>VWZD01011778.1:552968-767897 GCA_013396695.1 Sakesphorus luctuosus
CACAAATTCATAAGCATTTGTAATGTTACCACAGTTCTGCCAGGGCTTTGATCACAACTGCATCCTTGCCTTCTCTTGGATGTGCGCTTCCAAATGGGGCACAAAGTTTTCAACCCCTCAAACCAGAGAACACAAAAGCAAAAAGACTGACAAAGTCATTCTTAACATAAAGCGCACTTAGATAAAATGACCAAACATGTGAAGAGATTTGAATATAGGCCCTTCCCCACTTTTCTCAATTTTGACTAGAGCTTTTTTATAGCTGAGCAATTTTCAATGACTTTTAGGATCACTGGAACTTCATCTTTCATATCCCCAAAATGTTTCCTACTTTTGTCATCACAGCCCTGGGGTTTGGACCTGAAGGTTTCTGCTTTCAGGAGGCTCCCAGGGTGTGCTCTCACTGTTTCTGTGCCATGTTTGCTGCCTGGCATTGCTGCAGGCTGAGCTGCCCAAGCTGGGGGCTCTTGTTTGGGTGCAGGGTTTGCAGAGCAAGGGGAGGGGCAGGCCAGGGGCTGCTTTCTACAGGATATACTCTGGGAGTTCTGTATTCAATAGAGTGAAAAACAGGTTAGGGAAATACACTGGTCATTTGTGGAGAAAGCTTTGCTGAGTTTAGGTGCTCAGGAATATTTCTTTTCAAGACTGGATTTTTGGAGTGGGACCAGTTTGGTGTGCAAAATAAAATATGGAGCCCATAAACTACTACAGGTGGTGACTGGGAACACCTTCCTGGAGGTTCTTCCTTTGTAACTGAGTATTTGATTTGGAAAACAACCTGGAGAACCTTGTAGGGATTATTGCATTCAGATTAGGTTAGTTATGTGGAGGGCTAATCAAGGTGATTGGCAGTATATGCTTCACAGAAGAGAGATTCTATTCTTTTGGGCTTTTTGGTGGGCTAAATTAGGAGAAGTCTGTGGGTGTTGTGCTCCTAATGCAGTTCTGCTGCATGTGGGTATAGGAATAAAATAAAGCTCTATCCCACAGTACTTCTTGGGATTGCTTTGGTCACAGTTTGTTTTCTCATTAAAACAAACAAAGCAAAACAAACAAAATAGGAGTAATAAAAACATTTTCACTTTTTGTAGTATTTTTATTATCTTTATGTAAGACTGAGAAATCTTTGGAATAATAATATTACTTCTGTTCTAACGGTGCCATCATCCCAAGTGAAACACTGATGGTGAGTCCCCTGCTCTGCTCTGTGGCACATGGACAGCTTCTGTGGACTGAATTAACCAATGACCAAAAGACTAAAAGTCTTGAGGCTTTCTTTGCCATCTTTTCTCAATTCAGTCTAGAAAATGGAGAAATAGGGAGCTTGTTTGCCTTACTAAATTATCAGTGCAAATATTACATTTCCTTAATGCTTATGAATTTGTATTAGACACATCAGCAGAAATCAACATATTACATTGTCTTATAACAGAAGCACCAAATTCCTGTTAACAGCCATCCTTGGGCAGTTTCAGTGAGTAAGCAAATATTACATTTCACAGAATCATAGAATCAATTGGGTTGGAAAAGACCTCTGAGATCATCAAGTCCAACCCTTGGGCCAACTCCAGTCCCTTTACCAGATCATGGCACTCAGTGCCACGGCCAAGCTCACTTGAAAAACCTCCAGGGATGGGGAATCCACCCCCTCTCTGGGCAGCCCATTCCAATGTCTGAGCACTCTCTCTGCAAAGAATTTGTTTCTGCTCTCCAACTTCAATTTCCCCTGGCAGAGCTTGAGCTCGTGCCCCCCAAATAACCCCTCTAGTTATTAATTAAACATGTGGAAATTTAGCTTTTTAGTTAAAAGAAGGTCTCAAAAGAGAAGTCATTGAATCAGTTTATGGCTCTAACCCTGCCCTGGCACAGCAGTTCCCTGCCTCTGTTTCTGTTTCTCCAGCCATTCTGTTTGACTTTCAGCCCATTAATCCATCCCTTCATCCTGGGCAGAGGCCTGTCAACCCGAAGTGGGAAGATCCACACAAAGAGTTAAGCCCTGATGGTTACTCAGGACTAGATGTTCTGGAATAAATGCACAACTGAGAGAAGATAAATATCCTTGAGGCTGAGTTGGCCTGGGACCTCTTTGCCCTCAGCATGTCCAACCTGCTGCTGCTGGAGACAGGCACCTGCCACAGCCATGGCATGAGTGGTTGGGGGCTGAAACCACAGGTCAGCAGCAAGAGAGGAGACAAACGGGGTATAAGGAGTGCAAGAGTGTCACAGAGGTAACAGTTTGTGTTCTGTGTTAGGGCTTTCAAAGGTCTGATGGTTTTAATGCTCCTGAGCAGTGAGTGGAAATCCACTGGATGCTCAAAAAGCATCTTCTTATCCTTCTGCCTCCTGACGGAAGTTGGGTGTTGTGGGTTTGAGTGACATCATTGTCACTTGCAGGAGTGACAGCAGCACAAAATGCTGCTTGCAGATGGCATAACAATCACAGCTCTGTGTTTTCTTCAGTGGTCTCACTTTTTTTAGCTGCCTGGATCCTCAGCCCTGTGAGGTGCCTCAGAGCCAGTGCTGTGCTCTGCAGAGCTGGGAGTGGGCATGGGCAGTGCCACTGCCAGGCTGACATCACTCACAGCAAAAGGACTCACACTGGCACAGGGGTAGCAATGACAGGAAGAGCTGCCAAGTAGCAGCACTTGGAGGTAACACCTCAGAAACGCTGCTCACTGCTATCTGGGTTATTTGCTGGTTTTTTCTGAAGTGAGGCTGTGAAAGAATCATGCTGTGGTAGCAGGCTGGGCAAAGTGGCTGTTGGGATTTCATGTTGGCTGCCCTATAGACATCACAAAAATATGTCTCTCTGGAATATAAGATTTCTTCTTCTGTTAGGTATTTTGATGTCAAAGATTAAAGGATCTATATGAGGGATTAGCTACTTAAACTACACATTCTGGACCTCATCTAGGAAAAAAAACCTCTCTTCCATGCTGCTGTTATTATGGGAGCATATGTTGTTATTCTGTGTTACTTTAACCTTTCCAACAGACTTCATCAAATAAATATGAGCCCTAGACCCTTGGAACTGCTGATACTAAAGAAACTGTGGTGATTGCAGCAGCAGATAATGGTAGTAAACATTCTTCTTACAAGAGGAGATGTTTTCTCTCCCTGAAAGGGAGACTTTCTGGATGCTGCAGAAGAGCCTCGTGCTGGACTTGGAAGCCTGTCTAACGTGTCTGGAGTATTTTCCTTGCCCAAGGCCACGATTTCCCAGTTCCATGTGCTTTATTCCTGGGGCATTTGTGTTCTTAGATTGCTGTGACTGTCATCCTGAGTGGACAGGCTCTGTGGAAGTGAACACAACATTGTGAGAAGTGTTTAGGGAGCCCAGGCCAGGCCACCCTGAAAGCACATTTACAGAATCATAGAATGGATTGGGTTGGAAAAGACCTCCGAGATCATCAAGTCCAACCCTTGGGCCAACTCCAGTCCCTTTACCACATCATGGCACTCAGTGCCATGGCCAAGCTCACTTGAAAAATCTCCAGGGATGGGGAATCCACCCCCTCTCTGGGCAGCCCATTCCAATCCCTCAGCACTCTCTCTGCAAAGAAGTTTTTTCTGCTCTCCAACTTCAATTTCCCCTGGCAGAGCTTGAGCCCCCCGTGCCCCCTTGTCCTATTGCTGAGTGCTTGGGAGAAGAGACCAACCCCCAGCTGGCCACAACTTCCCTTCAGGCAGTTCCAGACAGTGCTGAGGTCACCTCTCAGCCTCCTCTTCTCCAGCACAAACACCCCCAGCTCCCTCAGCCTCTCCCCACAGCACTTGTGCTCCACTCCCTTCTCCAGCCTCGTTGCTCTTCTCTGGCCCCGCTCCAGCCCCTCAATCTCTTGCCTCAACTGAGGGGCCCAGAACTGAACACAACACTCAAGGTGTGGCCTCCCCAAGGCAGAGTCCAGGGAAAGGATCACTTCCCTGGAAGTGTGTGAGATGAGCTGAGGGTGTCCATGGGACCTGTCCAGCTGTACTGAATTGGCCCCATGGCTGCAGCTTCTGGGATGTTTCACTGACATCAGTGTCTTCTGAACGTAACCTTGAACTTGCAAAACTTGGAGTGACATGAAGTCATTCCAAAAACTGTGATAAGAAATGGGAAAAATTGAAGGTGAAGAGGGTTTTTTTTCCACCTATATAAAGTTAACAGTCCAGCAGCGATTTTTGTCATTGTGGGTTTCTTTCACTGGGGCTGCTCAGCAGGAGTGCCCAGGTCTTTTTTTCCCACCCCATCCCCTGTATTTGCCCTTGGCAATATGTATGAAGGGATAAGTTTTTTGTAGGGTCCAGTGAAAATGGTTCTAAGTGGTTATGAAGGTGTGTTAATTAAAGAAAGGCTTGCCAGTTTGACTTTATTTTGTGCTCATTTGATCTTTTTCCTTGGCTAAGAGCTTGGATCTCCTCTGTTAAAATTACACAGTTGCTCTTTGCCATTACCTGATTGACATGTTAGTGTTTTCCAAGCCTGATCCCACAGAAGAGCCAGCAAGTGTGTCTGAAGATGTAGCCAGAGATGCTTGATTTGATTTAAACATTAAGGACAAGAAAAAGCTTTCCCATTATCCAGAACAATCATATTATTATAACTCAGCATTTTAACAGCACATTTTTGGTACTGTTTTTGCTTAGTGAATGTCCTTGAAAAGGTCCCATTTTACCCCATTTTATTGGGGTTCAGTAGGAAATCAGAGCTGTGTGGATAACACATAAACCTGTGCAGGGGGCATTTGTACAGTCCACTGTAAATCCTAATGTTGCCTTCTGTGGGAGGGAAGTCCCAGCTTTGTTTAATAACAAAAAAAAGAAGTTTGAAGAAATTTTCTCAAGGCTTTGACTTCCTTTAAAGAGGAAATGAGGGAAAGATACTGTTATATTCCCCCATTCCCTCTCCATCTCTTCCAAAAAGCTCCAATACCATTCAAACCCAGGATATGTGATGCTCAGTAAGCCTGGAGTATCCAGTGGCTGTGGGCATCCCAGTGGCCTGGAGTGGTTGGCTTGGCTGCAGTAAAGCTCTTCCGTAGCCTTTGGTCGGTGGTCCCTCAGTGCCAGATAAAGGTCTGCACTGCTGTTTATTTATCTGATGCAACAAGGAATTTTTAGTGAATTTTTATTCTGTGGTTGTTGGTGGATGGGAGCTGGATAGTGGCTATACATACTAAATTAGGAGTATTTGTTAATATTGCTGTCCAGAATCTGTAATAACTTTATTGTACTTGATACCACATCTTGATAGAACAAAAGAAAAACATCTCCAGGTGCCTGAGGTACCCAAAGTGAGACATATGGAAATGGTTTAATCCCAGGCACTCAGCAATAGGACAAGGGGGCATGGGGGGCTCAAGCTCTGCCAGGGGAAATTGAAGTTGGAGAGCAGAAAAAACTTCTTTGCAGAGAGAGTGCTCAGGCATTGGAATGGGCTGCCCAGAGAGGGGGTGGATTCCCCATCCCTGGAGGTTTTTCAAGTGAGCTTGGCTGTGGCACTGAGTGCCATGATGTGGTAAAGGGACTGCAGTTGGCCCAAGGGTTGGACTTGATGATCTCGGAGGTCTTTTCCAACCCAATCCATTCTATGATTAGCAAATGGAGTAAGAGCTGAAGAAATGATTTCTAGTGGAATAATTCTCTTCCCTCTCAACAACCATACTCCCACTGACAGCTGTACTTGTGTAAAACTGAAATCCTGATCCCTCTCTCTTCATCCTGGACCTTCAGCCCTTGTTGACTATTTTATCAGCCTTTGCAGAAAGCTTTTTGTTCTCTGTTTAGTCAAGCCAAATATTAGTTATCTGTTACAATGCCTGTCTTGCCTGTGATGTTTGATGTCTGGGCTGTTGCCCCAGCTCTGGCTCATGTTCATGCACTGCACATAAGTCCAGTCATTAGGTTGTTATGAAATCATAGCATGTCTTTCAGATGAGTGGCTTTATTCTGGGGCTATGTTACAGTCACTATTGAGAACCATTTCTGGTTCTGCTGTTATTAGTCATCTTATGTAAACTATTTGTTCCTGCTGAATAGCTTCATTTCAGAGCAATTCTGCTCTAAAAATAGATTAGAAGATGATAGAAGAAATAACCCCCAAATGTCTAGATGGGCAAGTGAATAAATATGTGACAGAGCACTCAGTGCTCCTGGGCAGTCAGAAACCCTGCCTGGTATCTGGCTCTGAGTGGCAATCAGGGTGTCAGGAGATGGGCATTCACTCCCTGGAACTGCCACCAAACTGTCTGGAGCAAGAACCTCAGCCTTTCCCTGCCTTGTGGATTTGAGAGAAAGTTTTCCAGCATTTCTACAGGTAGAAAGAGTTTGAGAGATGGAAACTCATCGTAGAAGTGCAGGTTATTATGTACCTCTTGCTAAGCTCCATGTTAGAGGTTCAATCCGTAAGAACAATTGCTAAGCTCTTCAGCTGCCTCATTTTTAAAGTCATGGAATTTGAGAGGTATTTGTGTACTTTGTGTGGCTTAGAGGAGAGGGTTTGTAGTCAGCTTTTCTTTCCAGCTTCTGAGGAGTGATCCCTGTCCTGAGGGGTGGCAGAGCTCCAGAGAGCAGGACACGGTGGCTCAACCAGTTGTTGCTGTAAGATGTGAAGAGGGAGGATGATTAATGAGGAGATGGAGAGGGAGGTAATTAATTCCCTGATTCTGTGCCCCTCCTTTCTGTGTGTTGGCTGTTTAGATCTGGCTGCAAAGCATTTGACTCAACAAGATTTTAAGTCTGAGTGGACTCACAGGAATAGTTACAGCAGCAGCTTAAGCTTACAGGACATTGCTGCATGATTTGTACTGCCAAAGGCTTTGAGTTTTTGGACAAACTTCTTAACAGTTATGTAAAAACATGTATGCAAGTGATATTAATGAGAACAGGTAATGAGATTCATTACACTCACAGACAGCTTTGTTGTCTCAAGATTGGAAGGAAATTATTATTTGTTGAGGTTCATTCATTGGTGAAATTCCAATTCACCTTGCTGGAATTAGCAAATGCTCTAATTAAACCCTCTCTTACTGATGGACAGCATTCTCTCCACTGACTTTATTTTATGTATGACCTGAGCAGAATTTCAATGTACTGAATCAATAATCTTTCTCAGGCCCTGAGATCAGCTCAGTTGGTTAAAACTTGGTTGTAATAATGCCAAGGTCATGGGTTCAATCGCCTGTGTGGGCCACTGACTTAAGAGTTGGACTCAATGATCTTTGTGGGTCCCTTCCAGCTCAGAATAGTCTGGGATTCTGTGATATGTGGTAGAACTGAGAGGTCACAAAGACATCCCTTCCAGGTGTGACTATTGTGTTTCACACCTTTGGTGTATGTTTTACTTGGAAAACAATCCTCTTTTGTCAGTTTAATGCAATATGTGTTTTGGGGGCATACCTGCTACCAAACCAGGTGTTTGTTTTACCTGAGATTGAAAAGAGACTTGAAGAATTCATGACCTAATGAAGACCATGGTATTTAATTACATCATAATGTGCCTGATGACATCATTATATGTAAGAAACAAATTAAACCTTCCTTAGCATTTGATCAAAACCACAGCAGTGATCCCAGTTTACTGTGCCTTCCCCAACTTCTCAGGTAGGGGCAGTTTCTTAAGGCAGAGCTCAGAAAGTAAATATTTTAGTTGCTGGCTATGGATTTGAATTGAAAATCTGACATTTTCAGCTCTGTATTATCACTATACAAGTAATACTTCTTAGACTGAAGTGGAAGTAAAAAGCCTTGCTGTCACTTTTAGCTTGTAGGACAGAGAAAAGCAGAATAGTGCACAGAAATCTGCTTTCAAAGCCAGAGAGTAAAATCCCACTAAAAATGTTGAATTTTCCATGTTACAACTGCAGTAACTGGGCTAATATTTCTAATTCATGTTATGGAGATGTGAGAATCTGTCCATGAGATACCTGAGCCAGTGGCCTGGGCAGGTTATACTGAATCCTTATGTGACAGCAGTGATTGTTTCAGAGGCAAAGGGGAAAGAAATGCAATTGGGGAAACAAGGAAGGGAAAATGAAACAGTTGTTGAGGTCATACCTTGTGGTGTTTCACTTTTCAGCTCCTGTGAAGACCTGGGAAATGTGATGGTGGGAGAGCTCAGCATTGGAGAACAGTTTGAGGTCAGGGGGCTTGGGGTTTTGGAGATAAACTATAGGCCTGAGCTCTCAAAGGAAGAATTCAGGCATGTCATATGGAATGTATAGAAGAAAGTTAATAAGCAGTGACTGCTTTAGTTGCACAATTAGTACAAATGTAAATTCTCCTTTTTCCAGCTCATAATTTAAGCCAATTTCAAACATTCTGTTACAAGTTTTATGTTTTCTTTTTTTTTTCTCTGCCACTTGTGCTTCAGTAGTGCTGTGCTTTTGCTATTTTTACAGCATCCAAACCATCCTCTGTTTGTCATGCTCCATTTGGTTGCAGTGGAGATGCCTGTCAGAGAAATGCAATTTTCCAGGTATTAATTGAAAGGATGGCTTTATATTCAGCGTGCACTCACTGACAGATGTAGATAAGGAGCAGAGAAAAGTCACTAAGTGGCATTTCTCCAGTTTTTTGTTCTTCTTCTGCCTCCAAAAAAGCAACAATGCCAGATTAAATCAGAAATGCATTCAATATACTGCCCAGCGTTGTAGAAAATGTTTTCTGTGCAATCGCTTTCATTCGACCACGATTTTCAAACAATTTAGGGGAAAAGTTTTAGAAACGGAAAACTTAAGAAATTACTCAAGTGCTGCAAGCACCAGTAATGAATTTTCACAGTAGTTCCTGAATGTGTGTGTAATATTTGTACATAAATTTAACCCAAATCTGCACGTCCATTGTAAATCCCTTTGATCAAGTCATGTTGCTCAGCTTTGACCTAGAAAAGCACTTAAAAAATAAAATATTCATGCTGGAGTGGAGAAATGAACATAAATCCAGCCAGTGTGTGACTTATTGTCATACAGAATATAAGATGGGTCACACAGAATATAAGAGGGGTCATACAGGGCAAAAGACTGGCACAGGCTGCTGCTTGGGCCAGTAAGGTGTGAAGCCTGAAGTCAAGTTGAACTGGTGTTTCTATTCACATTTTTCCAGTCCTCATTGGTTCTTTTTCACTCCCTTTCATGTTTTCTATCTCCACATAGCAATGGTATTTTAGATTTGCAATGCTCTCGTTGTCACAGGGCTCGTGGGACAGGTGAGAAACAAAAATGCACCATTCAGGAACAGTGATAAAAGCCAGTGTGTGTGATCTGAACAGGCCAACAGAAAGCAGTGGAGCAGCAGGACAGCCATCTCCTGGTTCCTGGCACTGGTGGGCACAGATGTCCCTGCCCAGCCCTTGCTGGGCCAATTGACGTGTTTGCCATCTGTGGTGCCCGTGGGAGCCGTTCCCGCAGCTCTGCAGGGCCATGGGCACCCCCAGCCACCTCCAATCCCCCCAGCAACCCAGGCTGGCTCAGAGCTCCTCGAGCACTAGTTCATGTTCCTGACCAGAGCAGGTGACTTGGGAAACAAAAGGAGTGCTGCCCTTGTATGTCCTGCCAGCAACAATACTGCAGATTTGGGGAAGGTTTGCAAAATGAGTATCTCGCTTTGCCTCACATGCTCAGCCCCATTTCCTGAGGCTGCTTCTCCCTGTGGAACTTTTGTCCCCTTGGTAGGACAGAGGAGGGGCAGGCACTGATTTCTTCTATGTGGAGACCAGTGACAGGAGCCAGGGAATGGCTGGAGCTGTGTCAGGGCAGGGTTAGGTTGGATCTCAGGGAAAGGTTCTTCTTCCAGAGGGTGGTGGGCACTGACCAGGCTCCCCAGGGCAGTGGGCACAGCCCCAAGGCTGCCAGAGCTCCAGGAGGGTTTGGACAACACTCTCAGGGCCAGGATGGGATTGTTGGGGTGTCTGTGCAGAGCCAGGGGTTGGACTCATTGATCCCTGTGGGTTCCTTCCATCTCAGGATCTCCTGTGATTCTGTCCCTTTCTGACCTTATCTCTACAGTGATGCTTAGAACTGTTATGATCTGTTTTCATCACATGGTCTGTAGATTTCTTCACTCTCCCCTTTCCTCTCTCTCACTCACTTTGGGAGTTTGTTTATTTCTGGCATTGAGTGGGAAAAAAAATCCAGCCCCAATGTTTTGCTTAATGGGATTTTGAGTGAAGGTCAGGTCTCTGGAGAAGGGAAACTGCTTGGTTTGAACTGAACATTGAATTCAGTTTTCCAGGATTTCTAAATTATTTACAGGGGGATAAATGCCATTATTAAAGATGAGTATACTCTGGTTTTGAGATAAGACTGGGTGAGTAATTTCTCCAAGACATAAAGAAAAGAATAAAATGACAGGCATAATTTACTCTTGTCTGTTTGTGCTTCTTAAGAACTATCATATGTATTATCAAAGATGAAAGAGTAAAATCAAATTTATGTCTGAATTCCAACGTAGGTTGGGTGGACTATAGTCTGGAACATGATGATGGCCGTGGATGCTTTAGACTCAGTCTAGTCCTCAGCCTTATAGTGTCTAAATGAACTACTTTTGTCTTAGAGAAAGAGTTCTGGTGTCTCTCTTTTGCTTTGGAGCCTTCTCAGGGTGTAGGTGTATTTACACAGGCCTTAGATGGGGCAGGACATGTGTGCTTTGTATTCCTCCTGACAGGGAGGTACAGGGCAGAATTTCAGAGTCATGAATTCATCATGTCTTGGGAAATGGGGGGAGGATGGTTGAAAAGTGCTGGAACAATTTCCTGTGCCATTGCAGCCCTGCCTTGCTGGCTGGTGAGCCCCCAGCCCTGTGCTGACCTGCTGAGCTGGCCCACCACTGAGCACATATGTCCTGTGTTGGACAACAGGCAGTTTTCAGGCATCTCTTCCTTCTGTTCTAGAATGTGCTTTCAAGCTTTTTCTGTTTCAGAGTTTTCTATCGCGCCTTGAAGATGTATTAGATGAAAATTCCTGCCCCAAATCCCTGCACTGTCGGTGCTGCCCATGGAATTTCCCCCTCTGTATGGAGCCAGCTCTGTACAGGAGTGGGCTGTGTTTGGGGGGCAGAGTGCAAATTGTGTGCACACTTTCTACAAATCTGATGACTGAGGGAGCTGGGGAGACTCAGCCTGGAGAAAAGGAGGCCCAGGCAAGACCACCTTGCTCTCTCCAACCCCCTGACACAAGTGTGGAGCCAGGTGGGGGGCAGGCTCTTCTCACAGGGAACAAGGGACAGGACAAGAGGAAACAGCCTCAAGTTGTGCCAAGGAAGATTTAGATTGAATGTTAGGAAAAATTTCTTCACTGAAATGAAAGGGTTGTCAAGCACTGGGACAGGCTCCCCAGGGAAGTGGTGGAGTCACAATCCGTGGAAGTGTTCAAAAATCATGCAGACAGGATGCTTGGGGATGTGGTTTGGTGGTGGTCTTGGCAGTGTTGGGTTAATCATCACATTCAGTGATCTTAGAGGTCTATTCCAGCCTTAGTGATTCGCTGATTCATTGACTTTTGGTGCAAATCCTTCCTTGCACTGAGGGGCTCTGCAGCCCCCTACAAGCTGATCAGCCTGCACTCATTTGGTGTGTGCTGAAGGCTTGTCCCTGTGCCAGGTCCATCTGCAGTGAGTCACTGCCCTCCTCTCTCACCTGTGTGGCCCTGACTTCTGTGACCTGTGTTAGGTCACCAGAAGGCAGGTGGCCCATGGCTCATGGCCTGCAGCTCCTGTGCCGGAGGGGAAGGGCTTTACCCTGCCTTGGAACCTCACTGGGAGCTCTCAGAGGAGTGGAGAGGTTTGGCTTGCTGTTGTTTGAGTCATGGGAGATAACAAACTCTTCATGGTGGCTGGCCCCTGTCCCAGTGTCACTGAGCACTGGGTACTGAAACTTAAATGAAGTGAGGTAATAATAACTACAGCCTGCCTTTATCTGGGGGAGAAGGGTAGCGTTTCTGAGGAGCTGCAGGTGAAATGAAAGTTTGATGAGCTAACCAAGAGCCAGAAGGCACCCAGCAGCTGTAATTATACACCTGGAGTGAAAGGTGAGTCAGGACCTGCCTGGGCTGGGGCAGGGCTGATATGTTAGGAAAGCATCACTTTCATCTGGAGGAAACAGTGCTTGGGCCCAGGGCTGTCACCTGAGAGGTGACTGATGGGCACAGGGACACTGCTGGGGGCCAGCCCTGGGTGACCAGACCCAGACTGGGGACTCTCAGCACATCAGGAGCCTGATTGGTGTTCCTTGACACCCATTGCTGGGGCACCCTGTGGGTGGTGATGTGCTCTGGGGGAGTGGGTTGGGTTCAGCTGGCAAAATGCCAAGTGCCCAACACAGAGAGAAAGGGTTTCCCCCCCTCCAACCACAAGAAGAGGAGAGGGGGGGGGAAAAACCAAACCAAAACCTGAAGTAGCAAGTTTCTTGTATTACACAAAAGAAAGACAATTAAAAACAGAATATGATATCGAATCATAGAATGGATTGGGTTGGAAAAGACCTCCGAGATCATCAAGTCCAACCCTTGGGCCAACTCCAGTCCCTTTACCAGATCATGGCACTCAGTGCCACGGCCAAGCTCACTTGAAAAACCTCCAGGGATGGGGAATCCACCCCCTCTCTGGGCAGCTCATTCCAATCCCTGAGCACTCTCTCTGCAAAGAATTTCTTTCTGCTCTCCAACTTCAATTTCCCCTGGCAGAGCTTGAGCCCCCCGTGCCCCCTTGTCCTATTGCTGAGTGCCTGGGAGAAGAGACCAACCCCCACCTGGCCANTCAGATGATATGAAATATCTCTTTGGTTGCTTAAGTCAGGTGATGCTTGTCCCTTCTAATCTATGTCACATCCTCTGGGCCTGCTGAATTGAGGCCTAGCTAAGGCCTTGCTGAAATTAAAGCCAAAACTACCACAGGGAGGCCAAAACTACCACAGAGAGGCCAAAACTACCACAGGGACTTTCCCTGAACCGCCTGGGATCAGGAATCCTTCCAGGGGGGTCAATGGTTCTTCTGGTTCCTTGCAGGCCCCTTTGTGTTCTGTGAGGTGAGCCCTGAATTTCACTTTTTCCTACCGTCATGCAAGGATGAATAAACAGGAACAACTTCTCAGTTCTGTCACATTCAAACCCACAGTTTTGTGAATGTTCCAACTGGGTTTGTCTCTTCTCCCAAGCAACAAGTGACAGGCTAAGAGGAAATGGCCCAAAGTTGCACCAGGGCAGGTTTAAAGTGAAGGATAGAAAAGATTTCCTCATGGAAGGGCTTGTCCAGCCCTGGTACAAAGTGATGGAGTCACCATCCCTGGAGGGATTTAAAAGTTGTGGCACTTTGGGGACATGGGTTAGTGGTGGCCTTGGCAGTGCTGGGTTTGATGATCTTAAAGGTCTTTTCTGACCTAAACAATTCTCTGATATCAGGTATTATTTGTCCGAAATATGTAACACTTATTGCAATTCTTTATGCTGCTGAGAGGGACATATGGACTCAGTTACTAAACTCTGATACTTTTTTTCCCCTTTCCTTTTTTTCTTTTTCTTTTTTTTTTTTTCACCTGAAAGGCCACTAGATGTTCATACTTCAGTATTATTAAAAAATAGGAAAAACCCACCCAGGAGAATTGTTCAGCACAACCACACATTGTTATGCTGGATCCTTACACTGGATTGTTCTTAAATTGAAACATCATGCAAAATATATGCATTTTTATGACAATTTAAGCAACCATACCATTCCCCTTTCCCTGTCTGTGCATCCATAACCTGTCACTTTGTCTGTTTTCACATGACAAAGATGTGAGGCAGCTCCTTGCCGTGATGTGTTGCAGTCCATGTGCAGCCAGAGGCTGCTTTGAAGCAGCACAAGGCACGTTTTATTGATACATACTTTGAGTTCATTGATCTGCATTCAGAACAAAGATATGGATCATCTTCCATTGGCATTCCCAAAGCTGCCAACAGCTATTCCAGCTTCATCCCAAATGTCATGTATTTGTACTTCATGCTCTCTTTTCAGCAGTCATTGCTTACAGGTATGCATGGATCTGTGTGCATAGATATTATTCAAATAAATCTCCTAATTCAAAGACTTTGTTATGATTGAACCTGGCAGGAATTTGTACGAAATGGAGCTCATAAGAATTCTGTTCGGAATATAAGGACAAATCATCTTGCAAAAGCACAATTTGGGTGGAATATCTGTCTGTTTGTTGATATGCCATTGGTAGTAGAGTTTGTAGCTTTTCTTGGAGAAGTAATTTATAAGAATGCAGACACAAGTGGGCATTTTCTCTGTCACTGCAATTTTAACTGATTTTATGTTATTTTATTTTATTTACAGGCTTAGCTGGCACCGCTGCAGACCTAGAAAAAAGAAAGCTTATTTTTGGAAAAAATTTTATACCTCCAAAGAAGCCAAAAACATTCATACAGCTAGTTTGGGAAGCGTTGCAGGACGTGACTCTCATCATCTTGGAAATTGCAGCCATCATATCTTTGGGGCTTTCCTTTTATCAGCCACCTGGAGAAGGGAACGAAGGTAAAAACTCTTTATAGAAGTTTAAGTTTCAGTAGAGCCATCCTCAAACCAGTGTGTGTCTCAGATCAATTCCATCCCCACTCTGCACAAGGTCACTAACAGCAATTTCCCTGGGGTTTGTTCCTGACACTGTTACAGCTGGTACTGACATATTTTTTTGTATCCTGACATTTCTTTATGCAAATGCTGAACCTTGTGACATATGCTAAGAAAGTTAAACATCACAGTGTTCTGATACAAATGGAGTATTTTTGTTACTGTTTCCACCTTTGTGTTTGGTGTTTAATTAATCTTGGGTGGTTGTTTGCCACATTATAGAAGAGAAATATGTAATTGCTTATATAACTGATGTATCCAATCCAGAGCAACATGGGCAAGTCTAGTTTACAGCAGCTGAAGATTCAGACTCAGGGAAATTCACACATTTTAATATTTTTAGTGCTGTAGCTGAGGCCTGTGAGCCTGGCTCCTAAGGGAGTTTGGAGGCAAAGCCATGTTACTGATAAACCCCATTCTGCAGAGTCCTTCTGTGATGTCTGTGCAAAGTTTTAACACCCTGCCTGCCCCCCTCCTCTTTTCCCCCTTTCGCCCCCCTCTTTGGAAAGTCCTCTTGCATTCACATGCTTAAAATATTCCTTCCTCTCCATAAAAGCAAGATTTCCATTTCTGGCAGCTGCTCCAGAATTTGTTTCCCCCTCCTGCTCTGCCAGCCTCACACAGTTGGGTAAGACCTGCTGTGTGCAATGACGTGAACAGCTTGGCAGTGTCTGAAGAATGTCCTGCTCTAAATATAGCCCTGAAGTGCTTCTGCCCTTTGCTGCAGTTCCTTTGGCTGCTTCCCTTGGAGCCCCTTCCTCCTTGCTCTGCCTTTCCCCAGCACGAGGAGCACAGCCATGCACAGCTCTTGCATTGTTTGTGTGCCTTTAAACCTTTATTTATAATCCAGACTCTTTTATTGCTTTCCCCCTGAATTTTGAATCTATGATGTTTCATGCAGCAGGTGTTCAATTTAGGCATGGAGAGATAAAGCAGTCATTTGGTTTTTAAGTGAAGAAAATGTTATTTATTGCTATTGCCTCACATAACTGGCCATGGTGGAACACTTAGGGGTCATTGTAAACAATGAAGGATGGTTTACAAAATATTATTTAGTTTGGACTTTTTTTTTTTTAGATATAAATTTACAGAGTACCCTCTTAAATTTAGTTTTATTTGGTGGGAAAGGAATTTTAAAAAGAGTGTTTTCACAGATTTTAGAAAGAGTGGAGATGTGTCATCAGGCAATGTTTTTGTGTTTTCTTTTTAAAACTGTTATTATTTTGATACTGCATTTAAAATGTTTCTTTTCCCTTGGGAAGGTGTGACACAGCTGAGATTCTGAGACAGCCTGAAAAGCTCAGCAGCACAGCCTGGGAAAATATGTTTGTGTTTTCCCACAGCACAGGATTTTATTCACTGGTTGCTATTTTCCTGAGGTTTTTAGAACTGTTTTCCTGGAAAGTTTTGCCCTAATTGTCACAAGGTGAATAAATCAAGTTAGTGGCTCTCTTGTAATCCAACTATTTAACACGTTGTAAAGGTCCTCTGTGTTTTCAGAAGTCTTTCTTTGAGCAGTTGTATAACTAATTTTCTTTCCTTTTAAGATTAGTAGATCATAAACTGCTGCTAAGATACCTTTGATTTATTGGTAGATGTCCTTTTTAGGGAGTCCTAAACATTGGAAAGTGGACATACTGAGCTTGATTTTGCCTTGGTGATGTGGGGAGTGATTTGCTGGTTTTGTGTAGCCTTCAGGAGCCAATTGGAGAATAACACACATAGAACATCCTGAGGTGGAGGGAACCCACAAGAATCATCAGGTCCAACTCCTGGCCCTGCACAGGACAACCCCAGAATGCCCCCATGTGCCTGAGGGTGTTGTTCATTAATGCTGAGTTCAAGTCAGTGAATGCTTTATGAAGAACTGAATTGTTCTGGTTTGTCTACGCTTAAGCTAGTTTATTGGACCACAGAAACTATTCCTGGCCTTGCCCAGGAATGTGGATTCAGACCCAACTGAGCCTGTCAGGAGATGACAGTACTCTGAAAGGGCAACAGCTCTAAGGCTTTATGTCTTGTGAAGTGTCTGAGCCTCATATTCATGACATGTTGCTTTAGGCTGGTCCATCTGTGCTTTGCTGTTCTAACAGAAAATATGGAAAAAAGTATAATGTGCAATATCCTTGCAGCATTCTGAGCTGTGCCCAACCTCATTTCCTTGAGGGGAGAGGGTAACATTGCCTGTGGGATGCAATATGGAATCCTCACCCAGTGACTGGAAGAAGTGACAAATGCTCCTTTGGGAAGCCTGAAAAACCTGTATTTGGCTTTTCTGGCTCTTCCCAGAACAAAAATTATTCATTAGAATATCCATTTATTTGCAAGTGTTATTTTATTTTTTTTCTTGACTATATTCACTTCTGGAAGCATAGCCTGATGTGAGGAAGGGGAGCTGGCATGTCTTGCTAACTCTAAATGGGATCCTGGCCTGGATCCAAACTAGCGTGGCCAGCAGGCCCAGGGCAGTGAGCCTTCCCCTGGACTCTGCCTTGGGGAGGCCACACCTTGAGTGTTGTGTTCAGTTCTGGGCCCCTCAGCTGAGGCAAGAGATTGAGGGGCTGGAGCGGGGCCAGAGAAGAGCAACGAGGCTGGAGAAGGGAGTGGAGCACAAGTGCTGTGGGGAGAGGCTGAGGGAGCTGGGGGTGTTTGTGCTGGAGAAGAGGAGGCTGAGAGGTGACCTCAGCACTGTCTGGAAGTGCCTGAAGGGAAGTTGTGGCCAGGTGGGGGTTGGTCTCTTCTCCCAGGCACTCAGCAATAGGACAAGGGGGCATGGGGGGCTCAAGCTCTGCCAGGGGAAATTGAAGTTGGAGAGCAGAAAAAACTTCTTTGCAGAGAGAGTGCTCAGGGATTGGAATGGGCTGCCCAGAGAGGGGGTGGATTCCCCATTCCTGGAGATTTTTAAAAGCAGATTGGCCGTGGCACTGAGTGCCATGATCAGGTAAAGGGAGAGGAGTTGGCCCAAGGGTTGGACTTGATGACCTCGGAGGTCTTTTCCAACCCAATCCATTCTATGATTCTATAAATCTTGCCCAACTCATCCACAGCGTCCTGTTAAAGTTTCCACCAGTTTCTGGACACACTCAGTAGCTGTGCTGTCCAGCCTTGGTGGTGCTCCTGGGCGAGCAGAGGAGGGGCAGCTTCCCTGGAAGGAATTCTTCTCTCTAGAGGATTCTTAACTTCTTTTTAGCTTTCCTCTCCCTAGAAGTCGGTATTTCATTTTGCTGGTTGATGTGGCAACATCAAACACAAGGCTTGTGACAGGCAACTTTGTCTCCAGCTCAAAAGAAAGATTCCTTTGGGAAACAGGATGCTGGTTTTTGGTGAATTGTTGTGTTATAGCATGTCCCCCTCAAAACTCTGATTTTATTATTTTGTTTTTCAAAATTAAATGCATTTTCATTCTGAAAATGAGTCAACAAAAATGTTCTTTCTACACTGATTTGTTCAATCAGCACTGCTGGTAATCTGAACTCACCAATTTAGGGCTAACTGGAGAAGTTGTGACTACTTAAAGTGACAGTTTCTTTGTAGGATTAAGGGGTAATGACATGAAAATAAGAGACTTTAAGACGCAGTGTCAGGAAAACATGACTTTGTGTGTTTTGTTTTGTTTTTAATTGAGTGTAAGTATACACTGTCTTTATATCATTATATCTGCCTTTCACATATCCTCAGCTTTTATCCACCCATGGTCTTATTAGCTAGTATAAGAAGTTGAAGTCATATTTATTTTTTAGAATTAATAGAACTTTCTTTTTGGACTCTTGAAACCTACTTGTAACTTTGGATGCTCTAACAGAATCAGCATTTAACTCTTTCATCCACTTTAAGTGCACAGTATGTTTGTCCTGATACTTTTGCCTGCATGACAAAATCCACACTCCCCAAAATGTTAGAGTGCATGAGCTGCTTCAGGAACCCCGTGTGAGGGTCTGGTCTCATGTCTGTACTGAGTGCATTTTGTTCTGTAAGGCAGTTACAAGTTCATTTTCCATGTGTATGTCCAGATTGGCCATTATTGCCCATTTTCAGCTATGAATGTTGATACATCCCCAAATTGAAATTCTTCAGCTGTAGCTTAATTGCATTTCCAAACATCTCCAACAGTCTGGTATTACCTCAAGGAGAGAAAGTGCATCCCTGGAGGTTTTTAACCTGAGCTTGGCCGTGGCACTGAGTGCCATGATGTGGTAAAGGGACTGGAGTTGGCCCAAGGGTTGGACTTGATGATCTCGGAGGTCTTTTCCAACCCAATCCATTCTATGATTCTGTGATTGTCTCCTGGCTCAGTTGACACTGGTGGAAACATTTGTCACTTCTGTGGTTTTGAAGTATCAGTTGTGGTGTTGCTCAGCCAACCTGAACTAGAAGAGCAATAATCTGTTGTCCAAGTTGTTCTACTGCAATTCTTCATTTACAGTATGGATGTAAAATCTTGGAAAACATGGTTTTATTTTCTGGTGCAATCACAAAATCTGATCTAAAGGAATCACTAGATAATAGTGCAGTTTTATTGCTTCTCCAGAAGCTGCCTTAGTTCTTTTCTTTTCATATTTCTTAGCAAGAGTCAAAGTTTCAAGAATGTTCTCAGAAGTTGTGCTGGAGGTTTTTTTTATGATCTGCTTTGCATTCCCTTTCACCATCTGACAGGCCATTAGAAGCAATTGAGAACTTCTGCATAAATTATTGTCAGCCCTGTGGCAATTACTGCTCTCGTTACTGATCCACACAGAATCAGTTTTCCACCCTTTCAAAAAAGTCCAAAACTGCTGCTGCATTTTAGTAAATGAATTTTGAGGGAAAATTCCCCGTGCAGATGCAGCCTCTGCTACACTGAGGATCACACAGGGGTGTGACTGAGGCAAGGTAAAAATACTTTGTTCCTCAGACAAAGCCCTTGTGTCTCCTGGGTTAATGGATTGTAGTTCCCTGAGCATGCAGAGCAGGGGGCTGTGATATGTAAAGAGGATTTAATGAACATATGAGAGCCTGGCTTCTTTGGGGTTGATTTGGTTTTTTGTTGTGTAGATTAGAGTTAGTCCAGGACTAAATTGGAAATATTTGTCTTTGTATAGTAGTATATGGTGAAATAACTTTTATATGCAGTTTGTACAAAAATATCAAGTGCCTTGTTTTTGTGTATGAACAGAAAGAGCTGCTTCATGAGATCAAGTGTTGGTCTGAAACCATTCCTTGGGGAAATGAAACATCCTTTAGGAAAGAGTGCTCAGCCTCAGGAATCCACCAAGGGGATGGGAAGTGCCAGGGCTTCTCTTGATGGCTCCCAAACCTTTGTCCTCTTTAGGCTGCAGAGCTGCAGGAGTCCCCTGCCTGGTCAGCTGGTTGGTTGTGGCCATCTCCATAGAGTCTGCCCAGCAGGATTGTCCTGCTTTGGTGCATTCCCCCATCTCTAACCATGTGAACTGCTGAACAACTTGCAGAGCCTTCTGCTAACACCTTCAGTAGCAATTTCTGAGCCCTTTTGAGTCCTCCTTCTTTCTACCTTCAGGCCCTACACCACATGTAACTCTTATTACCTGTTTTCCAGGAATGCTGATGTCAGCCCCCAGCAATCATTTGCTGGTTATGTGAATGTAACAAACCTTTTAACTCTTCTTCCTTGAGTTCTATTTTGTTATGTGGATTACAAAGCAGGAGGAAGGTAGCCTGGGGTAAGATGCTTTGACATCCCACTGTGTGGTGTGGAGCCCTGGGCATGATGTCTGTTTTCCAGTGTACAGATTTTTGCAGCTAAAGAGGGAAAAAAAAAAGGAAAAGTCTTTTTGGTTGAGGCAGATTCTGTTAAATTTCCCAAGCAAAGCTCTGTATTGAAAACAAAGTAAAACGAATAGTTACATTGCTTAATGCTGCTCAGCAGAGCTTTGCCTGGATTGCCTCCCCTTACTCAGGCAGTAAGTTGATGAACTGGAAAAAATACTGGAACAGGACATGAGCCCCTGAAATTTGGTCCTCCCAAACCACTTGCATGAAGCTGGTGGTGCTGTTGATATGTTGCTGTTGCTCAGGGCTGTGGCTGAGGTGCCTGTTGGCCTCTCCTGACTTAGAGGAGACTTTATTTCATGGGATTCATCACTCAGTTGTCTGTGATTCCTACAATGTGCCACAATGGTCAGTGGGAACTGAAGTTGGAGACTTAAACCAGGAAGAACGTCCAGAAAGTGGAGGGAAGGTCCAGCTGGTCCCCAGCTCCTGGGGGGGCTGGTGTTTGTGTTGTTTGAGGAGTACTCCCTTGTGGTACTGCTGTTGTGTGCATGCTGATCCCTGGATGGATGGATGGACGGACGGACGGATGGATGGATGGACAGATAGCAGGCACAGTCAGCCAGGGAAAAACCCAGGAGCCAACCTGCTCCCAGGAGCTGGAGTCACCAGGAAAATCCTTCCCTGCAGAACCCAAGGCAGCTGTGGGATGCTGAGATAAAAAATGCTGCACAAGTGAGTTTGAGGGGAAGAACCTGGAGCCAAACAACCCAAGTGCCCTTTACCTTGTCCAGATCTCATGTGAGGGGGTCTGTGCTGGTCCCATCTTCTCCCAGGGCACTGGGAATGGAACTATGACATCTCTTGGAATTTCATTGCATTAAGCAAGTCTGTAGAAACAAGGCACAATGGAAAAGATTTGGCACAGTGCAGTTATTGTGGGAGGAAGTGGAAAAAGTTGACATTTTATTCATATTATAAAGAATATAATATATATAATATATAATAATAATATAATATAACATAATATAATAATATATATAATACTTTAATATATATATTAAAAAGAATATATATATATGAAAGAATATGAAGGAGTTGGTGACAAACTTCTCTTTCTTTGTGAGGATTGAGAATGCTGAATTTAGTATCTGCTAGCTTGAATTTCTCTGCAGTTTGTAGTCTGTACTGCTGGACATTAAAAAACAGAAGTGGTGTTTCCACCAATTTGGGTCAGTCCAGTTCTCCTCCTTGCCAGTTCCCTGCCCTGGATGCAATTTCTGCTGGAGCAGAACAGCTGCAAGAGAGTTCTGGGCTGCAGCCTGGGCTCAAGTGTCATGTTAGAAAGATGTGATGTGTGTCCTAATTCCCCAGCACTCATTGTAGGTGTTCTGGAATCTCTGGGATTGAAAAAAAACCCCAATGGAATAACATTTAATTAAGACATTGCTCCATCAGAACATTTCAAAATTCTGTCCCTGTGGACAGCATCTTTTTGAGGTTCCAGTTCTCAGCTTTCCTCTGATCAGTTTATGGTTTTCCTTCTTTTTCCCATGACATCTGGACTTCTAAATGGGATGTCACCCTGATAACATGCAGGAGACGTTCAAGGATTCACTTGCATCCAGGGGAAAATAAATTACACCCTTCTAATAGTGGTCTAATATCATATTAACAGTTCCATTAATTCTTCTGTATTTGCACATGTAAACAGCTGAAGTCTCTCATCCATCTTTTAACCTTTACCCTGATTTGGTTGTTCTTCTTTTTTTAGTTTTTTTTTACCCAAGGTTAGTTCTTCCCCACCATTGCCTGTATTTCCAAATCAGCCAAAATTCTACACCAGTTTATTATTAGGCAGGAAAAGACCCTTTCTGTGTTGCATTTTCAGGACAGCTTGACCATAGATTTGATAAAGTTCTTATTTTTCCCCCAGCTTTTAAACTGTGATTTTCTTGCCTTCAGTTTCTTTGCCAATAGTTGTGACAGGACTATGTTCATTTGAGTCTTTTTAGGTAGATGATGTTTGGAATCTCTCATTCAGTATCCAATTCAATTCTTAAAAATTTTCTCCCCACTCTGACAGAAACCCTTTTTCAGAGTTATCTTTTCCAGAGTTCATTTAAACAAGGAATACTCCTGTGTCCCCTTTGCTTAAATAGCCCTGGGGAATAAACTGTTATTTTTAAAAAAGGAAAAGCACTGATTGCTGAGGAACTTGAACCAAATTTAATTAAACTGAATTAAAAGTAACCTGAGATGAATAACCACAGGAAGGTCTCGTGCCATCCTCTGAGGAATTCAGTTCATTTCCTTCCTAGTGAGGCACAATGAGCACAGTCAAAGAAAAAGTAATTGTTTTAATGCAGCATTTATTAATTTTGCCTTGTCTGTGCCCTTACAGCCCACATCCAGGATTCCATCCTACACTTCCCTTAGCATTTTAATTCAGGAGGGTTACCTGCATACATAATGGAGCACATTCATTTTTTAAATCCTTTGCCTGACTTTTCCATACCAGGAGTCTTGCAGGGCTGATTTAAGTTCCTGGGACACAAAGGGATCCACAGGAAAATATTTCATGTACCTCCCTGTTTCTAAAAATCTCTCTCCCTGAGTTTCATTCATATGCACTTAATCAATTTGATTAATGAGTGAAAGACTCAGAAATGAGTGAGCTGAACAAAGTTAATTTTCTAGTCTTTGTGGCAGTTTCAGATCTTAATTTTTTTTTTAAGCCTTCTGCATGCAATACTGTAGATTGCATTAAAATACAGAAACGTAGGCAGCATAAAATTCTAGTTTGGAAGGCAAACATTAGTGTTATTTTGCAAGTCTCCTAAAATCATAGCATTACACAGTTTAAGTCTGTTGCCAGCCCTGCTGGTTCTGAAGCCAACACTAAGATAAAGCACCGATTCCACAAATTATGTGTGTACACTTTAAACAGTGTCTTAAGGAATATTCTTGAGGCACTGAAGATCCGTCATCTCTTTAAGTCCTTTTCATTATGCAAAACGCACCGGAGAAAATATGAAGTCATTTTAAAGTACAATGAGCCAAGATCCCTTCATTTGAATACTCTGCAGTGATTTGAATGCCAACGTCCCCCACGCTCGTGGGCTGTGTCAGAGCAGAGCAAGCCAACCCAGCACCCTGCACAGTTACTGAAAATACCGTCAGGCCTTTGCTACAGATGCCGAGAACAATAATTGGCCACCATCTCCCAGTCTCTTGTGTCTCTCCAGAGGTGAAGGGAACAGCTTGTGCTGTAATCCTGCCTGGCAGTGCCAGCTAAGCACCCCCTGGCACAGCAGGGAAGCCCCTCTGCCACCCTGAGCTCCTGGGCTGTTTGCTTTGAATCTGGCAGGACTATCAACTCCTTGTGTTTTGTATGTATGTATGGCCAGACTTGGCGAATGCAGATTTGGGCAGGGCTCTCTCCCCCCACGTGGGTGTGCCCTTTGTGCCCTTCCAGCCTGCACAGCGGATTGTTCAGGTGAGGCTCAGCATGCACAGAACTGGCCCCACCCTTTCAGTCCTGAGGTCCATCTGCCACGGCCGAGCCAGCTTGGACAGTGACAGGGAAGTCCTCGGGACTGTCCCAGCCCCCGGTACTGACCGGGCTGACCCTGCTGAGCATCCCAGATCTGACGGGATGGGATGGCAGGGAGGGATTGAACTGCCAGGGGACGGTCCCACTGAGACTGGAACTCAGGTCCTTGGGATTCAGAGTCCAGAGTGCTCTCCTTTACACCTCCTTGTCTAATACACTGGAATATACCAAATCAGGTACTTTGGGGGCTTTAGTTCTGATTTAATTTCCTTTTAGCCCTTAGAGCAGATTCAGAATTACACCCCCCCCATTTGTCTCAAAGCGCTTTGAAATGACATTGTTCTGACTACAAAAACCTAAAGTGTGTGTAGCATTCCATAAGTCTGCATAGCGTGTGTTGGTTAATGTTCTCCAGGCACTGAGCAATGAGAAATCAATGGAAAACCATGTTGGATATCAGAGGGCACAAGGGCCATACAGCCTTAAGAGCTGATGTGTCCTAACAGGAATCCCTTATCATCTTTGCTGCTGAACAAATCACACTGATCCAGCTGTCAGTGCACCACAGGCTTTTGCTGTGCTAGCCAGGGAGGAGAACTCTCAAGAGAAGCTGAGCTATTAGAAAAGAGCATTTTTATAGAAATTAAATTAATCTCCAAAGTATAGATTGTTTTCAGAGTTATGCAAGCTCGACTTTGGAGGAGAGTTGCACACACTCAAATTCTTTCCTCATTCTTCATAAAAATTAAGCCATGAATTTCCCAAAAGGGTTTTTTAAAGCAGTCTAAACAGTCTGTCAGTACAAGGGAGCTGTTGGCAGCCTGGAAAACAGGAGAAAAGGAAGTATTTGCCCTCTTGAAAACAACTTGTTCTGCCAGACCCCCCCTTTAACTCCCTCCTGCCTGAGCGAGGCTGCGGTGAAGCAGCACATGGGTTCTAGTGACACTCCCCCAATCTGGTTTGTTAAATAAATGGAGTTCTTTAAGAATTGCCTTGCAAAAATATCTTCGTTTTTAATTCCTGCCTAAATCCTATTTCTGTGCAAGGTCTAAACATCCAGGAGCAGAGAGCAGAACAGCTCTCTCTGTCACCAGCACTCGTAGAGGGGAGAAGGTTGTGCCCATCTGGATTGTCTTTACCTGGATATACTATGGAATTTCTGAAGTGGTTTGGCATTATTTTTTAGATTAAAAAGAAGGGAAAAATTTAATTTGGGGGGTCTAGGATGAGATAAATTGGTTAAAATATCCAAAGCAATATCAACGTTACTTAAGCCCTTCTGGACAGACATTTATCATTCTTAGCTTTCAAAGTTTGCAGTGATGGAAATGCTGTGTCTTCCCTGGGTGATATGACTGAGTGTCCATGCACTGAGACAGTAATTCATGCTGTGTAACCATGAATTTAAACACTTTGCTGCCTTGTTATGCTTTCCATGGATGTGAAGACCAATTTGTGGTATTATATTTCCAGCTATATTTTATCTACTCAAAGACAACTTGATTATAAATACCAGTGGATAGTTATTTGTGGAAACTTATCCAGCTTTTTCAGTAGGAATTTGAACATGTCAGCAGTATGTTGCACTGAAATATTACACTGACTTTGAGAAAGGGAGCAAAAATATTATCTTAAAATTGTTTACCTGGTGTTTAAAAAAACCCTCAAACCCAAATTCCCTCAAACCAGTGAAAACATAAAAGCTCTAAAAACATCTCTATTGTAAAAAGGTAGTAGCTTATAAAATAATATAAAATTCAGGAATACCATATGTTTTGTTATTTGATTGGGAATTAAAAGTCAGTTTTAATTTAGCAGCTTTAAAATATATATTTTTTTTTCAAATTTGCAAACTGTGTGACTTTTTTTAACCCAAAGTATACATGGATCAGTTTGTAGGATTGCTTTACAGTGTCAAAGGAAGGTGCTGGTTGCCAACCAGTCTGCAGGAGTCCAGATAAACCATGTTACAACCCAATGTGTACTTGTGGTTCCTGTCTGTTGGCGGGTTTGAACTAGAATGAAAAATTACTGACTGGAAAGAAATGTTTAAGTACAGCTGCCTGAAACAAAGCAGAAGGACCCTTTTGAACAAGAACCAAGGAAGATAAATAGCACTTTGCTGCTTTGTTTCTTCCCAGCTATCTGTAATCAGGGAGTGAATTGGGACCTGGGGAGAAGAATCTTAACATCTTCAAACTGTAGATGCAGTTGAGGTTTTCTTTTAAAGTTTAATCAGGCGGAGAATAGAACAGGCTCCCACCCTGCAGGAATAAAGCACAGACAAGTGAGTGGTGGGTGTTGCAGTCCCCATCTCTTACATCTAATGCAGTAGAGTTAACACTGAGTGTAATGACATGAATTATGCTACTTTGTAAGTATGTGCATCTCTGGGCACCTTTACATATCTGTGTTTTATGTATATGCATATTTTCATGTGTCTATCTAATTATCTATCCATCCATCTATCCATGTGTGTGTATATATATATACACACACATATATACACACATACACATATATCTCTCTCCTTTCAGAAAGTAACAATTTAAACAACTAATTTGGATTTGTTTCTGTTTTGCCCAAGTTCTGCCTTTTCTCTCAGGAATATGCTGCTCATCCTGTTTCATAATTAACATGCAGGATACATAGAATGTATGTTCTAAATAGAGATTATCCCAGTCGCCTGCAGCCTTGGCTTGCTTTGGAAGTATCTGAGTTAATATCTTAGTTTGGATGCAGAAGGTACCTCAGAAATGCCCTCCTCTGTGTGTCCCCAGTGAATACACTGTGGCTCATATTACAGGATGATTTTGGGGAGTGAGCAAACTGGCTGTGCATTCACAGGGGGTTTCAGCCCATCCTTTGGGATGAAACCAATGGAAAAACACAGTCCAGAAACACGTTGCCTTGGCACATAGGTTTGCACTGTGAAACATCTTTTATAGGCCCACACTAGTGCTGACAGAAGTTTTTAATGCCTTCTGCTGCAAGACATTATGATATGATTTTTAATCTTTTACTGACATGATTTTTAAGCTCTTAAATCTTTACAGCACAAAGTAGTGAAGATGAGAAATTTAATGAATGCAATAAACACTATAGTTTATGAGGGAATTTTGTGGCTGAGGTCTACAAATCTTTCCTATCTTCTTTGAGCAGGTTTTCTTGTTCTCAGGGGTGTGTCTGCTGAGTGAGGCAGTGGCAGCACCAGAAGAGGCTGAGATGTTCCAGGAGTTGACTCCAGAGCAGGGCACTGCAGCCTGAGCCCAACAGGCACTGCCTGGATGTTCTCATTTGAGCTCTTTCCTGCCTATGTTAGTTGCTTAAGCCACTCAGCTGCAAATTTGCTTAATTAGTGGCTTTCAGCTGTCGTCTATGGACCTCTGAGTATCCGTGAATTGCTGTGGAGGGGCCTATTAAATCAGGAACCTTTTGTTAGTGACTTCTTTCTGCAGGTTGGAAGGAGTTGGCAATTACTCTCTGACAGGTCTAGGGGTATGAAGGGTGTCAGTCAGCAATCAGCACCTCATCTCCTGCTCCACTTGGGCCTTTTTAGCAGCTCTGGTGAAACATTTGCCAAGAATGCCAATGGGATCCTATCCTGGATCCAAACTAGCGTGGCCAGCAGGCCCAGGGCAGTGACCCTTTGTTGGGATTTCATATGGTATTTGACCTAAAGGGCAAAGCTGTGTATTGAACTTGCCTGTGTAATTAGTGTGATNAGAAGGGAGTGGAGCACAAGTGCTGTGGGGAGAGGCTGAGGGAGCTGGGGGTGTTTGTGCTGGAGAAGAGGAGGCTGAGAGGTGACCTCAGCACTGTCTGGAACTGCCTGAAGGGAAGTTGTGGCCAGGTGGGGGTTGGTCTCTTCTCCCAGGCACTCAGCAATAGGACAAGGGGGCACGGGGGGCTCAAGCTCTGCCAGGGGAAATGGAAGTTGGAGAGCAGAAAAAACTTCTTTGCAGAGAGAGTGCTCAGGCATTGGAATGGGCTGCCCAGAGAGGGGGTGGATTCCCCATCCCTGGAGGTTTTTCAAGTGAGCTTGGCCGTGGCACTGAGTGCCATGATGTGGTAAAGGGACTGGAGTTGGCCCAAGGGTTGGACTTGATGATCTCGGAGGTCTTTTCCAGCCCAATCAATTCTATGATTTCCAGGCAAGGTCAGCGTTTTTCAATTGTGTCTTGCAGTTTTTTGATAGTATTTCTGTTAAATACTCTAAAGTCATCTTGCTTAGAACATCTTTTAAAACACAAGGAAAGAAATGGGGGAAATATTTTTG
This sequence comes from Sakesphorus luctuosus, assembly GCA_013396695.1. Lineage (NCBI taxonomy): Eukaryota > Metazoa > Chordata > Aves > Passeriformes > Thamnophilidae > Sakesphorus > Sakesphorus luctuosus. Next base: position 581,117 of record VWZD01011778.1, read on the forward strand.
GAAGCAAGTACATTTTATTTATATTAGAACACAGTCAAAGAGTGATGGACCAGTACAGGCATCTGCTCTAAAAACCTTCTTCAGTGATTTGCTCTTTCCATCCTTCTGCTTCAGACAGAAAGAGAAAAGGCTCTGTTGAAAGCCCTTGGTAGCTGAAGCATGAGTGAGGCAGACAGCTCTCCATCTGATGATGTATTTGGGAATTATTGTTGCGCTCTCTCAATGTTAAATGTTTTTCTTAGGTCTATTTAAAGCCAATTGCTTTAAAGGGCTGGGTTGCTGGGAAGCATTTCCTTTTTTTCTGTGTTTCCTGGGGCTCTCAGTGCTCTGTACTGGGAGTGGGAGCTGAGGAAGTGCTCCAGTCCTCCTCTCCATCCAGCTGGATTTCGGAAGCACTGGAAGTTGTCAAGGGTTGTCACATGAGAAATGGGAGCATTCTTCCTGTTTTTAGAATCCAACTGCAGCTTTAGCTTTGTGACGTGTTTGTACAGGGCTCCAAACTTAGCAGATTTTCTGGAGATTATATATATTTTTTTAAGCCATTCATGTTAAACAAGGCTCTTCTAAGACAACTTTATCCCAGTAGCTGCAATATTCTCCATGCCATTTTTTTTCCCTAATAGCAAGGTGAGAATTCTACATAAAACTTAATTAACCTTACCCAGGTGAGTAAATGTCAACATATGGGCAGCCACCTCACTGCTAGTATGGAGCTAAAAAATTCTAATTTCTTCCTATTGGTTTTATTCATAGTGATTTGTTTGCTTTGGCACAGCCTATTCCAGGTGTGGTCTTACAACATGTGATCCTTTAATTAGCCCATGCCATTTATATGGAGCAGTTCAGAACTGGAGCAGTTCTCTGGGATCGCAGTTCCCTGCATTGTTAATTCAGTTTATTCCCAACATCTTTCAGGATGAGTTTGTCTTTCACATTCAGCTTTGCCATAGTTACAACATTTAACTAATATTCCCTGAGGGGGATCCCCTGTTTGTGCTAAATGCTCTGCATTGCTGTAAACTGGGTTGCCCTGTTGTTAATGCAAAATAAACTTAAAGCACTTTTCTAATAGAGTCAGAGCAGCTGAGTTTCCTCCAGGTGGGGTTTCTGAGGTCGTCAAGGCTAGATAAAACAGGATTTCACAGCAAAGTATTGATATGGAACTTTATTCTGCATTGGAACTGCTTTGAACTCTTTCAGCTTTTTTTTTTTTCTTTTTTTTTCTTTTTTTTTTCCCCATGAAAACTGTGAGGAAAGAGCCTCAGGTGAATGACTGAGCCCAACTGTTTAAGGTTAAGCCCATGTCTGCATTCTTGGGACAGTGACTTCAATTTGGAGAATTCTGTAGCTCTGTTTTTATCAGTCCTGGATGAATACAAAGCAACTTTGAGCCTTAAGCAGAATTTTCCTTATGGCCATTGACATTTGTACTGCAATGAAAAGTTATTTCAGAATCAATTGTTATTGACAAATGTATTTTTTTTCAATCTGATTTCTTTTTTTTTCAGTATCTCTACAGAGGCAATTAAATATTAATAAGTATCTGTTTCTTTATGGCATCATAATAGGTCATAGTAAAAGATGCACAAGCTGTTTGTAGCTTTAGCTTTTCTAGAGAAAGTCACTGTTAAAATTATCCCAGCACAGCCTTCCTAGTGCAGACAAAGCTCTTGCTAAATGGAATATTTTGTCTTGTGTTGGGAACCTGAGTTTTCCACTCACAGTCTTTACTTCTCTCAGTTAACCCTAAATTATTAATTACTTATAGAATTTAAAAGAAGGCTAATTATTTAATTTTAATTATTTTGCCTTTTTTATATAGGAAAAGAATTCTTTACTGCCTCACAGCTTTAGTAATGCCAGTGAAGCTCTTTATGGTTGTTTATTATTTTGGGGGTAAATATTCTTGATTCTGTATCAAACCACTTGTTCTGCACATTCTTCCTGAGCTGCAGATATTGAAGTGAATGCAATTCCTCTTTTATCAGTGTTTGGATAAAGATATACTGCACTGGTTGTTTTATAATATGCTACCCTTGTTTTTACCATATTCTAAAATGCTTCTAGATTATTCAAAGTTGCATCAGAATTTTATTAGTACACATTGTCTTTTCTAAAGCTTTCCTCTTATAAACTTCTGGATTCCTAATTTCCTACTTTTCTGGCTGGGTGTACAGTCAGTCCTTGTCTTTCCCTTTCCTTTGAACCCGTCAAGTCTGGAGTGAGAGAGAACAGATGAGGTTCTTTCTGCTCATCCAGTAGCAGTTGGGGTTTGTGTGTAAATGGATATTTTTATTGCAATGTGGAAATCAGTTTTGTCTCCATTCTATACTGATCAGCACACAAAGTGTGCTCAGGGAACACATTCCTGGCTGGATGTGGGTGACACAGGTGGATGACATAAGGTTAAGTTATGTCTTGAACAACACATTAAAAGCTTTTAAAATGCAAAATGTCCACATTGTGTCACAGGAGACCTGCAAATTAAATAATTATTTCATCATGTAAAGTGACCTACATCTGGTTTCTACAAATCTGTGAGGGACTGAAAAGAATTCAGTGCCACAGATGCCTTTCCTTCATTAGAGATGTGTGGATCACCCCCAGAAGTGGGTTGCTGTTAGGTATTGCTCATTAAAGAAATTTCCAGGTTACCACAAACTTAACTCTCAGCTGGGGACAGGAGGTAATGAGAGTTAGAACTTAGAGATGAAATCTAAAATCTTCCCATATTTTCCAGGCAGAGATTCTGCAGAAATATTAAATTCTGTAAGTAGAACTCTGCTAGGATGTGACCTTGCAGTTGTGGTTGAATAACTGCACTGGAATTGTTGTTAATAAACACAGGGAGCAGCTTTCAAGGTCTGACTCTTACATTTGAACCCCCTGTTTTACCTTTTGAACATGTGGTTATTTTTAACAGACATCTCTAGCTCTGAGCAATATTCAGTAAAACTACAGCAACCCAATGTCAAGGTTTTTCCCTTGCATTCCTTAAAAACAGGACTTGTGGTGAAAATTCCCATTTTTTGCCTTTCTCTGCCTTTTCTGTGGCAACCAAAGGAAGTAAAGCTGAGTATAAATACTAGAGAAGTATTTGCTTGGTCCTGTTCTCTTCCATTTCCTTTGGTGGAGAGAAGACCTCGTTTCTGACTGACCCTTCCTTGCAAGTGCCAGGCAGGAGGATCTTGCCCAAGATCATCTCCTGAAGTTGAGTATTTTAATTACCATTTGTCTGCTCATGACTGTCATCAGGCTGAGCAATGTGTGGATAGATACACTTTCAGTGCTTACAGATTTGTTTCCTTGCGTAAATGTGTCGAAAACGTGTAAATATTTAATAGTGAGCTCTGAAGTTGGCAGTTACATAACGAAGCCACAGGGACAGGAGCTCCTTCCCTCCCTCCCCACCCCCACAGAGCCCTTACATAACACACTGATGGAGCACAGAGCAAGGAATTCTAGGAGTGCTTATCCAAATACCACTTTGAGGGAATGTTAAAGCCCCCAAACCTGGAATGGGTGGAGTTAAAGTGTCTCCTGCCTTCTGTGGGGCTGGTCACAGGGACAAACGTGGTTTTAGGGAGCACACTCTGACTTACTGCAAGTGTCTAGAAAATGCTTTTCATGGCTGACTCAGTCCTTGGAGAGTGTGAGAGAGAGACAGAAATTTTAGGGATTGGTTAACAATATCTAGAATGGAGAAAGTCCTGCCAGAAATGGATTTGTGAAGAAAATCAACAAGCCACTGATAATGCTTCAACAACTGATGTTTTTAATGTTGTTTAAATGTACAAAATGATTGTTAAAATGTCTTTTTGACAAGTCACTGCTTCTCCTTCCCAGAAGGCCTTGGGGTACTTGTTATCTCGGGGTCTGGAGGAAGGTTGGGACATCCATGGTACCTGAACCCCCTCCTATTGAATGTAAATCCCCTTGCTCCCATTGGCCCACAGCCAAACCCTCTATTGTTTCCTGTTGGTGGGTTTTGAATCCCTCCAAGGTCCATATAAACCCCTGACCAGCAGCAATAAACTCTCTTCATAGAATCATAGAATTGATTGGGCTGGAAAAGACCTCCGAGATCATCAAGTCCAACCCTTGGGCCAACTCCAGTCCCTTTACCAGATCATGGCACTCAGTGCCACGGCCAAGCTCACTTGAAAAACCTCCAGGGATGAGGAATCCACCCCCTCTCTGGGCAGCCCATTCCAATGCCTGAGCACTCTCTCTGCAAAGAAGTTTTTCTGCTCTCCAACTTCAATTTCCCCTGGCAGAGCTTGAGCCCCCCGTGCCCCCTTGTCCTATTGCTGAGTGCCTGGGAGAAGAGACCAACCCCCACCTGGTCAGAACTTCCCTTCAGGTAGTTCCAGACAGTGCTGAGGTCACCTCTCAGCCTCCTCTTCTCCAGCACAAACACCCCCAGCTCCCTCAGCCTCTCCCCACAGCACTTGTGCTCCACTCCCTTCTCCAGCCTCGTTGCTCTTCTCTGGCCCCGCTCCAGCCCCTCAATCTCTTGCCTCAACTGAGGGGCCCAGAACTACTCCTTCTCCTCCCTCTCTGGTGGTCTCTGTGTGTCCTTCTCAGGCTGTTGTGGACCACGTGGAGCACATTTTCTCCTGGGTAATGGAATAACCTCCAGGCCCAGGAGAATCACCATACCATTGCAGATTGCATCCCCACCACAGACAGCACCACAGACACAGAAGAAACCCAGCAGGAACAAGAAATCTTGGCTTTTGGAAGTTCAGGCACTTTCTGGGTCCTTGCTTTAGCTGTGGCTGGGTGGTGGCACCGAGCTGTGCCAGCCAGGGCCTCGCTGCCTTTGCTCTGCCCTTATGCAAGTGACTCAGTGTCCTATGACACAGCATCACACAGGGGGTTGGAGCAGGAGTGGTGGTGCTTCAGCAGCTGCCAGTCACTCCTGGGGCTAATTTTGTACCAAACCATACAACACAAGGAGGAATTTGTAGAAATAAATATTACAGTACCTGTTAATGCTTTAAAAAACCCAAACAAACAACTTGTTAGTGATAGGAGTTTATTATATTTATTGCTTGATTTTTGGTTGTTTATTTTCTTACCCAAGTGAACACATGTGGTAAAGTGCAACTAAATACATTTGCTAAAGTCAGTCACATCACTGGTGATGTTCGTTAGGAGAGCTCAGCTCTGCTAATGCAAAAACTCAGTTTATTTCAATAGAGTCAGTGCTGGAGCTGCAGCAAAGGAAAAACCTCTCTCGAGAAAGCCATTAAATAAAAAGTTTCTATCATGGGAACTGTTGTCTTTCTGATGACAAAACCAGTTTGACTGACTAAAAAAATTACCTCTGGGGGTGTTAGGAGATTTTCCTAGGGAATTTAAATGCCACAAGGTATTCTCAGCTTAAAAATAGGAATGTGTAGGTTGAAATGAGTAGCTGAGAGGTATGTGCTGTAGGCTGGGACTCAGGAATACAGATGTTCACAGATTTTGAAAAATGTACTTTTTCTGATTTAAAAATTACTGTGCTGCAGCTTCAGAAGGTATAGTTTGTAATTATAATCATTATATTATTCAAGGCAGCTTTAAGGATCTCCTCCTAACTCTCTGAAATTTTAAACAGATATTCTTTGTAGCTGCACTGTGCCTGTGTGCCTCCTTCTGTGTTTGCCCAGATTTGGTTGATATTACAAGGAACAGATATTGAAATTTTATCTGATATTAAAAGGATTCCAGCTGCCAACAGGACATGAACCTGGGAAACTGTCACATGGTTCTGTCTGCTTATTCGTGGCCTTTTCCTCATTGTTTTTCCTTTCCCACTTTCTGACTTTTACCAAATTGAAATGATTTCTAACATCAAACAAATTATTTTCTCCTGCCAGTTACAGTGATGCTTCTTGCTTGTTGTCTTGCTGAAGTGCTTTAAGCTGTTCCTGTGCATCCTCCTCTCCTTTCTCACCTTCCCCTTCTGGCACAAGTGCCTTCAACTCTTTCCACACAGTTCCCTTTCAGTTTAATATATCCTATGCCTTGCTTGCTTGTGTTTTTTCCTTCTAAACCTTCATATATAAGTAAAATACTGCTAATGTGAAGCAGGTTTCTCAGGCAGAATTTGAATTTACTGGCAATTAAGTGCATAAACCTCTTGGGCTGGTTTAAAGCCCACAGTTCCTGGTCTGTGATGAGATGGAAACCCAGGTTGCTGTGAATTCAGATGGACTGACTACATGTGATGCTTTGCAGTACTTTCCTATTCTTTTTTCCCTGAATCCTCCTTACCTTTAGATTTTATCTTCCTTTCATCTCCCTTCTATAGAAAACTTTTTCATCAGCCTTTGCTGACCTATTTCTGGTCCAATTGTAAGCTTTTAAAATTCTGTTCTCCTTCCACAAAGTTTTGGTGACGTCCTTTCAGATATTTTATGGCCACAATTGCCTTAGTCCTCCTTTGTGTGTCTGAGTGTTCTTTGAGGCTGCTCTTTGAGGTCCTCCCACTGCTCTGTGGGGGTCCAGCTCACCTGTGTGTTCCTGCACACTTCTGGAATAAGCTGATCCACTTTGGGTTTCCTCTGCTTTTCCTTTGCTGAAGGAGTCCCAGCCCTTTCCATCCTTGCCTTGCAGTCAGAGCTTTGGTATCAGTTCAAACCCTGTGTGGAGTTTGTGTCCTGTAAGGATGAGACTTGGGGGCATGAGACACGTGGTGTCTCTTCAGAGTTACAGTGGGAAAGAGCTGCTTGTTTGAAACTTGGCTACTTCTCTGGAATGGGATTTTCAGACAGATAGGACCTGTGTTAAATTAATTTAAAATAAGTACATCACAATCCACTGTCTTGGAATAAACCCCTGCCACAAACCACATATGCATATTAAAAATTCTTTTGTGACGCTTTCAGTCAAATCTCAGGCATGTATTTTGGGAACACTGAGGACCACGTGCTATCTGTGAAAGCAGAACAGCAGTCTTAGCCCTTAACACATATTTTTAAAGCTTATATGAGCATTCTTAATAAACATTAGATGCTACTTAGGAACGTTATTATGGTGTCTTTCCTGTGTCTTAACTGTAATTCTTCTTTTCCCCTTATCCATGAGGTCCCTGGGTCACTGTGGACTGCAATGAGAAGCACAGATGATATAAGTGGACAGTCAGGTTTCCACAAACCCACTGTGATATAATGGCAGAAGAAAATTGAAAAGCCACTTGTTTCCCTTAGGTGCATATAAGAAAGCATTTGACAGACCCATGGAGGTGCAAGTTCACCTTTTTTTTTTCTTTCTATTAAAAATTCCATAATAGTTTTAAAGCCAGAACATAATGCAGTTCAAGGGAGTGTTTTCTGACAGGTCATCTCCTGAAGGGCAGGTTGCATTGGAAATTCCTGCTTGTCCCTAAATCTGTGTTTTAAAAAGAAGCTGGTCTGAAATCTTGCTGTTGTAATAACCAGATAGTTATTTGCCAGAGTTTATTCCTGTAACAAGACCAATGTGCAGATTTTGCATTCATTTGTCTGGCATTTTTATCCCATCTTGTTTCTGTGGGACCGGAAAAAAAAAAGGCAGAATTTTTCAGCTGTAATAAACATTTTCAGCCAAAGAATGAATTATGTTCTTTGCTTGTGCATAGTCTAGGAGGTACCCACAGATAAACACAATTCCTTTCATCTTGATGGTAACATCTTGTATTATTTGCATGCTTTGTGATGCTGTTCATGTGAACATGGAGATCAGTTCTGACCACACACAGACACAGAGTTAACTGTGTTGCTCAAGTCAATGAATACTCTTATTTTCACCTGGTTTTGCTGGATCAAAATGTTTATTTTTCCTTAATGGCCTTGGAAATATTCCTTTCCAAGCCTTTCCAGTTGCAGTGGGTTAGCCCTGGGTTCAAGTGCACTGTCATTTTGGTTTTGTGGCACATTTCGTGTGCAGGGACAGGGCTATTGTTTATTTGGAATGATAGCAATGATCTCCTCAAAAGTGGGAGCTTTCTGCAGTAGAGAGAGGATATTCTACTTAAGTTTACACCTGTCCAGAGCCATAACAGGATTCTTACAACAAAGGACAAAGCACAGCTCGTGCCTTTCAAATGGCTCATTTTTGGGGGTGTGATGACTTGTATTTAAGTATTACATGATGGAAGTTCTTGATTTTATGGAAAATATCACAGAAAAAAATGACTGGTAATCCATATGCAGACATCAAAGCCTTTCAGTGGAAGGCCTGCTACAGGATAAAGTAAATGAATAACCCCCAGTGGAAATGCCCAACACTACTGGGGCTGAGCTGGCACCTTTCTGGGCCAGTCTGCATAAAACTGGTGCCACTCAACCTGGGCCAAGGGGTCACCACGGGAGACAACTCCTCTTTGCACTTCTGGGCAAGCTGGACTAAGTATCAACCATCTGAAAAGGGACTGAAGTCGGTCTTTGACTGTGGCTACATCATAGCATGTTTCTTTGTGAGAACTAGGAGAGGAGGCATGCTCTTGAAAAAGAGAATATGCATTGAAAAATAGAATATCCATCATACTTAATTCTCATCTCTTCAAATGAAAAATATTGATAGTGAATTCTGATGTTATATTTGCCAAAGCAGAATTACTTGTACTGGGAAGCCACATAATGCAAACAAGGCAAATGTGAATTGGAAAAGGAATATCAAATCGAATTGACCAATGAAGATGATTAAGGTCAAACAGAGCAAAGTTGACTAGTGCTTCCCCAAAGTAACATTCTGCTGAAGGAGGAAATTGCAGAGTTGAGTTTTAAGTTGTGTTTGTCACTAGTGTTAAGTAGCTTCAGGTACTGAAGTTACAAAAGGTTACTTATTTTCTTTCTTGAGTGCTATAAAAATGGTTTCTTTAGCAAGGTTCTTGTCCTTCATTGGGTCACCAGTGGAAGGGCATCCCTGCCAGGAGAGCCCCTGCTCTTGGCAGTGGGCTCTGCCCTTCACTGCAGTGAAGTCTAAATGCAAACTGCAGAGAACTTTGGCAAAAACTCCATTTATCTTCATTTTCTTCAAGTCAGTTGGTGGACGTTTAGTCTCATCTTTCTTCCTTTGGCTTTTGGTGATTTTGTTATTGTTCATACCCAAGAGTAATTACTCAGCTGGTTAATGAATTATAATGCTTTTGTTATCGGGAAGTCTTTGTAACTTAAAAATAGAAATCCAATTGCTTGTTAATTCCCTGCAGTGGCAGGTGATGAATACACTGAAATTAAACTGTAGTCACGGGGAGGAGTGACACAGTTGCTGAGGTTCTCAACTCCCTGTGCCTGGGCAAGATGGAAGAGATGTGTCCAGTGTCTACCTGGCTGTTTTCGTGGCTGATGGAAAGGTTTCACCCGTGCTCACTCTGGGGAGGAGGCTCTGCTGCTCAGGCTGAGTTCTCCTCTCCATCAGTGGGGATGTCTCTGCATGCAAGGACCCAAGGCTGTGTGCTCTGCTGTCCAAGATTTCCTTTAGGTCTTTCGTCATTAAGAAATGCCAGATTTATTTTGTGAATACTGTTTAGGAAGTCTATCTGAATTTTTGTGGTATATTGGAAATAAATAATTCGCAGATGTGTATAAAGTAATTCAGAATTAGTACATAGAGTGACTTTTTTAAGTACTATTTTGCTTGTGACAGAAATAATGTGCTTGCAGTTCTATAAGTATGCCACTGTATTTCTCTGGAATCTTCTGTAAGGAAGATTGATGAATTTGTATTAGGCTATTATTATTACCCAGTGTTCTCTAACACATTTCATATAAAAACCTAACATATTTGATTCATCTCAATATTTTTTGACAAGTGTTCCTTCCAATAAGTTGAGAGTGTTTAGAAATTGTGTTGAAAAATATTTGTTGAATTCCCTTTAATTAAATTGGGGCAAGAGGAGGAGTTTAATGTTAATTTAATGCTATTGCTTTGCATTGATTGATGTCATTTGTTGTTTTAGTCCTTCTTGACACTTTGAGTAAGGGCTCCTTGTTTCTGCAGGTGCTTCATGGCTCAGGTGGAGCTACCAACCCTTCTATTAAATAGCAGAATTGGTGTTTTCTTTTTCCATTTGTTTAGTTTGGGCTTACTGAGGATGAGTTGTACAGGAAAAAAATTAAAAGAGCTTAAATTCCTATTGATTTGTTTTCTTTCTCTTTTCCACAGCTGACTTTATTTGTGCCTTCTCTCCATTCTGCCATATTTCATTAGCAGGCAATGCTTTGAGACAGCAGTTCCATTCCTGAACTTTGTTGTCATTTCCCAGCAAGGTTTCCTTGTGAGGAACCCAAACTGATCCTTGGCGTTGTCCTTGCAGGCTGTGGCACTGCAACAGGAGGAGCTGAGGATGAGGGGGAGGCTGAAGCTGGCTGGATTGAAGGTGCTGCCATCCTGCTCTCCGTTATCTGCGTGGTCCTGGTCACTGCCTTCAATGACTGGAGCAAAGAGAAGCAGTTCCGGGGGCTGCAGAGCCGCATTGAGCAGGAGCAGAAGTTCACTGTTGTCCGAGGGGGACAGGTCATCCAGATCCCCGTGGCAGAGATCGTGGTGGGGGACATTGCACAGGTGAAATACGGTGAGTTCTGTCAAGGCAGCTCTGCCTTTGTGGGCTGCATTTCTTCTCTTTCCCTTTCGAGCAGCTCAGACACACTTTGGTGGAAGTGATTTAAAGGACAGGGTCATGTGATGTCAATAGTGTAGTGGGAAGGTAACGTTTGGCTCTTAGGGCAAAAGGAGAACCTAATAAACCTGGTATAAAATTGCCCTAGGTAATCAATTTTATTGTTGTAGTCTTCACTTTTCACTGACCAGGACAAGAACTGTACAAAGGGAATTCTCTTTCATGGAGGATTATGCTACTTGGAAGTTTGGTTTCTATCCAGTTAAGAATAAGAAGTCTTTTTAAATGCTCTGTAAAAGGGAATTGGGCCTCTGTACTCACCTCAATTAATGAGCTGCTCCAGATCCAGGTGGATCTTGTAGGTGCCCTGAAATCATCTGCCTGCTAATTACACACCATAGGGGCAGCCCCTGTGCCCAGTGAAGTGGGAGACTCTTAGAGGAGCTCTGCGTGCTCCATGTTTGTGGGAGTTGGGAAATTCTAGCAAAATTCCAGTTTTAGCAGCCATTAAGTTTCTCCTGGACTTAGTTAAGGCTTCCTGGGAGGGGAAGGGAAAGGGCAGATTGACTGCTTGTCAGCCAGTTAATTCCTGTGATGTCTGATGGAGAAACCGTGGCATGGAGAGCACTTCCCCTGGCAAACCCCTGTGATTAGGATGTTATTACATGGTAAATGTGATGCATCCTGATTCTGAGATAGCATTAAGCAAAAAATATTGGAAATACAAAGGTCCTTCCTTACAGGATTGCAGTTCTATGGCTAATATGGACAGAAACAATAGTGATTCCTTTTCTTTGGTTTTCATTTTAATGCAGTTGTTGTAAGTTGTGTAATTACAATGCTTATGTACTCATAAAAACAATGTAACTAATGCGCAGTGGTTTTCCATGCCCCTGTTCTTACCCAAAGGTGATCTCCTACCTGCTGATGGGATATTTATTCAAGGCAATGACCTTAAAATCGATGAGAGCTCCTTGACTGGAGAGTCCGACCAAGTGCGCAAATCAGTGGACAAAGACCCGATGCTGCTGTCAGGTAAAGCTGCCCCAGGCCCTGCTGAGCTCCCTCTGCTCTGCTTTGCTCCTCCCTGGGTTTGGTTTCATTCCCATGCCAGGAGTTGTGGTGACCCAGACACTTTGATCACACACACTGGTCTGGGCTGTTTGTCATTTCAAAGCCATGGTGGGTGCAATTATTGCTGATAGTATTTATCTTAGAAAGGCAGAGAGTAATGAAACAATTTCAGAGGAAAAGCATCAAGTAGGGAAATAATAAATGTTTTAATTCATTGTATGTTAGTTTTAAGTTAGCTGTTAAATTTCAGAGCCTTTAAAACTCTTTAAACACTTTGTGTGTCTAGCAGGTAAAATAGAAAAATAAACAATGTGTTTAAAAGCACCTGAATATACCAAAACATTCTGAGCTTCACTTCTACTCTAAATTCAAGTTCTTTTTAACACTTGTGTTTTATGGTATAATTCTAAACAGTAAATCAGTTAAATAGAATGTGATTTTTTAGTACTATTTAATCATTTGTCAATGAACAATGGGGTGTGGTCACAAAATAACAGCCTGTAGATATGTGCCAATCATCAATGTGTTACAAACTGAACCAGCTCTTTTCAAATACTTAAGTTTCTTTGCTGTAGGGAGAGAAATTTGTCATTATGTTTTTAATGCAGAGTTAAAGTTTATATTCTTTATTTTTCTTAAGTGGTTACAGAGGAGGTGTAGAATTAATGCACATACTTTTGTTCCATAATTACACTAATGAATTTTGACTCATGCCATGTTAGAAGATCACAGAACTCTATTTACTTGGGAACAGAATTGTCTGTCATGCAAGAAACTGCCTTCTTCCAAGGACCCAGTGCAGGGTTTAATCCCAAATAGGCAGGAGCTGATGCACTGGATACTTCTACTTATCCAAAAGTCTTGGAAACCACCATGTCTTTTAGGGTGGGTTTGACCTGGTTTGAAAACTGAGTTTCTGTTTTAAGTTAGTCTAGATGTGTATTTTTATTAAACTTGTTTAAAGAAAAAACTCCCAAACCAACCCCCTGCAAAAACATCAAAGAGATCTTATATTTTCCTCTTATCTTTGCACCTGGAGACATCAGTAAGTTATCTGCAAGTAGAGTTTTGGAATTAAGACAAATATTGTCAGGATGTTTCTTGTCATTGTTCTCCCCATAATCATCTGCTGGAAATGAAAACAGTTCAGGTTTGACAGGAAACATTCGAATTACAGCCACAGTTTGTTGTGGGAATCTAAATTTAGGGGAAGACAAACACCCAGAATTGAGAAGTATTATTTTCCCCATTGGCACCTGAAACAGTGTTTTTAATATTCAATCAGCTTCGATAACATAATGAATCTAAATGATTTTCTGTACTTCATGTCCTGTTGAATCATCCAGATAGTTGTTTGCTGTACTTGAGAAGCAATTCTAAGACCACAAGAGCTGCCTGAAGCAGATGGTTCACTGCCATCTGTATGTGGCACATGAGCTGCCACCTAGGAGGGCACAAATGGGAGTGAAGACCCTGCTGGACCTGGAGCCAAAAGCAGAAGCTTCTCTTCTATAGTTCCACTGTCCTTGTGGCTGGAACATTTTCGTCCTTGTGGCTCCTTACCAGAGATTTGCAGGCAGGGCCATTGCACAAACACCTTTAGCTTAAACTAGACTGTTGGACTGTTCACTTGGACTGTTGGAATGTTCACTCTGCCATGAGCAGGGACAGGTATCACCCACCAAGCTGCTGCTCAGCTCTCTGGAGACTGCTGGGACCTTGGAGTTTGGGCTAGTTCCAAGCTGGCAGAAATCCATGAGTATTTTCAGGAGGAGTCTGGCCTTGGTACTGCACACACTGCAGTGCTCAAGGGTGACACTTACTCTAAAAGCTACCATTAAAAATACCTTAGGAGCCTTACAACTTTATTCTCCAGTTATTTAGATTCATTTGATGAGGATATGAAGGGGGTAGACAGAGGAGCTCTTACCTGGTGTGGTTCTCACTGAACTGAGGCTGGCAGAGCTTTATCCTGACTGAACCTTTAGCAATGTTTGGTCCCATCAGCAAGAAAGCAAACAGGGCTTAGCCAAGAACAAATAAACTGAAGATACCTCTTGGTCAGGGTGCTTTGTCAGGTTTTGGAAATTAAAGGAAATACGGCCAATATTGCCTGGAACAAAGCAGTTCTGATTCAGTCTTAATTCCCTACCACAAAATGCAGATCTTCCAACTTTGGCTTCTGGCACAGGAATTTCAGAATTTCAGGACCAAGCAGCTAACTTAAAAAAGTTCTGGATTATTTGGACATGTTAAATTACTTGTAGATGAGGATGCTTTTTTCTGGAAAATTCCTTTTTTCATAGAGGATACCCTGATGGTTGGTTCACTTTATTATTAACTTTAGTTGCCACTTAATAATTGCAGTGACTAAACCAGTTGTTTAGATGCCCACAGAGAATTTTTGTTCCCCACACATCTGCTGGAAGCAGCAAACCACTATCAAACCCACAAACTGGCATGTTTGGCTTTGCCTTTCTGGTTTTTCAGCCCTCTTTCCAATCTATTTCACTGATACTATTATTAGACTTGGGCATTTCTGAGTCTTATGTTTAGTTGGATTTTTAGTCTGAAAAATATGTGCTGTAGGTTCCACTTCCATCTAATCTGGTTCTCTCTTCCCTTGCTAAGTTAGTTGTCTTCTTTTTCCTGCTTGGAATAGTCACCATTTACCAACTTTGAATTAAATACTCAGCACGTTAAAGAATGTATTTTACTCTCATTGAGTCTTGAGAGGGAGAGAAGTCAGTGGATTTGCTCACCATGGAGTTGAAATATGTTCTTATTGGCCAGATAAGTGAGAAACCTGCAGGCCTTGCAGAGCTCCATGTGTGTAACAGCAGCTGCTGAAGCTGTGGAGCCTGATGGTGTGTCCACATTAATCACAGATATCAGATGTTATGTGACTTCTGTAAGACTGAGTTGGGCAGTTAGAATCACAGACCATTCTGAGTTGGAAGGGACCCACAAGGATCATCGAGTCCAACTCTTCAGTCAGTGGCCCACACAGGGGATTGAACCCATGACCTTGGCATTATTACAACCAAGTTTTAACCAAGTGAGCTGATCTCAGGGTTAATGCAGGGGTTACTTCATGTAAATGGGAGTTGCCAGAGCCAGGAGGAGGGAGGTGCCACTCTCTGCTTTAGCTTAGTGGGGAAGAACTTTTCAATAGTGGTAGTGCTAAATCTGGTGATAAATTAGTACCTGCTCTAAGACATGCCTTTGTGTGCACCTTGACATGTTTACAAACCCACCAGTAAGAAAAGCTTCAGAAAGGCATTTCTGTTCAGTCCTTTTTACGTGTTCCAGCTGTGCCCAGGGAATGGGGGTGCTTGTTTTCCTGAAGGAGCTGGTTTGGAGCAGGGGGTGTGCCACTTTTGGAGGGTATTTCTGCCCTCCTTTGCAGTCCAGTGCAGAAGAATATTCCTTAGAACAAAACGTAGGAATACAAATAGTAAGTTCTTACTGAAAATGTATTTTAAATAGTGACACATCCTAAAGGAGGTTCCTCTAAATTTCTTACAGAGATTTGGGGGTTTGACTGAACCAGTACAACCAAGGCTGTGCTGGATTTTAAAGGCCTTTTCTGTTCCTCTAGGCTTGAATTGAACTTGATTTTTTATTGTTCTGGGTGGCAGTCCTAATTTGTATGTTTGTGATGTTTTGCTGAAAACAAAAGACTTTTTAAGGAATCAAATTTTATCTCAGAAAGTCCTAAGAACAGTTCTCAATGCACTGAGGAGATCTGCTGCTTGTTGGTTGGTTGGTTTTTTGTTTCAATGCATCTGACCATTAGTGCATTTTTTTTTTTATTTGGCTTATTGCTGCTGGATTTTCTTAGTGTTCTGATGAGATATTTGTGCTCTCAAATTAGGCCCAGTGTTGACAGATGTTCTCTCTGGTCCGTGGTTCTGGTTTTCCTTTTAAGAACTTGGGGGATTTTGATTATTTAGAGAAAGATATTTTGATTATAAATATAGTTGCAATGCTTACTATGTTTCAGGACAGCAACTTGATGACCTCTATAAAGAAAATGGGATTTAGGTAGAATGGATTGGAAATGTGTGTAGGTATATGTAAAACATTGATGTGTGTAAGAACACAGGTATCTCTTTCCCTTTTTCAGCTTTTGAGATAAGTCAATACATTTATATAGAGGAGAAAGAACTCGCTATTTTTTATTTAAAAAAAGGGAGAGAAAAAGATGTTTCCATGGCTATTCAGGTTTAGTAGCTCTGAATGAGAAATTAATTATCTTCTTTTGAGTGAGGTGAAGATCTAAGGAACAATAGGTTAAAACCCAGCAAGTAGTAATTGATTTTTATTCAGAGCTTACAGTTGGTGTCTGACACTCTGTTTTCATAGTTCCAAACTACTTCTTCAAACACAGAAAAGAGTATTTAAAAAAGCCCAGTAAACATTCAATCCCAGTTTGCTGTGACAAGTTTGAGTTAAGAAATTACTGCTTTTTCTTTGTGGTCTCATGGGACATTACACTGAACAGAGACAACATCATTTTCTACTAATAAAAAATAAAATATAAAACTATTTCAATTAATAGCTTCATCTATCAGTAGCTTCTGGTCATTACCTATTTTTTTTTCACCTCTTTCATAGGAGCACTGCAGATGTTCTTTATATCTTCTAAAACTCACTATCTGCTAAGGATACCTCACTTCACATATTTGAGTATTCCTTCTATGATAATCTTTTTGTCACTGAGCCATTTGATGCTCTCTTTGGTGTATTTGTATTTTTGTGACTCAGTGACAGGGTTTTTCACTAAGCTTTTAGGAACTGGCCTTAAATGCACGTCATAAAAAGAGGTTCTTGCAATTCACACTTTTTTTTTCCCCAGAAACAGCCAGTGTGACCTTTGGCAAATCTCTGTTAGAAATTTTTTCCAAGGGTAAATCAGAATGTTTTTTACCAGGAATTTGTGTTTCCACAACTCACAGCTGAAGGTTTCTAAGAAATTTCTATGGGCTTAGATGCATCTGAGTCAATATACAAATAAATAATTTCTATAAAATAAAGCAAGAAATATTTTTCAAAAGGCATTTGCTTGACATTACCTAGTTAAACAGAAAAGCTTAATACCCATATCAATTTGATTTAGAGGAATAGAAATCTCTCATACTGAATTTATTTTCCATATTCTTCTTGCTATTTGCAATTTCTTGAGTTAATTACATTTAACTCAGTTAAATTTCTCCATGTTGATTTCTCAAGTTTAAAGTTGTAAAATTGTCTTCAGAAATATTTTTTCTGTGCCTGAAAATCCCCCATAACTGAGAAAGATGAGATCAATTGCATTAATTTTTGCTTTGTTTATGTTCACTCACTTGGCTGGAGTCATAGAATCACAGAATGGATTGGGTTGGAAAAGACCTCTGAGATCATCAAGTCCAACCCTTGGGCCAACTCCAGTCCCTTTACCAGATCATGGCACTCAGTGCCACGGCCAAGCTCACTTGAAAAACCTCCAGGGATGGGGAATCCACCCCCTCTCTGGGCAGCCCATTCCAATCCCTGAGCACTCTCTCTGCAAAGAAGTTTTTTCTCATCTCCAACTTCAATTTCCCCTGGCAGAGCTTGAGCCCCCCGTGCCCCCTTGTCCTATTGCTGAGTGCCTGGGAGAAGAGACCAACTCCCACCTGGCCACAACTTCCCTTCAGGCACTTCCAGACAGTGCTGAGGTCACCTCTGAGCCTCCTCTTCTCCAGCACAAACACCCCCAGCTCCCTCAGCCTCTCCCCACAGCACTTGTGCTCCACTCCCTTCTCCAGCCTCGTTGCTCTTCTCTGGCCCCGCTCCAGCCCCTCAATCTCTTTCCTCAACTGAGGGGCCCAGAACTGAACACAACACTCAAGGTGTGGCCTCCCCAAGGCAGAGTCCAGGGGAAGGAGTCAATGAGGGATATCTGCAGAACTCTAAAAAAATATTCCCAAAGTTACAAGAACTAGCCAAACTGTTATCTCCCATGAGGTAAACTTGGTTAGTGACAATTCTTTTAAAAAGGGAGTCTGATGTGGGTGGTTCATCACTGGGAGGCCCAAGATGCATCAATTCTTGGCCGAGACTGATACACACCAGAGATTGCGTTACTAATGGAGTTACAATCCCCTCAACATAGAGTTTTAAGGTGTAACCAGTCTCTGTGCTGTAGTAGAAGCCTTGCCCAATGTTATTTTTCAGTGCTTTGTGGTTTCTGTTGCCTGTCCCCAGGTACCCACGTGATGGAAGGCTCTGGGCGCATGCTGGTCACTGCCGTGGGCGTCAACTCCCAGACTGGCATCATCTTCACCCTGCTGGGCGCTGGAGGGGAAGAGGAGGAGAAGAAAGACAAGAAAGGTAAATCCCACAGCACACAAGGGTGCTCCTAGGAGAGCTCTGGGGCTTTGTGGAGCCACGGCTCTCCTCCATTCTTGGCAAAGAAATACGATTTTTAAAACTAATTTTTTTTTATATACATTTTTATCACCACATGTCACACAGAAAAACAGCAGGAGCTGTTAACCAATCAATCCATTGGATAACAAGATGTTTTTCCAGTGTGAAACTGCAGCCCCTCAGTGCATAATGAAACCCAAGGGGATCCATGGGCATGCTCCCTCTGCCAAGGCTTCTCCACATCAGTCCATGCTCACCTGCACTTTGCTGAGGTTTTGCTCTCCTGCATTTATATCTATGTAACTTCTCTTTTTTTCCAGAAAAAAAAACCCCAACAAACCCTCTTGGTCATGGAAATAACAGCTTAGAGCTTCAAAAATAAAATAAAGAGATGTGGCTTTTTGCTAGCCCAGTTGTTTAATGTCAGTGACTGAATTTAAAGGCATTTTAATTTCTTGAGGTGTAAAGGACAAGCTAAGAATAGTCAAAGATGAGAATGTAGTAGTAAATGTTAGCAGGCAGTTTAAGTTTCATGTCCTGCCTCAGTTAATGAAATCAAGAAGCCTCTTTAGACTTTTCACCCTATTGTAGTGTGATGTCATAAGCCAGTGCTAATTTATGGGTTGCACACTAAGCAGGAACACGATTCAATGTCTGTCCTTTCCAGTTCTTGTTCACAGTCTTGTAAATTGTTCTGCTTTCAGGATTTCGTTCCAAGTCTGTCCTAAGAATATTTGTCTTTCAGACATAGTTAAGGGCCAACGAATATGGAGTTTTAAATATTTTTGCTCTTTCTAGTGGGTTTCCCTATCAACAAAAGGAACAGTTGTAGCTTTTCTGAACATTCTACTTGGTATCCATCAGGCAATATCATTCCACCTTTTTCTATTTCCATCCTTTTAATTTGAAGCTGCAAATGGGAAGGCCAAATTAAAATTTTCATGACCTACAGATTCCATTTCTGAGTATATTCCACAAAGGGTTGCCATTGACTCCCTGTTGCTCTGAGGAAATCCCTTTTTATTTAACAAAAGACCCTATGAAATGTTTACCATTTAATTTTCCACAGAAATGCCCAATTCCTGCCAGGCATGGTGAGTTCCAGGCAAAATGAAAGGGAGAAAGACCAAGGGTACATCTCTCCTGTGTCAGAGTGCTTTGGAGCAGTGACTTAGGGTTTGTTTGTGCTGTCATGAGGAGAAAGACTCTCAGACCTTCTGAGATGTGGCAGCACCTGCTGGGTGGTGTCTGGAGATGCTTTAGGTGGGAAGGAGCAGCCTCAGTGCTGCCTGGTGGGGACAGCTGGTGATAGCTGAGCTCCTTGGCTGGGCTGGCCTCTGCTTGTTGCTTTGCTGGTGGTTCCCTGGGGTTTCATTGTGGACAGCCTGGAAAAGCCAGGCCAGATAACTCAGGGATGGCAGAGGAACACACTGGAGTCGTGTCTTACTGCCCAGAGACAGATCCTCATGGAGGTGTGGTGGAACTTGGGCTACAGACACTGACTCTGAAATACAGAAAATACCAAACACAGAAAATCCCTCCATGTCTCCTGGTGCTGGTGGCAACTTTGTGCTTGTGCAGAGCTGGTTGTGTAGCAAGGCAAGATTAAGGTCTTGTTTATACACCTGCAGTTCTCTGCAATGCTGCCAGTCAGAGGTGTTTGTTCCCTCTGTGTGGGTGTGTGCTTTGCTCATTCATTAACATTGCCAAACTCCTCCTGCAGGTGAGAAGCAGGAGGATGGACAGCACCTGCCAGGTAGAGTAAGAATTGTGCCCCAGCAAATGAAAGGCTTTTAGCCAGCGAGCTTTGGTGCAAATCAGGGGTGAACCACTGATTGAAATGATTGTCTTTGAATCAGTCAAGTTAAATTAAAGAATGATTGCAAATCAGCAGGATTGTTGGTGGCAGACGTTTCAGTGTGCACGCACTGGTGGGGTGGCAAATCTTAATGTTAAGCCTGAGTAATCAGCTGTTCTGTAGCAGTAAATTACCAAGTGTTAAGGGTTGGCATCGTGATTTGCTGTGAGCAGCTCGTGCTGTGCTGGTTAGTGTGGCATCTGCATGAACTGGCAACGGGCACGAGGAACCAGAACAGGGTAAGTTGTTGGCATCACAGCAATCAAATCTACAATTGAAATTTTCATGAATATACTTGCACAGGGTTTGTTTTTAAACCCTGAGTGCTGTTTATTTTCTCCTCCCAATTTGCCATTTGTAAGTAAATTCAGACCATTTTTGTGGAATAACAACCCAATACAGAGTAAAACAGTCCTTGTAGGGCAAGTACTGAATAAGTAGAAGAGTCTCAGTCAGGATTCACTGTTGGACTTGTGTTCTGTTATGAGCAAAGGACCATCAGAAACAAAACAAAATTAATTTTATCTGTTATTTATAGAGACTAATTTTCTCAAGTCTAATATAAAAAACATAATAAAATGATAAAACATTCTTCATGGTTTTCACTTTTCTGCTAGGAAAGATTTCTTGACCAATTTCTGTAATATGTGGGTAATTAATGAAAACAGAAAGAATTTTCTGATACTTTTTTATTTCACTTCAAACCAGGACACATGTCACATCCATTCTCTACATTTAAAACAACTCATGATTCTCCTCCAGACTATATTTGCCATTTCCACTAACAATATGGGAAAATTTAATGTTTCTACTCAGATCAATGTGCATATTAATTAGGGGATGGCATGTCACAGGCTGAGCATGTGTTGGATTGGAATGTGTCAGTGATGATACATCAATATGTGCAGCATTACACAAAATAAAAATATGTTCTAATACTATGTAGCAGTATATACATATAGATATTTTAAAGACATATTTTAAAACTACCCATGTGTTGGTAAGTTAAAGGGAAGTATTTCAACCTTTTTAGTATTTGCATAACATTATATTAAAATACAAAAAATAACACGAGAGGACTAAAACAATGTACATAGTACTGTGTAGACCGTCCTCACCAACTCCTTTACTTTATTAAGTGTTTCATATTGATTTATTATTATTGTTATTATTATTCCATGCTTGAGTTTTTGCTTTGCTTTGTAACACCTTTATAATGCCATTTTACTTTTGAAATTGTGTTAATCAATTTAAACCAGTTTGATTTTTGGAGAAAAATGCCATGGATTTTTTTTGTTGTTTTGTTTTGTTTTGTGCGTTTGTTCATGTTGTTGTTATGATTTATTATTTATTGTTTTCTTTATCCATTATTGCTCAGTAGATTCTTCCCATCCCTCCTCCCACCCTCCTCCAGCCACAGATGGTGCAGCAGGTGCAAATGCCACTGACAATGCAAATGCCAGCTTAGTCAATGGTACGTCACTGCCCCGTGTGTGTGAGTTGAGAGGTTCCTCTCCTGCCTGTGTCCCATCCCCTCCCTGAGAGCACAGCTGTGCTGGGGGCTGTGCCTCCCCTCTGAGAGATCCTCCTCCAGGGACTCTGCAGCAGCTTGGCAGAGGTGCCACAGAGGTGCTGCAGCTTCCTTCAGTCACTCACAGAATGAAGGTGCTGCAGCATTCCTCACTCACAGAGTTAGGCAGGGCAGGGAGGAATTGGGGTCTATTTGCCATTGATTCAAACTGCAGTAACAGTAGCAGTTAAGCAAGACCAGCCTCAAAACTTGAGTGGATTCATGTGAAGTTTCATTGGGAAGCTCTGCTCATTTCTCAGCATAGATCTGAAGACCAGCAGTGATAAATGCATTATTTCAGCTTTTCCTCTGCTGTGGCACTCCTGTGAGTACTCACAGAGGCTCCATGGAGTTCTGAGAAGCAGTGCTGGGCCCAGGAAACTGGCTCAGTTCCCACTGCCACTGCATTGGGAACAACTGCTGCTGCTGTTCTCTGAGAAGTTTTGTGGGTATTTGGGTATGCCCTCAGAGATACCCTACTAAGCCTGCCTGTATGTACTAAAACCAGAATAAACATTACTGTAGGCAGTTCTGACTGTCTCTCAGTACAGGTTCTTGGCCCCACTTAGATGCAAATATTTCAGTTTCTCCTTCTAATAGTCTAATTCCAGCATTAAATTGAATGGAATGGGTCAATATTAGTCTAGGCATCAGCTCTGTTTTTCTGCTAATCAGGTACATAATCTTTATTTGCCATAGAAACCTTTCCCTCTTGTGCAGCACCAAAAATACTGACAAAAATAATTCTACTTTTCATCATGCTTATGATAGATTTTTTTTCCATGCAGGTCAGCAGTTGTTGCATTATGCACATAAATGAGAGTTTCTGACAGCAATACCAACTATTAAACAACGTTTAAAGATGTATTAGTGTAGTGTCTTATTTAAAGCAATTACAGAAGGAATATTCAAATATCTTTTTAAATATTTTTGTTATAATTTCAAAGAAACATATAAACAGATTTAAAACTCTACTCCTGCACAATCTGAGTTTGCTGGAAAACTGGGATTTACAATCCCTGCATCTCACTGCATGACAGGAATCTCCATCATCCTGGTTCCAGATTCCTGAGAGACAAAGAACCAGGAAATTAATGATGAGTATTTCATTCCCCATTAATGTGAGGGTGGGCAGGCCCTGGCACAGGTTGGGCAGAGCAGCTGTGGCTGCCCCATCCCTGTGAGTGTCCAAGGCCAGGTTGGACGGGGCTTGGAGCAGCCTGGGCTGGTGGGAGGTGTTCCAGGGGTGAAACAAGATGGGCTTTAAGGCTCCTTCCAGCCTAAACCATTCTGGGATTCTATGACATTTCTATGCTAATTTTACTGAAATAGCTTCAAATAAGAAAAAAAAAATTGCATCCTTGAATAAGTACCAAGCTCAGGAAATGCTATTGCTTGTTAACAGAAAATGAACCCATTACCATTGCAGATAAAATATTTTTATTCTTCGATGTCAATATAAAACTGACACAAAAGAAGTTCTTTGTTTTCAGTCAGGGAGCCTGTAGTGATAAATCCATATAGTTTGTGGCACTGCCCATGTGTTACCTGCTCTGTTGAAGGAACTGTTATAAATTCTGTTGGGTTCAGGGAATTGAGATCAAAGCACATAATTGCTGTGGTCTCTTTGTTAAAACCATGGGCAATATGTTCAGCCTTTAAAAGGTTACAAGTTAAGGTCATAAGCAGGGCAGAAAATTTGGCAGAAAAGAAAAACTCGTCTGATTTCAGAATATTATGTTTAGTAAAAGTAATTTTAAGAAATGTAAAACTGGGAAGTAGCAATGACTGTCTATAGCTTGTTTATTCCAAAGTGGATTTCCTTTCAGTCGGTCAAATTACCCAGTTTGGGTTTCCCTCCAGTAGATTCTGTGCTGGGTTGTTGGAGTTTTTGTGGCATTTGTATTTCAAGGAGTTTGCCACCTAAAAATATATTCAGAAAATATAGAAATGGTATAGAAATACCATGGCGGACTCAGAGAAATGTCTTGGCTGAACCATTCTGTGCCTGCTGTAAATCCTGGTGTCTGTACTGAACCACTGTTCAGTTCCTGCAAAGCAGTTTGCAGTTTTAATGTATTTTAAAATATTTTCTGATTTTTTAAGTGGCATTATTTAGTGAGTGCATAGAAAAGTGATCTAAAACTTCTGATTTGAGATAGTGGAATCAGAGTTATTCTGTGATTATCTTGTGTTTTCCCAATGCCTTGGCTCTGTTTCCCACTGCATGGAAGGATCCCTAACGATGCCCTTCAGACACGTTGGTGCCCCTTTGCCCCCAGATCTGTATTTGCAGCCTGGACATGTTGTTCCTGCTGCAGAGTAGAACTGGACACAAGGAGGCTGGAACTCATTTTGTTGCAAGATGGGGCATTTTGGAAAATCACTGCAGTATTTGCTGGTTTTTTTCCTCCATCACAGCACAAGAGAACATAACTCCATTATTTTCTTTGGTTTATTCCAAGCAGTTCCTCCAATTTACAGGTAATTTCTAATGCCAGCAATAAGTCTTTGTTACTCTGTCCCATTGGCTCTTTAAGAAGGAGCTGAGGCAGGTAAAGGGGAGTCTTTTCTTTGGAAGTTCATGTCTTTTGGAGCAAGAACTTAGGCAGTAATGATGCCATGAATTCTTACTAAAGACAGAAATTATAGTAATTCAAAACCTTCAGAGCAACAGCAGAGCACAAGTTGTATTAGGAGGCTCTAAATTTTATTCTAAATGTTCTTATTTTTCATCCTTGCTTAGCAAAGTGATAAAAATAAACTCAGATTTCTCCAGCCCAAACACTATTTAAAAAAAAAAGAAGGAAAGATTTACAGAATTATGTAGAAGTAAATTCCATTTTTGAAGAATTTTTAACATAATATTTCAAAATATTAATAAATACTAAACATTTCAAATGTTTCTAAACAAAGTACAGAGAAAGATGGGGTAACATTTCTGGTCCTGGCACTGCCTGAAAGGAGAAAGGATCTCTCAGCAGGAGTGATTCTATCACCTTTATTTCTGTCTTAATTTCTCCCTTTGTTCATAATTTATAGCAAAGTGCAACCTTAAAATACTTTGGAACAGAAGGAAATAAATCCTTTACATTCTTTTCTTTATCAAAACTCCACAAATTAACTATTGCTTGTTCTGTCTAAACAACTGGACTACAATTAACTGTGGTGACCTTTCCCTTTATCCCTCAAGAATCTAAATGCAGTAGGCTGAGAATATTAACCATATATTATTTTAAATACCTGAGTTTACATTGTTGTTCATGATTGCTCATTTTGTGTACTGGTATTTTTACATCAATTGATAACTATGACACCCCTTTTAAATAGCAAACATATATCCTAAAGTTGCATACTTTGATTTGCATAGAAAAATAACCTCATTATTGGGTTTGGCAGTTATGAAGGTCAGGTTTGGTTTTTGGTAGTGGTTTGTTTGGTTGCTTTTTTTTTTTCAAGTTGAAGATTCTTCAATAATTCTGCAAAAGGAGCTCCAGAGTAGGACACTGAGCAGGTTGGCTGCTCTGGATTAATATTTCTCAGTTCCTAAGGAAGTCTTTGTGAGTCTCCAGAGATGTTTTATGTCCTCCAGTAACTTTATTAAAACCCTTTCTAAGGAAAACAGCCAGCAGGCAGGTCCTGAGTCCAACTGGGCACTGGGTGCAAAGATTTTAGAGGAGATTTCACTGTGCAAGTGCACTTGATTTAGTTGAGGTTCACACACTGATGTCTTGTACCAAAGCACAAGGCTGGGGAAGGGAAATACTGGTGGTTTAAAAGTCATTTTATAGCCAAGGAATTAGAAATATGGCCAGGCAGTTGCTGTGAATGTTTTACTCAGTAATTCCTCTCAGCACTGAGGGGATAAAGGGCAGGAGGAGTCCTTTCCTTGGCTTTGGGTCTGGGCTTTGGAGTTCCTCAGGGTGACACCGTGGCCTATTTGGGACAAAGTTAAGACTGATTTGGCCACTTTTGATCTTTTTTGAGAAGGCTCTTTTTAGTGCTCTCCCAGTTAGTGAAAAGAGAAACATTCAGGAAATTCAATTTTGCTTCTATTTATTCCCAGCAGAGAGTGAAACAATTAATATGTATGGAAGCCAGAAGAGGAAGATGTACCTGCTGTCACATTTTTTAATAAATTCTAATGATACATTTCTTACCAGAATGTGTCAACAATCCTGTATAGGCTTTTTAACTTAATTTTCCTTAGCATTATTTTTTATTGTGCATTGTACATAACCACAGAAAGACACTGTCATCCATTCTGAGTGTAATATTTGTGAAGCTGAGTAGTCTTTTCCATAAATTCATATATTCCTGTGCAAGTTTCATAAGGGATCCCACCAAGAATTTTTGAATACATTTGAAAATGTGCAGTTGTTATTCTGAATAGAAAAGTTGTGTATTTTATCTCTGATTTGTGTCTTGCCATTTTTATTTCATACGCACTTTCCAATGACGTATTTTCAGCTTAAAATGGCACAAATGAATAAGGACTTTGGTTTAGTAAAACTTCATGTAGCTGAAATGTTCAACTGGGAATTAAAGATGCACTTGGTAAATCTTTCTTTAGGATAAATCTGAGTAAAGGATGAACCCCTTGCACTTTTACCTACTGAAGTAATTGGCTAAATAATGCAACCAATTGAGGAAGATGTCATTTTAAAACTATATCTGAGTTACCATTTAATTTATTTTTATATATATATTAGCACTACTATTTCTATGCTGTCTCAGTTTGTGAAAATAGTGAATTTAATTCTAGAATACATTAACAAGTCTCACTCTATACTGGTGTGTAGCACAGTTGTACCTACCAATTTTTTAAGTCCCAGCCCTCTGAAATGTCAGTTCAGGAACATTATTCCAATTCAGCTTTCACTGGATTCCCGTTATAGTTTCACCCTTTTAATTAATGCACTTTCCTCAAGAATATGTGCTGATATTTAGTATTTACCATGTTAAAACACTAAATTTGGCTGCAGTTCTTTGGCTGTATCCTGCTAAGTTGGCCATGCTGCTGAGTGAGTGTCTGGAAACAAGATATCCTGACTCAGTCCCTGTGACATGTCCGTGGATTTGTCTGCCCATCTTATTTGAATTCCCATTGTCATGTTCTGTCTTGGGTGAAGATTGTTTACTGTCTATTGTCTGTTGAAATTTTTCATCATATAGGCAAAATGCAGGATGGGAATATGGAGAACAGCCAGAACAAAGGTAATCTTCTTTCATATTAAGGAGGTTGTGGATTTTATTTTTAGCATGTAGTTCAATTCTGTGGAAAAGTAAAGTGAAAACCTGTGATTTGTGCCTGTATGTGAAAATGGCCCTGTTGTTCCAACAGAATGTTAAAAAATCCCTAAACAACCAAACCCAACCAAAACCTACCAAAGAGATTGTAACTTGCAGAAGTTTGATGTATGAAATATTCAGGATAGGATCAGTATTTTGAATATGCCATTTAAAGATGTTATTTCATCTGCCAGAGCTCATTTGAAGTAGTTTTTCCTGTGGAAGTTATGTATGCTACACATTGTTAATGATTTCCCAACCCAATCTTTTTATGTCTCTTCATCTTTGGTGTTTAATGGTATCACATGGACCTGTTTTCTTTTGCAGGGAGAGGGTAAGGCAACAACAAAAAGAAACCTTAAAGCCCAAGGGTTACTTAGCAATGGGAAAGGCAATTATAAGGATAAATAATAGGAGGAGGAAGAATCTTAGGAGTTTCTTATTGAATATACAATCTCAGGAAGAAATTGAAATAAATACTTTGCTTTCTCTGAAGCAAAGTCATGGCTCCCTTTTTGTTTATGAGGCACAGCTCTCATGAGTTCCTTGGGTTATACCAAATTAACTGATAACTTTTTCTTCTTAGATAACACTAAAGATTGCAAAGGTGATGGATCAGAAACTAAGTAGATAAACTCAGTTGTTAATGGTATAAACCTACCAAATAAATGAATAATCACTAGGGTTAGACAGAAAAATTAGATTTCCAGGTCACATCAGCATGGTCTTGTACAATCTCTTCATGAATGTCCAAGCAAAGCTGTTTCATTTCATTTAATTTGTTGTGTTCAGTACAAAACAGACACATACACATATATAAACTGCAGTGTCATTGCTTTTAAGAAACATGTCTTTCTCTTTGATACTAAAAGAAAGTTTCCTTGTCTTAGCATTCTTCCATGAGAGGATGGTTCAGCCCTTCAATGATGTGTGCTTTTTGGGGAGGGTGATGGTGCCATCCCCATTGGACCCAATGGATAAGTTCCTTGGGCACTGAATGCTAAGGAAACTGTCTGGGTCTGGGATTTGCTGCAATAGTGGTTTGCAGAGGGTGGTGCCCTGGCCACTGAGGTGCCTGTGCAGCCCAGAGAGGGGGCACAGAGCATCTGTGGGACCCACTACCTTCAAAATGCTTCCATGGGGACTATGATTCTAAGAGGGCATTGCACTCCATGGGACACCCCAAAATTTAGAGCCAGACAGATCATTGCTCTGCCAAAGCATCTGAGCTCTGCTATTGCAGGAAATCCCACAGTGCTGACCACTGGGACTTGCCAAGGCATTTGCAAGGCATGAAGTGATATATATGTGTATGACAGAGTGTCATTGGGGGGTTCAAACCCAGTAGATAAACCCAGTGGTGTTCCTGCTCCTTGCCCTGCTGGTCCTTATCCCCATGTGTGTGGAGGGCACAGGGATGTGCCTGGGCAGCTGTGCCCTGCAGCACCCCGGGGCTCTCCCAGGGCACTGCCTGCCATGGCAGGGAAGGGGAAGAGCTGCCACAGCCAGCTGGGTGAACTCAGTAAGTATGAAGAGTGAGCTGAGGGAGTGCAGGATGGCTGTGGAGTAACAGTTGTGTTCTGCATTGCCAGCCAAGCAGCAGGACGGGGCTGCTGCCATGGAGATGCAGCCACTGAAGAGCGCAGAAGGGGGAGAGGGAGATGACAAGGACAAGAAGAAATCCAACATGCACAAGAAAGAGAAATCTGTCCTGCAGGGCAAGCTGACCAAGCTGGCAGTCCAGATAGGCAAAGCAGGTATGACTGGGGACTGACAAAACCCACTCTGATAATGAGACCCAAGAGTTGCAAAGCAATTTTATTTTTTTTTAAAGGTACAGGGCTTTTTTGCTGGAATATTTAGAAATGGGTGACCATAAAACTGTTCTAAGGATGGTATGTGATACTGACAATTTTTATTTCCTCTAAAAATTAGCTCTGACTGTCAAGAATCTGGGCAACTTGGATTGTAATGAATACTTGAATCAAAATGAAATGTAGCTTTTCTCATAGTTAATGTTCCCAAGCACAGTAATTACATATTTAATTTCCTCTCCTCCTAGAACTTCAGAGTACACAGTTCCAGAATCTCCATCAGTTCAAAATATCATCCACACAGTATTTCCCTGTTATGAATTCTGAAATCATTCTGTTCTCTCTTAATATCCATCTTCCTGCCTTTTCCCCAAGTGTGGCACGTGTTGACTCTTGTAGCCAGAGCCATCTGGTCCCTGCTGTGAGAAGCAGCACTTCTCCAACATGTAGGTAGAAAGTGGAAATCTTCTGTGATGACATAAAGTCCATTATGTCTGTTTTTCTAGTGGTATTACAGAGATTTTGATCTCCCTCCAGATCCTTGGCTGAGATCCTCCAGCAGCTTCCTCACTTCACCTCTGCTCTGCCTCCCTTATCCTTCCTCACCAGTCTTATTTCTGCCCTACATGTTCCTTCCCACTCCTTTCAAAGTTCTTTACAGTTAGTTGCTCACAGATCCCCAAGATGCCAATTCTCTTTGCCTGAACAGTGTGTGACTCAAATTCTGTGGTTATCACCAATTAATGCTTTGCCCAGGCTTCTCTCCTTTGTTCCCCATGATTATTAACTCCTTAGATTAAGCACCTTTCTACATTGCCTTTGATTCTTGCGCTCTGATATTTCAGCAGGCAAGTGAAGATCACTGTTACAGTGATTGTATAGGCATTTCTAGCCATAATGTGGCAAGTAACATGCATTAAATTAACTATTGCCTCATTTGCTTGTAGTTTTTCATTGGGCAATCGATGGGGACATTGGGTCTTGTCATGAGTATTTGCCTCTACAATATTTTACTGGATTTTCCTGTATCCTCTGGCATACAGTGGTCTCCCTGACTCATCTGTTTGCTGTCAACCTTTGCATCCTTCAGCTTACCAATTTTTCCTAACTGCAGTCAAGACATGAAAATCACAGCATTCTCCTTCTCCTGCATGATCTCATTAGGGAGAAATTAATTTATTCTGAAATGCAGACTTAACTGCTTCACAGAAACCTGCCAGAGAGCAGTAATCATAGCAAGGCAAAGCTGAGGCTGCGCTGGAGTTTTTATTTGTGTACTCCAATCCAGGATCAAATTGTGGAGGAGGAGTGCTGTCCTAGCAGTCTGTGCTACTGCAAGGGCATATTAAGTGCTTGGGGTCTTTTGTGAATTCTGTGGAACTTTTATTAATGTCTCTACCTCTTTGCAATCTCTCCTCATAAAAGTACTCACTTCATGCATGTCCCTTTGAAAAGGGAAACCTTGGAACAACCAGTGTTTATAAAGAAATATGGTTAAAAACTGCGTTGTGGATAATTCTGTTACTGCCCCCTTGTATTCACCCAAACACATCCATAGGGCTTTTCTAAATTATTTATACAGCAACATAAACTATGGAAGACTATTTTTCTCAGGTCTCTTAAGATGCATTTATTTAAGAAGAAGGTGAGTGTTTGAATATGGATGGACTGGTAATGTGTAAAAGGTGGAGGTTAAAAGGACAAATAAATGTTGTACCAGGCAAAGTAACACTAAATTGAAAAAAACCTTAGTGACAGAGGAGCTCCTGGAGGACTGGACTGACTGGGAAGTTTCAAAGGCATCAGTCAGACAGTGCTAAAAAATGAATGCAGGGTGATTCAGCTGTTCTGTAGGATTCAGTGTCTTTTTAATGCATGGCTGTTGTAATTGTATTATAACAATGTTTCTTCTTGTACTCTTTATCATCACTATTAATACTGGGGAAAAATGTCACATAGAATAAGCAAATCCTATCAAACTCCAGTGTGGATTTGTAATGCACATGTTTTCAGCTGTGGTTTGGTTTGCAGTGACTGGTGGTTTCTCTCTCCAGGTCTGGTGATGTCTGCCATCACTGTCATAATCCTGGTCCTCTATTTTGCCATTGACACCTTTGTGGTCAACAAGAAGCAGTGGCTGCCTGAGTGCACTCCTGTCTACGTGCAGTATTTTGTGAAATTCTTCATCATTGGTGTCACTGTGCTGGTGGTTGCTGTTCCTGAGGGACTGCCACTGGCTGTCACTATTTCTCTGGCTTATTCTGTCAAGGTAAGAAACATAAAAAATAATCCTGGGAGGAAAACGCTGTTTAGTTGAGTTTACTAGTGAGTTTTACCAGGTGTAATGAAAATCAGTCTGAAGATTATGTGCTCAAAATGTTATTGAGGGGGCAATTGTTTTAAATTTAAATTGAAAGTATTTCTGACAAAACCACCAATACTTATGTATTCTAATACATCTCTTTAAAACCATACAGTGCAGGAATATCAAGTAGCAGAAATACCTATTTAATTTGCAAGGAACAAGGAATCTGTTAAGCAGCATTTACTCTGAGAATAGTCCAGCCTTTGGATACGGAATAATTTTGTATTCAAATTTCCTTGTGCAATAGCACAAAGTTTTGACAAGGATTTGAAGTCTTCAGGAACACTTTTCAAAGAAATTAGTTTCACTGGAGCTTTCATGTACTTCTCTGAAATGCAGTTGCAGTTCTTTGAAGTCAATGTAAATGATTCTGTTAAGAAATTAAAGAGGATTAAAATCCTGGGCTTGTGGATTACTTTAGCAATTTAGTCAGATGGGATTTATTTGAACATTCTGGGACTCTTCGATGAAGTTTACTTCCATTTATCATGTAAACAAATGATGAACTTTAGGAAGGACAATCTTGATTATTGTGTAGCCAAATATAATTATTAGGGGGGAAAAAAAAGCATGTTTCAAGTGTGGCATTTTGCTAATAAAGACTGAAGCTTCTTTTAAAATATTTTCTCATTCTTCTTATGTCCTGCATCTGTCACCCCTTTCCCATTTCCCTTTCCCCTGGAATAGTCCACCTGTGTGCTGCAGGACAGTATCTAGTCTTTCTAAGTATCACTAAGAAAAAGTTGAATATTTTCTATAATGATGATGTTTAAAAAATACTGTTATTTTTGTTTTCTTCAACTAATCTTTGCTGTTATAGCCATTTCTTAAAATGTATATATATTAAAGAATTCTGGAACTACTGTAGTTTATTAGAGTCAGAATTATTCAGGGATGTTCATAGCTTGTCTGTCAGCAACAAGGGTTTGGACTGTTGGCCCAGCTCACAGTTCTGCTTTAGGAGCTTTATGTTCTCACAAACAAGACTCACCGCCCTCCTTTTCATAACTGCGTTAAGAACCTGTCCCAGCAGCTCTTGAAGGGTTGTCATTGTGTGGGGTTTCTCCCCAGAAAATGATGAGGGATAACAACCTGGTGCGGCACCTGGACGCCTGCGAGACCATGGGCAACGCCACGGCCATCTGCTCGGACAAGACGGGCACGCTGACCACCAACCGCATGACCGTGGTGCAGGCCTACGTGGGCGACGTGCACTACCGCGAGGTGCCCGCCCCCGAGGCCATCCCGGCCAAGACCATGGAGCTGCTGGTCAATGCCATCGCCATCAACAGCGCCTACACCACCAAGATCCTGGTGAGCAGCACTGGGGTGTGCAGGGGTAAGGGGGTCAGTTCGTTGGTCAGTTATGGCGGTCAGGAGAGGTCTGGGCAGGGTCAGGCAGCAGCAGCAGGAACAGAAGGCTTTGAATTTAGAACAAAGAGCTTGAGCTTGGAACCAAGAGCTTGATCTTTCGTTTTAGTTCCAGCCTCACTTTTGATCACTCTTGTGTACAGTGTCATCACACTATTGGCTGGTCAGCTTTCTAAGCACAGGTGGACACACTTCACTGGCTGCAAGGTCTGTCACATTCTTTAGGTGACTCCTTCTTTAGGGTGCACTCCAATCGGCTTTTCTTTCAAGGATACACCTTGAGCTCTTTAAGATCAATTCCCTCCTCAATTCCCTCAGACATCAGAGGATCCACAGGCCCACTGTCACCCCCACAGGGTTGGGTTTGGGCAGGAGAATGGAGCTCAGCACAAGGAGGAGTAGGGTCACTTTGAAATACAAGCCCATGTGACCCTTAAAAATCTCCTGCTGTCCATAGGTTGGGATGGCCCAGTTTTGGTGCAGATAAATTTGCCAACACAACTGGTTTGCACTGAGACTTTGTATGTGTAAAATTATTTCTGTGTGTCTAAGATCTTTCAATTGATTCCCAAATAGGACAAATTGGATTGGTTAAATCAGTGAGGTTAATGAACTTTATTCCTTCTCTTTTCGAGTGAGTTACATCCAGAAGTATTTTTATTCAATCTGTAAAGGAGGCTAGAATGGAAATATCCATTTTGCTTGTGGCATTAGGTTCTTCTGCACAGAGCTAATTAAGAGACTGAAAAATTTTGCAATTCCAATAGGTTTGTTCTTTGAAAGGTCAAGCTGAATCTTAATGATGCTGAACAAATAGAATTTTTTTTAATTTATGAATATATGTATTGTCCTTTTTATAACTCTGTGCTGAGCTGCATAGTACAGTTGTGCATACATTTTATGTTTGTTTTAAAAGGACTCTTTTAAATTACAGTCTCAGAAAACAAATAGGGCTGAGTGCTAGAACATACATTGCCTTTAAATCTTGCTGTGTAAATATCTGGATATTAGTGACAATCCACACTGGGAAGAAAGATGTTGAGAGAAACCTCACACCAATATGCAAAGTGTGTTTGTAGCAAAGGTGTTTTTAAGATGAATGCCCCTGAGGATTGTTTGAGCAGGATTAGTGCCTGAGGCTTGGCACTCTGGAAATGGGAATGTGGGGAGAACCAGCCCCTGAGGCAGCTGGAGCCAGTTCCTGCATCCCAGTGGGACAGGGAGTCACTGGGCCAACCCCCATCTGCTCTCCAAGGTGCTGTTGGCTGTCCCCTCCCAGCTGGGAGCAGTGTGAGCCCACCCTGCTGTCCTGCAGGGCACAGGGCTCCTCAGCTGAGGCTGCTGCCAGCCCTGCTCCTGCAGCTCAGGCACCCTGGGCAGGCAAAGCCTCCCCAGCTGCAACACCAGCTCTAGCTGGAGCACCCAGCGGGCAGCACCTGTGCCCAGCCCAGTCCTGGCTCTGCCCCTGCCCTTCCCTGAGCTCTGTCCAGCTCAGAGCCAGCCAGGCTGACAGAGAGGGCACATGAGCTTCCTTGCTCAGGGTCCTGGCTCTCTCCCTGTCCAGCTCAGAGTCAGTCAGGCTACCAGAGAGGGCACATGGGCTTATTGCTCAGAGTCCTGACCCTGCCTTTCCCTGAGCTCTGCCCAGTTCAGAGCCAGCCAGGCTGACAGAGAGGGCACATGAGCTTCCTTGCTCAGGGTCCTGGCTCTCTCCCTGTCCAGTTCAGAGCCAGCCAGGCTGACAGAGAGGGCACATGGGCTCATTGCTCAAAGTCTTGACTCTACCCTTCCCTGAGCTCTGCCCAGTTCAGAGCCAGCCAGGCTGACAGAGAGGGGACATGAACTCATTGCTCAGAGTCCTGACTGTGCCCTTCCCTGAGCTCTGCCCAGTTCAGAGCCAGCCAGGCTACCAGCCAGGGCACAGGGGCTCATTGCTCAGGGTGTTTGATGTGGATGCTTCATGGCAGTGGCCATTTGGAATCTGATTTGTGTGTTTATAACCCATCAGAGTGCCCAGGCTGGGACTAAGACAAGGTAGCAGAGCTGTTTGGCAGGAAGGATGGCAGGTACCTGTGTGAATTTGGGGTAGGATAACTGCTGCAGTGTGGCACTGGTCACAGGCCAGTTCCCCCTCTCTGAATCCCAGAACACATTCAGGTTTCTCAGTGGGAAGGCACCAGACCTTCCAGTCATGCATCTGTAATATTAAGTTTAATATTCTGTCTTTTTCTTGTGGTAATAGTTTCATTTAACTGAAAAATTTCTGGGCAGTAGTAGTTCTAAAATGGTCTTAATATTATTTGGGGTTTTTTTTCACTGACTTGTCTTCATTGCTTCTCGTTGAAATCATTTCTAGGTGCATATAAAGAGTCAATATTTCACCATTTCAGTGCCTCTAAAAATATTCACAGAGACTGATCAGTGAAACCGATAAATGAGTGAAATCCCCTGGAAATCCTGGTTTTTTCTGGATGCAGATCAGATAACAGCTCAAACTTCTCTGTGTAAAATTAATGGTGATTTTTAAGCTATTAAGCAGCTTCATAAGGTAAACCTCATGGTATGGCATCCCCAAGAACCACAGCTCCAATATCAGAGGAGTTCATTTTAGTCACTATTTAGAACAATCTTAAGCTGAACTTTAAGACATGCAGTATTGTTCCATAGCCCATTTTAAATCCTAAATAAATACAGTACAAATTACCTCGGGGAGTTGTTTCCAGGATGAAATACACAATTATTTTCTAGCTGCTGATACTGAATGCATCCTGTGCACTCATTCTCAGAGCATGTTTAATCAAATTGTGAATATCAGCTCAAACCCAAAGGGCATGGCAGAGTTATGGCGCTAAGTCTGAGCTGTGCATGTTCTATTTTTGGCTCTCTAGTTATGCTTTGTATGAACTTCTGTTCACAGGGATCACATATGGGACCAGAAAATTACCCAAGATGCTCTTCTGAATGAGAAATATTCCCTCTTGCATTGTCTTTTGATTAAGGGGCAATTGAACCATTGATAAAAATACAAAAAGAAAATAATATCAGTGCTTGGGATAAAAGATTTGAATTTTCCTGAGAAATGAAACACAAATTATTCCAACTGAACAATAGCATCATTAAATATAGTTCTTTTTAATGCATTCCAAGATGAAGTTACTGGGTGAGCTGATTTTGCATTCCATTAACTTCAGAGCAGCTTTAATGCTGCTTTAATGCTGTTTCTGTGAGGCTGTTGTGCAGCAAAGCTTTCTTTCCAGCATTCCTATTTTAGATGGCTGTCCCACATGAAATAAAATCAGTCTTCATGTGCTTTACTTTGTGAGCTGTGGTGAGGACTGGAAAGCATCTCTCACTCTGAGACCAAAAATTTGCATTTGGGGAATACTTTGATTGCACTTGAAGCAGAAGTACAGTGATCTTGGATATCACAGAGCAGTAATGAAACAGAGACTCCAAACACCACAAGCATTGATTTGAATTTTTCTGTGGGGCTATTCCTTGCATAATTTCAGTTTTAATTAGGAAGGTATTTCTTCTTTTAATTTCCTGAACACTGTCCTAGGGCATTGGGTGGCTATTATGTGTTCCTATTAAGAAGACATCACAATTAGTGTTTAGCTGAGGGATCTTCAGCAGCAGTGAAGAAGTCCCAGCTGAACCTGTTATTGTTAGGAACTAACACAGACATTTCATTTGGCACTTGATGGGTGCCCAGGGAGACTAAAAGGGTGATGGATCTGCAGCACAGCCCCTGAGAGCTACTGGGACAAAGGAAGGTGTTAATTCACCTTCTTCCCTTGAGCACTGCCTTGTCCCTGAATATATAGTGAATAACCCTATTAAAATAAGTGAAACAAAATTTCTAACTCCTTTGTAGGGAAAGCAGTTCATGGGATTTTGGCATAGAATTTTCTTGTTAAGAAGAAGCAGTTCTTTTGGCTGCTTGTCTGATGCAGAATACTGAGGTGAGGGCACTGCCTGCTCCTTGGACAGCAGGGGTGAGGGGAGCCTGGCAGAGCAGGGCATGAACCCATAATATATGGAAGCTACAAGATAAAATTACATTCTACAGGAGTGGAGTGTGGAAAATAAGGGAAAATAAGATTTCAGCACAACTGCTTTGCAGGAATAGATGCACATCTGCTATTGCTGTTGGGAACATGGATGGAGTAGCCAGGGAAGGATTCCTTTCATTTAGGAGGAATATTTGCATCCAAAAGAAATACAGCTATTTGGGTTGTTTGGAGACACAATATTCCTGTCAGGAACAGACTTTCCAAAGGTATGCAAAGTGCAAAATGCACTTCTTACAGATTTTGTTTGTTTGTTTGTTTGTTGTTTGTTTTTAATCAAAGACTGAATTTTATTTATCAAATACTGGGATTAGTCTTGACTTCTTTAAAATTTGTTTAGTCAAAACCAAATTCAGTTACGTGAGTTGTCAAATGTTAGTTGAAAACAATTGTCTCAAGAGTAATATCTGTACCCACACATACATTATTTAAGCAGGAGAAGCTTTTACCTCTCATAATTTCAACACTATCAATAGAGCAAAGCCTTCTTAGAGACAACTCTCAAGTTGTTTTGGGGAATGTGGACATTTGGAAGTTTCCTACCAAATCATTTAAGAAGTTGAGGTGTAGTGGTTATATTTGTGGATATCCCATACATTTCCCAACATTGTTGTATAAAGTTGTTAGTGATGGAAAGGAGGATTGAAATGCCATCTTTTGAACAGTAGTTGCTTGGGGGTCCTTAATTCTTGTCTGACAGAGCACAGACCTTTCTTTTATCTGTCTCTATACAGACATTTGTGTGTCTCTGTATGCATATGAAGTTGTTCTCAAATGGAGAGGAAGAAGGAGCCCCTAACTGTTGAGGAGAGATTGTTGATTTCCTTTTAATAAAAGCTCTAACCCCATAGATGAGAGGATGCCACACCTAAGAACAGAAAATCAGAGAATGTCCCAAGGCTGCAGCAGCAGAGCCTGTGCTTTATCACAGCTGTCTGGGAAATGATCCTACTCTTGCATGGCACTAGAATTGTCCTTATTCAGAGGAGAACCATGAGAAAATAGCTCCTGACCTCCAAACTACATTTTTAGTTATTCTGGCATATGAAATTGGGAAGATAATTTTACTCTCAGGTAAAGTTCTCTTAAAAGCTCCTCTCAAGCTCTTCGTTTCTTGTGTTAAAATACAGATAACTTTACCACTTCTTTTTGCTGCACTTCAAGGTTCAGGTCGTCTCTTTCCAGCCCTGTGGCTTTCCCTGTGTCACCCCATCATGGTTTCTCCACACACATCCAAGCTTTGTCCACAGGGAGTTTTGCAGTGGGAGTTTTGGTACAGGACTTGAGGGAATTTTGGCAACAGTCTGAGCAGGGACCATCCCTCACAGCTTTTTTTTTACCTTTGCTTTCTTTCCTCAAGCTATGCTCAAAATTAAGTTGTACTTTTAGATGATGTGTCAAGTTTTCAGTAATGTGTGTTCTAAGGTTGGTAAAGAGAAGTTCTGTTTAACAGCTGTTTATGTGAGGATAGATCTGTGGAATGTTTTAGCCTTACATAATGATACTGGAAATCACTGAACAGTAAGAGACATACCTGGAAAGAACTTTTTCAGCTTGGCCCTTGGAATGGCACTGGACCAGTTTGGTTTTGGTGTCATCTGCCTTTTGGTGAGGGAGGCAAGAAGAAGAGCAATGGGCTTGAATCACCTCCCTGCACTGTCACTGCGGAATACATTTGGAATGGCAAAATCTTCTCCTGCTGTTGTAATTAAAACCATCTAGGAAAAATGCACAGAAAAATGTAGAGAGAGGAAAATCTGCTTTGAAGGAAATCAATGCATGATTTTTAGGGTGACACCTTCCAGCCCAGCCCAGAAAGGTGGAGTTTAGGTCAGTAAGAGTGTCCTGTGAGTCAGGTGACTCATGGACAGTCCTGTAAGTCTTTCATTGGCTGCTTTCAGCGCATTAGTTGGTGCTGGAACTATGTGCAAGTTTGTGCAAATTGTATGTGCTCTTCTTTCTGAAGGGCTCAGGTGATGGCATTAAAATCTTGTCTGCACCATTTCTGAACCTCCAGCTAAATGTTGCTGAGCTATTTAGGATGAAAAACTTGCTTGATTTCCTTCAAAATTGCTTGAACTGATTTCTAGAGATCTGTGTGTTTTGTAAGAGGTTTTATTTAACAGGCAAAATCATTCTCATCATAGGTAAATTTATATCTTTATCTGATTTTTTTTGTATGTTCCCAGTGTTATACAACTGTATAATGTAGCTATAAATTATAGATGGGAACAAACAATGCAGGCAAAAACATCTTTCTATATATAAGCCAGACAGTCATCACCAAAAAAAACCCCAAAAAACAAATCCCCAACAACATATTCTTTAAAACTTTCCATAAAGCCTTTGGTAAGCATTTTGTCAGAATAACTTAGGGAGAAAAAGAACAACCTATAGTGTCCATATCATTGACTGTGTAAATAATAATTACTAGGGGTAATAGATCATGTTGTTAATTGTCTCTGCCCCTAGGAATGGTAATTAGCAGAGAGTAATGATCTCCACACACCACTTGGGATGGAGTTCTGTAGGGTGAGAGGCACCAATAGAGCTTCTCTCACTGAATTAGCTGCTGACTTAATAATTGCAATAACTGTGTTTAGGCAGGACTTGCATGAGACATGTCATTGTGCCAATCGTGTGCTTTGTGCCAGCAGGGCACTGGGCTTTGTGCTGCCAGGAGAAAGTGTTCTGAGCTCCAGGCTCTGGTGTTGGGAGGCTGAGGGGAGTCAGTGAGCAGCCCCTCCATCTGCCCTGGACCCTGTGGGTGCCCAGCAGGCTGGCAGAGCCAAGGGGAGTTCCTACAGGGGGGCAGCAGTTGGGCAGGTAGAAAAGGTGGGCTGAATGTGCTCAGGCAGAGCTTGGCCTTTCACTGGAGCCCCCACTGTGCAACAGGCTGTGACTGTGAGTGACCTGGGCATGGGGGTGGCAGCTCCTGGCACTCCCTGCATTGGTGCCCAGGCAGCTTGGCTGGCAGGGAAGGGCTGCTTGTCCTGCCTCAGGACATGAATGTGGAAAGAGAGAAAAGATGGATAAATAAAATAATCCTCCGGTGGATTGTGTCAGATTATCCCCATACTACCTAAAAGTTTACGGTCAAGTTGAATTAAATTCCTTTATTTTTTTCCTCATGTGACAGAAAATAAGGTAATAAACCCCTCCTTCATAGTGGCCCTCTTTGCCTTCAGAGTTGGGTAATTGCAGATTCCATTTATTCCTGTTGGGATAACTAATCATTGCAAGGTTATAAACAGGACTGACAGGCACTTGGAAGCTTTTTGTTACTGTAATATCAGTCCATACATTAGATTTTTTTTTCCTCCTTGCTTGTATGAAAATGAGTAGATTGGATTTTTAACTTATGATCCAACAATTTCTTTTCCTATTACCTCCCACAGGATTGTTTTGTATGTTCTTTATCTTATCTTGATGGTCTGGCATAAGATGATTCACTTATGGGGAATGACCTCCAACTATTTCCAAATACACCCGTTGAGTGCAGCTTTAAAAGCCAACATTTCCTGTGAGGTGCTCCAAGTGTTTTCATCCAGACTTATAAATATTATTTCTTGTTGTCTGAGCCTTTTTAGGAGCGTTTCTGTTTTTTGCTTGTTTGTTTGTTTTTGTTTCTTTGGTGTTTTTTTTAAATAAAATACACTGACAGTGAATAATTTTAATATGTACTTCTTTTCATACCTCTGATACCCTCCTGAGATGAAGTCATCACACCTTGGAGCTGATGGAGGTGCTGGTTGGGATGTGGTGTTAATTTTTAGGGGATATTATCAGGGAGGATATTTTCCCAAGGGGAGCATTTGTTTTGCCTGAGTTGGTGTAAATCCATTCCTTCAGGAACATTTGCTTTAATGAAGGTTTTCTTTGTGCTCTTGGTCATCAGGAACAAGAAGGTAATACCTTCAAATGTGGTAATTTAATACCAATTTTATAGAAAACTATGGTGGGTTTATAAGCAAAGATACACAAACTGGCTTATTAGAAATCAGTGTGGTGGGTGAATCACCTCATAATGAAATATGACATTAATATCCATATTTGTTACATAAATATATAATTTATCTTATAGAATATATAGTTTTGGTATGATTTCTTTTTACTCTCAGACATCCAATGTGGTTTATTCCTCTGGGGAAAGTAAAAAACCACCACCACCAACCCACCAGAAAACCTCAGCTGGAACAATGCCTGAAATACAAGTGATCAGCAATGCAGTTTGTGACAGAAAACACTGTGCTGATTTCAGAGCAAGAAATGGCAGGACTGACTTTGCAGACTTGAACAAATTGACTTGTTCATTGCTGTTCTTTGAGGAGGAAATGGTGCTTATTGAGGTTTATTACACCTCTGTTAATGTAAGCAAAGTCCTGTGTTTCTTTTGAGTCACAGACAGTTCTAGAAAGTTGGTATTAAATATTTTGGAAGTAAGAAACTATTCTTCAAAGTCTAGTTCCTGCTGTCTTGATCACTATTCATTTTTCTGTCAAGCTTCTGGTTTTCTCTTCTTGTCCCTGGAGCTCTTGGCTCTTCTGTGTTTCAATCAATCATATTTCTGTGTTATTTACAAGTGAGTGTGGGAACTGTCCAAAAATCACAGCCTTTCTGCATTTGGAGATGGTTCCAAACGAGCCAGAAACACCCCTGGGATGGGTGGCATTCTGAAGAATTGTCCCCATTGATCCTGAGCATCCTGTGAGGGCCACTGGCTTCTCCAAGGCACAGGACTCTGCTGGATTTCTTTTCTCAGGGACAGGTGACTTTGACAGAGGGAAGCCAAAAAGTCCTTTTCTCAGCTGGATTCTAACAGGGGAAACAGGAAGTTTTCTAAGGAAAGGCTGTTAGAACATTTTATCTTACTCAATGTCACACAGTTCTGTATCATCACTGAAGAAATGACTGACCTGCTTTGGCAGACACCTGACAGGAAAAATTGGGCTTCTGGAGTTCTAAAAATTTAGGCCAAGTTTAATAAGTAATTCTGTGAACCTTTCTCACATGTGCAAGTGCAAACAGAGCAGGAGAGTCTGGCTGGCTGCTGGTGAACCTTGGGGAGACCCAGGGGCATCTCCCCCTCTGAAATCATGGGTGAGTGTTGGGCAGAAAATGTCATTGTACCAAATTGATCATTGCACCAAATGAAAGTATTAAACATGTTAAACGGTTCCACTGCAGATTTCTTAGGCCGTTGTTATTTTACTGTTGTTTCCACTAATTTTAACGAGCAGAGAGTTCAGTTCCCTTCACTCCAAAGAAGAAGGGTTGTCAGTGCTGGGTTTGTAGGGGCTGTATAATTGGAAAAGGTGAAAGACAAGAATTTCTGGGAGAATTTTGCTCTAAAGAAGGACAGGATGTTCAAGCTTTCCATCATTCCTGTCCTGTTTCCTCCTGAATGAGTAATCAGACAAAATTTGGCTGCAGTCTCAGTCTGCTGTTCTGCCCGGCAAAGGCATCACTCTTGGTGTCCTGACTAGCAGAGGGACTGGCCAGAGGACTGAATTTATAATGCATCTCAAAAATTATCCCACCAATCATGCAAAAAATCCCTCTGAGAAAGTATTAGACAAGCCTCACTATAACACATTATATCAACTTGAGCTCATCCGTTTGCCTCCCAACAAACCAACATCTCCCTCCCCAAAACCAACTGGAAATTGTTGCAGCTGATCCGTGCTGGTAAAAAGGAGGACATTTTGTGTGATCACTGAATTATCTGCCATTGGTGTCTTCAGATTCATTTGGAATTGGTGCCTGAAGAACCCTTTGCCTTCTTCTGGAAATGAGAACTATTAACAGAGAAGATCTATAATTGTGATGGGCTGTAATCAGTAGCTTCAGTCAAGTGAAAAAACTTCCTTTTTCATGCTTTGCTTTTACTAAATTTAGCTCCTTAAACTGTACAAGTTTGTGGTGCAACCAGACAGGCAGTGACTGTAAAAAGTAATAATTGTAGTTTGGTCCTTTTAGCTTTGGTTTGGTCTTTCTAGAAACGTATCTGAAATATATTTAATAGATTTGGGGGGGAGGAGGGGCTTGGCTGGCTAGTTCTTTTTACAGTTCTAGTCGAAAAGCACAGAGAAGCAGATTGAAATGAGAGTTGGTATGTGTAGGTAACATGGAGGAGCTGGTGTGTGTGTTACACCCCTGGGGCTGGAACCCGTGCCCAGTGGGAAGCAGCCACAAGATGCACCTCAGACTACAGGAGGAGATGTTTTTAAAAACGTGGTGCGTTTCAATTAAGAGAGTTAAATAGTTAGTAAAAAGTGAGGAGTGTTGATGGTTACTTGTTCAGAAACATTGAATGGGGTTTTCATAGGCAGCCTTGGGGGAAGAAAGGGGGAAAACCAGCAATAAATTCCTAAAATCGTAGAGTGGCTCAAAGGACATTATCCAAATGTACAGTTGCTACTTAGATCACTGCTATAACTGCAGAAAATGTATCTCTATTTCCATAAATCTAAAAGATGAGGTTTCAGCCTTAAACCAGATGCATTAATGCTTTTAATGTTGGAAACCGCCATGTTTGGAAACACAGTTTCTAAACTGTAGATATTGCCTTGAAATTGGATTTTCACCACCTGATAAGCTCAACACTGTGCAGTTTGTGTCCTGCCTGTGTTGGCTTTGACTGCAGCACTCACAAAGCCAGTGCAACACCAGGATAGCCTCAGATCTAAACCCAGGCAGCAGCTCTTGGTTGTCATTCTGGAGGTCCCAACCACAGTTACATCAATCATAGAATCATAGAATGGATTGGGTTGGAAAAGACCTCCGAGATCATCAAGTCCAACCCTTGGGCCAACTCCAGTCCCTTTACCAGATCATGGCACTCAGTGCCACGGCCAAGCTCAGCTGAAAAACCTCCAGGGATGGGGAATCCACCCCCTCTCTGGGAAGCCCATTCCAATGCCTCAGCACTCTCTCTGCAAAGAATTTGTTTCTGCTCTCCAACTTCAATTTCCCCTGGCAGAGCTTGAGCCCCCCCGTGCCCCCTTGTCCTATTGCTGAGTGCCTGGGAGAAGAGACCAACCCCCACCTGGCCACAACTTCCCTTCAGGCACTTCCAGACAGTGCTGAGGTCACCTCTCAGCCTCCTCTTCTCCAGCACAAACACCCCCAGCTCCCTCAGCCTCTCCCCACAGCACTTGTGCTCCACTCCCTTCTCCAGCCTCGTTGCTCTCATCTGGCCCCGCTCCAGCCCCTCATTAAGTTCTGGCATTAAGTGCAATTTCTCTTTTGCACTTAGTGAAAAATGCTCAGCTCATTTGCTGTTCATGACTATATAGCAAGTGCTTGCAAAATATCTGGAAGAAAGTACTAGAAGTTTCTAAAATCCATTAGTCTGGCCTTGATTTGAATCAATTTGGTTTAGAAATTGTCCCTCTGGTTTGTGTTCTGGCAATATGGGTAGCAGGGGAGAAACAGGCTCTTGTTTGCTTTATAGCTGGCTTTAGCTGAAACCTTGTACTT
This sequence comes from Sakesphorus luctuosus, assembly GCA_013396695.1. NCBI lineage: Eukaryota > Metazoa > Chordata > Aves > Passeriformes > Thamnophilidae > Sakesphorus > Sakesphorus luctuosus. The sequence continues at coordinate 625,006 of VWZD01011778.1, forward strand.
AGACTATATTTAAAGTAAATTGATTGTTAATTAAAGTAAGTCAGTAACAACTGCTGTGGCTAATTATTTTGATTATAGGGGTTACTTGTCAACAGTTGGTTTTGCATGAAAACAAAGCTGGAAGGGCGTGAGAATGACTGTCCCAGGTGCCAGTTCCCTGTGGCTGTACCAAAGGACAAGGGGCAGGTTTGGCATGGCCAGATGGGGAAATGGAATGTGCAGGGGTCCAAATTTAGAGCCAAATTGTCATTAAACGGCACATTTTAAGGGAACGTGTGAATGGGTTTGATCAATAACAACAGGAAGGTCCCTAAATACAGGTGAATAACATTTTATAGTATAATAAATATGCCAAGACTCCTCTGGGGAAAATGTAGGGAAAAATCTGTGGCTGTAAAATTGAGTTTAATCTCATCTGGAAACCCTAAGGTTGGAGTATCCCAATCATAACTCAGATTAATCAGTAGTGTCATAACAAAGCCCAGTTCAGTCTCTGCACTGTGATGTGCTGGATGAATTACTGTCATTTGGAATGGAGAGGTTTTTTAAAAACTATTTGCTTTGTTAAATTAAAATACTTCTGACCTCCTATTTTAATTATTTTAATCTCAGAATATAGATTATTTATTTAAAAAGGAAAAAGTTCAAATTAGAGAACCAAAATGGATTAGGAGGTGAAAAAGAATCATTCAGGTGACATCTTTAAGTTACAGAGTCACTAATGAACTGTAATGTATAAATGAAACTCCTATGTCAGTGTTTGGGTCCTTAGAGCAACTATTGTTGAACTACAAGTGCAGGACCTTAGGAAAAGGTGTTATTAATCTTTCAAAGTTATCAGTGATTTTTGTCATGATTTGAAATCAGAAGGCCTTGCTGTTGTCCAGATTAAATTAATTACGTAGATAAAGGCAGTTAATTTTAGTTTTGTTAACTCCTTCTGCCATAACTCCCCTCTTTTCCCCTGGTTGTGAAGCTGAAGGAAAGAGCAGTTTTTTCTTCAATTAGTGGTCAGGGTGGTGAAACATTGGCATGAGTTGCCTGTAGAAGTTGTGGAGTCTCCTCTGAGCAACTCTTAAGTTTTGGAAAAATTTGTACAAAACTGACATATCCATCTTTACCTGCAACTACTGAGAAGAGGAAGGAATTGGCATATTTGCAGTAGTATTTTTTGCCTCTTTAATGAAGCAAATTTGACCTTCCAGTTAAAAGCACAATGTCATTATTTGCTACTAAAATTAAGGGCAAAGTATAAGCTCTCTTTGAATGTGTAGAATTAGGTGAGAGTCAGTGAGGGAGGGAGCAGGGACTGCCCCACCAGCCTCTCAGTCTGCTCTTCATGCATGGGAAGCCAAAGGGATTAACTGCAGTATCCTATTTTGCTGTGTTTTCAGAGTGGGAGGCACATGAATACAGAGCAACTCTGGTGCACTTTCAGCCATGTGTTTATTTCTGAGATCTATTTATTATTTTCCTCTCTCCATTCCCCTGTGTTTTAGGGAATGCTGCTGATGGTTGCTGACACGCATCTGTGTAAACCCATTTTTTTCTCTTACTGTTCCACCCACCAATTTCCAGTTCAAACACCCTGAGTCCTCCTGTGTGCAATGGTGATGTTGAAGAGTCTAAATCGAGTAGGAAATATATAGAGAAAAAGAGAGAGGCTTGATAATGCTGGAGGAATTAATTAAACCCACTTTTCCATCTCCCATCATCTTCTCTTTGGTTCTTCCTGTCTGAAAAGATGTGGCACCATTAGAGGTGAATGTTGCCTTTTTTGCCCCTGAGAAGTGTCTTCTGTGTCAAAAGCTCTTCCCAATCAAAGTTCTTGTTTAAGCCTGTGATGTTTTTACTTTAGTTGAGCTGTGTTAGCATTTCCAAACACGTCACATGCCACCCTACAGTGGTTTTGTGGCTTCTGTGCAGCTCTGTGTGACACCATGGTGTGAACCCAACCCTATTGTATTTGTCCAGGCTCAGTTACCAGAGCCTGTACAGCACCTCTTAAAGGCTTCCCAGACATTTCCTGTTTTCTGCTTTAAAGCCAAATTCCTCAGGTATTCCAACAGGGCTTTGGAGTTATAAATGTGCCATTATTTGACCCAAAAATGATGCATCATGTACAAATTGGTCAAGGTCAGGAGTTTAGAAGCTCATCATCCTTAAGGGATGTGGACCTCTAGTTCTTTGGATTTGAAAAGCTCTGCTTGAAATTGAAATGAAGTAAAAGAGGAGATCTGTATCAGTACAATGTATTAATATTTTTATAAATGTATAAATATTTTTAATCCTCTGAATTTGGAGATCAATTTACTTGCTGATGAACAGCCATAGAAGTGAATGGGAACACCCACGTTAATCTATTCAGTCGTGTGCAAAAACGTAAGAAAAACCATCAAATCTTTAAACTTTCAAATGTTGGGCTTTAGCTCAGTGAGTGAGCTCAGGACAGTGTGTCAAGTCCTGCAGCAGAGCCTTCTGGTGCCAAAGTGCTTATGCAACGAGCTGCAAGTTGGTAACTGTTCCCTTCCATCCCCATTGCTGCCCCCAATTCAAACTGACTCTTGACTTTATTTTAGCTGAATTTCAAGAGCATTGCACTTTGCAGTGATGACTCTGAGCTGTGAAAGAGCATCTGTGGTATAGCAGAAAGTTCCTTTCTATGCTCTGGATAAAACAGAGGCAACTTATTAACCAACACCATGAAAAACACCAAAATGCCAAACAGTCTGAGGACAAATTGTGCTCTTCCTCATCAGTCAGGTCAACAGTATTGCTTAAAGTCTGTCCTGCAAGGGTTGCAAAGATCAGAATCTGCACAGACATAAAGATTAATTTTTATTCCCAAAGACCTTAGGAGAATAAACTCACAGCATTTTCCTGGTGTGCAGCTGCTGTCAGGTGTTTGTAGTGAAACTATTCTTACCTTGGTCCAGGTTTACTTTGAAGTCAGTTGAGGAAACCTGTACCTCCAAAAATTGGATATATTCGATTACAGAAGTTGTGTGTTTCATTCTTGCTTTAGATGCTTTACATTCAACCATTGATTCAAATTATGTAATGAGGGAGTATCTCTGAATCTGACAATACCATAGTTTTTTAGTAGTTCTTCTTTTTTCAGTGTTAGGAATGAAACAGTAAAAATATCACATGGTTTGAACAGCCTTCATCCTTCTTGGTTATTTTATATTTTACATCATGTTTAAATACACAGAGAAAATTCCTGCACAACCTGGTCCATTTTCTCTTTTGTTTGAGTAAATAGAGTATGGAGTGGAAATCTTCTGCAATTTAATTTTGAAAATTTATGGTTTTCTCTGTCTATTTACCTGTGATTCTGAGTTGAAACAGAACACTGAATAGGGATATAACATTCTAGCAAAGCTTATTTTTTATATTAATAAAATCATTTGCAAACATCTCTATTCTAAAGGAGTACAGGAGAATAATAAAAAAAAATTCTTCACAGAGAGAGTGCTCAGGCATTGGAATGGGCTGCCCAGAGAGGGGGTGGATTCCCCATCCCTGGAGGTTTTTCAGCTGAGCTTGGCCGTGGCACTGAGTGCCATGATCTGGTAAAGGGACTGGAGTTGGCCCAAGGGTTGGACTTGATGATCTCGGAGGTCTTTTCCAACCCAATCGATTATATGGTTCTATGACTTTAGAATATATGTGAAATCCTAATATTTTAATTTGGAAAGACTCTTGGATCTTCTTGTAAAGTCCTCTCTTTTCACATCAGAAGGGGCAATGAGAAAAACGAGGCTTAGAAGTGTCAGGGTAAAAATGGAAGCACTATAATTTCCCAATCTAATTTTAGATGTTGAAGCACCTCTCTAAGTTATGCCCACAGCTTTATCTTTCTTCCTGCTCCAAACTCTTTTATTAGTCAATTATTTTTCAGTGAAATAATTCTGCAAATTCCCTTTGTAATCCCAATTCAGTATCAGGTCAACCCTGGCTTTGGCTCGGTGTGTTTAAGCCTCGGCAGCGCAGCTGGACTTTGACCTAGAAACCCATTTTGCTGTGGGGGTTGGGACAACTATTACTGAAACATCTGTCTGAGGTTCCTTTTACACGCAAGTGTCTGCTCACAGTTGGAATGTTATTGTTGAACAACACAAAGACTTGGAAGGAACATTTGAAAAGATTTTACAAGGGTCAGTGGCAAATCCTGATTGGAGGAGGACCCTGGGTCAGTCTCTGTTTGGTAGAAGATTGTCCAGTTTGTGCCTTTTGGAAGGGCCTTCACTGACCTCTTGAGAAACATCACGACCAACTGAGCTGTTCTTGGCAACTCTCAGCTCAAAGCTCTTCTGTGGCAAGGGGTTTTCGTCCTCCAAGGGGTCAGTGAAGTTGTTCCTACTTAATTATCCAAAGCAAACCCTCTGAGCCATCCTTAGAGTTGTTTTCCACGTGCCACGAAGGGCAGAATTTGGGCAGCAGTGGATGTGGGTGCAGCCCAGCAAGAACAGGCACTGTCAGAACAGTCTGCCAGGGGCTGGGTTGGCACAGCCACTTGAGCTGCCACAGGCAGGGCAGGAAGTGCTCCCTGCCAGCTCTCCCCACCATCTGCTTTGTTCTCCTGGCATGTACAGGGGGCTGCAGGAGCAGCTGCTCTGGAGGGAGGTGGCCACTCGTTGCCTTTTGAAACCTTTCCCAAGTGTCTGTTCCTTTTCTTCTCACTGGTATTTTTCCCCCCCTCCGCTTACGTATTTGCATTCAAAAGATGTTCCCTGAAAGAATTCTATTTTTAAACCACAGGAAGAACAGGAGAGTGTGATCTAGTTTTTGTTGAAACAAAAATAATTTGGAGGGGCTCTGATATTTAGTTTTCTGTGTTGTGAAATGTGGGCGGATTTTTATGTTCTTGCAATCCATTCACTTGAGGGCATGATGAAATCATATGTATAAATTAATTATTGTCTAGGATTGTGTCTCTTTCCTTGGTTTCCACGTGTGTTTTGTGGCTTCATCACATTCACATTTAAGGCAATGTCAAGATTCCCTGACTTGGCAGAGACAGGCAAAGCATCAACGAGGATTTAGGTCTAAAATGCCAAGAGCTGGCTATGATATGGACAGAGGGACTTTGCCTTTCCTGCCATTTCCACCCAGGCAGTGAAGCTGATGATTGTTCCTTTTAGAAACCTGAAGTTCTTGGCATGTTTCAGGGGCTGTGTGGCTGCAGTGCCATGAAATCGAACCTTATTTACCTAAACAAATCTGTGTTTTAAAGAGTATTTTTTGACTCCTAACTGAGAGTTTCACATCCATTGACTCCAACTCCTTGCAGACACTACAAGCCCCCAACCACAAGCACTTGCACTTTGAGTTAAGGTTGCTTTTGAGAATCCCCCAGGATGTTACATCACAATGTAATGACAAGTCGTTATAGCAGATAATAAAACTAATGCAATCATATTGGCTTTTTTGCTGAATTCCAGGGTTTTACATTGACCACAGAACTCTGGAAAAATGATGGCTCATAGAGAAGAAAGGTGTTCAAATCCTGTGTGGAAGGATAAATCTCTCTGAGACTGAGATTTTTAGGTTATTCTGTATTGTTCACCAGAGCTGCATCTCTCTGAAAAAGAAATGACATAATTCTCTCTGTCACCAGGTGTATATTTTCCTGGTGATAGAAAGATGATTCTTATGGGAAAATTCATATTTATTTGCTTACTTTAGTTCCAGACCAGCCTGCTGTTAACTGTCTGACCTTCATTCTTTAAGCCAGCTGCAGCTGGTGGTTATCTGGAATACCTACATACCAAACCTTACTTCAAAGGGCCCCTTCTCTCTCTTTATGGCCATACTTCTAGCAAAAATTCAAATCTGCACAATTACTCATTTGCAACTTTAATCATTCCCTGCATGGGCCCTCACCCCACTGAGGGGCAAGAAAGGAAATTCCATCTCCTCAGGAATCCCATTTCTGATGTAAACTGGATTTTAAAGTCTTCAGTGAAATTAAACATGGCTTCTGAATATAGCCCTGCAAAATGTGAGGTAAATGTTCAACTCACTTTGGAAATGATGACTTAGAGTCTTGTCTTGAGTCCAATCCTAATCTGCTTTCAGTGCAAATTAAAGCTGTGGGGTGACTCCTTGTTTTGGTTCCCATAAGGGGAGTTTCAGTCCTAGATTAAGGAACACTTTCCTAATTCTAGTGAGCATAACAAAATTTCAGTCATTACCAGCCTGTAGGTCACACACTGGGCCCTTTAAGTCAGTCTGGGGGCTTGACAACACAAGAATGTTTTGTTTGAGAGTATATTATGCTTCCAAAAAAGTTTGTAAATGAAATATCTGTTTATACTTTGGATATGAGGGTAAAGCTTTGCTTGTCTTTGAAGGACTGAGAACTATCAGGAGTTGCCCAGTGTTTAAACTGCTCTATTTTTTCTAAGACAAAGCATTTCTTGTCTGTAGGAGCACACTAAACTGTGGTAATTCTAGAAATGGGTACTTCTAGATGCGGACCTCTTATTTTACAGGTGTTCTCACTGGGATTTTCTGTTGTGATTTATTTTTCTATAAAGATGCCTGGTAGGAAAAAAATAGGACAGAGCTTTCTTTAACTCACTGTTATAACCATGAAAATCAGCAAACCAATGTAATTGCAAGCAAGAGAGAAAGAAAAGAAAGTCACTTAATTTTTAGTGATGCATTGCCTGACCATCCCAAGCTATTGAGCTGCCAGTGGCTAATTTAAAAGGAAAGAAATGCAAGAGACCAAATGCAGTTGGGTATCTGGAGAAATGTTTCTCACTGGGAGCAGAGATGCTCTGTGGGGTTTTTTTCCCTGGCTTTTTTGAATTGGAAGACGTGTGCCTGCACAGGTTCAGATCTTAAACTGTACACTGGAGCTGCATTAATTGTCTGCTTCTTATTATCGGAGAAATCAATGTCTCATTCTTTTCTCTCTTCAGCCACCAGAGAAGGAGGGTGGGCTGCCTCGCCAGGTGGGCAACAAGACTGAGTGTGGCCTCCTGGGCTTCGTGCTGGACCTGAAGCAGGACTACGAGCCCGTGCGGAGCCTCATCCCCGAGGAGAAGCTCTACAAGGTTTACACCTTCAACTCGGTGAGGAAGTCCATGAGCACAGTGATTAAAATGCCCGACGGCAGTTTCCGAATGTACAGCAAAGGAGCGTCGGAAATCGTGCTCAAGAAGTAAGTTCAGGGCTTGAGTCACCTTGTTTGTCCAAAATGCAAGACATTCTGACAGCAATAAGGTATCTGTGGGAATTTTGGAATTTGCTAAATATTCCAGAAATATGACACACTTCAGTAGTATAAGGTGTTAATGCTATTTTCTATTTTTTTTCCCTTTTTTAAAGTGCTCACTCTTGCAAAATTGGTTTGTTTTTCTTATCATTGGCTGCCAAAGGATTGGATCTGATTGGGTGGTTTACAAATGGATTTTCTACATTCACCCTGTTTGGAAAATAAGTATTTCTCGATTTCATTGTAGGTGGTAAGCCCATTAATTACATGGGTATTGATGAAACAATGAATGAAGGGTGCTTGGTGTGTCTGTAATAAGTTACAAAGAGATTCTCTCTGATATTTCAGCAGTGAATCTTCTAGAAACTCTTGCCATCAGATGAGTGTTTACCCAAATGGGCTGCACTGCTTTTCAGCAGTCATGCAAATATAGAAGTTTTTTTTTGGTTTTTTTCTCCCCCACCCCAGGTGTTCCAGGATCCTGAATGCAGCCGGCGAGCCTCGCATCTTCAGGCCGCGAGACAGGGACGAGATGGTGAAGAAGGTCATCGAGCCCATGGCGTGTGACGGGCTGAGAACCATCTGCGTGGCCTTCCGCGACTTCCCCAGCAGCCCCGAGCCCGACTGGGACAACGAGAACGACATCCTGTCCGACCTCACCTGCATCTGCGTGGTTGGCATCGAGGACCCAGTGAGGCCAGAGGTGGGTAACATTCTTACCTTATACAGCATTTGTGAAAGAACTCAACATAAATTGAATTACAGGTGTCTTACAGGTTTTGTCTTAGTTTTTTAAAGTAGTTCTGTCAAAGGAAATGAAAGGGAGCTTAGAAAGAGGCTTTATTTGATAAAAGGCCAAATAGTTATCCTGATAAAAATCAACTATCAATCAACTGGTATTTAAATAAAGAAATGTAGGGCTTTTTGAGCTACAGGATTGAGGTGAGTGAACCTTCTCTGGAGGAGCAGTGCACAGGAGGACTGATCAGCAGAAAGTTTGTTGTGCTCCCACATGTTAAAGAGTTTTCCTTTAAGCAGTTCAGCGATCCTAGAATGGATTGGGTTGGAAAAGACCTCCCAGATCATCAAGTCCAACCCCTGGTCCAACTCCAGTCCCTTTACCAGATCATGGCACTCAGTGCCACGGCCAAGCTCAGTTGAAAAACCTCCAGGGATGGGGAATCCACCCCCTCTCTGGGCAGCCCATTCCAATGCCTGAGCACTCTCTCTGCAAAGAAGTTTTTCTGCTCTCCAACTTCAATTTCCCCTGGCAGAGCTTGAGCCCCCCGTGCCCCCTTGTCCTATTGCTGAGTGCCTGGGAGAAGAGACCAACCCCCACCTGGCCACAACTTCCCTTCAGGTAGTTCTAGACAGTGATGTGCAACTCTGATAGCAGAGAAGACGTGCAGTGATTATGATTGCTGTGATTATAATGGCAACATGCTCACCTTGTCCAGAAATTGGAGTTGTGTGCTTTACTGTAATAGTTTAATGGTTGTACTTGGTGACTACTCAGGAAAACTTGTTTTTAATGTTTTANATGGGGAATCCACCCCCTCTCTGGGCAGCCCATTCCAAGGCCTGAGCACTCTCTCTGCAAAGAAGTTTTTTCTGCTCTCCAACTTCAATTTCCCCTGGCAGAGCTTGAGCCCCCCGTGCCCCCTTGTCCTATTGCTGAGTGCCTGGGAGAAGAGACCAACCCCCACCTGGCCACAACTTCCCTTCAGGTAGTTCTAGACAGTAATGTGCAACTCTGACAGCAGAGAAGACGTGCAGTGATTATGATTGCTGTGATTATAATGGCAACATGCTCACCTTGTCCAGAAATTGGAGTTGTGTGCTTTACTGTAATAGTTTAATGGTTGTACTTGGTGACTACTCAGGAAAACTTGTTTTTAATGTTTTATTTGGGCAAGGAAAGGCTGCCATGGAAAGGCTGAAGGTTCCATGAATATGTACTTAAATGGCTTGCATAAATGTGACTAAAATTTCAACTCCACTGAGAAAACCAGTACTAGGTGTTCACACTGGAAGCCTGTGCCTGCTGCTCCACTTGTAAATGATATTACTACAGGAGTGCCAAGGGGAGAATAGGAGGGAGAAACTGTTCTGACATATATGTGTATGTATATATATGCTGCTTGATAATCAGTGGTGGCAGTGGAGGATTAGTTCAGGTTTAGAGTTTAGCAGCAGTGACAGGAGGTAAGGTCAGAGTTAAAGTGTCTGATGTACAACAGGGGCTTCCACTCTCTCTGCTCTGCTCTTGTTGTGACTTCAGTAGATGATCAGTGGCTTTCATTTCCTTTGGAGTGGGCTCATTGAGAGAGAATTCAAATTTTTCTTGTCTAAAAAGAGGGGGTTCTGATGCTGCACAAAAGGTAATTTGTTGCCCATCTCTGTCTTTTTTGATTCCTCTCTCCCATTTTACATTTTTGCTGGATCTTTTTCATCCTTGTCTAAATCTTTGTATTTGATTCACTGAGAACTGGTGGCAATGCTAGACACATTAAGGGTGTTGTTTTATTTTTTTACCAAAACATGAAAAGCACAGATTTTCTGACTTATTTCCCTGAGTTCTTTATAAAGTAGGTTTTTAAAAATTTGTGAGTGCTGTAACTTTGAAAACTGATACAACACAGCTACAAGCACCAACAGCATAACTGGGCTTTGCCTGATAACAGACCTTGCTGGGTTGGTTTTTTTCTCCAGTATCAAAGTTATAATATAAAATAAATCTTGCTTAGGTGCAAACTGTTTGATAAACTCCTTATCTGCACAAGCAGCAGATAAACAGCACTCCCTTTATCTGTCATCAAATGGGCTCTTGCTGCAAATCCATCTGTCCCTACGCCTGACATTGCAAGTCTTGAAAACTGTTTCAAAACATTCTGTCTGCAATGCTCCTTTAATGCTTTAACTCACATACATGAATATAACTCAGAAAGGTTTTGCCAGTGCCCACTGGAGCTGTGAGTGCCCTTTCCCTCCAAAATCCCTCCATGGTGCGTGTCAGGGAACAGCTTGAAGTCTGCTGTGACAGACTGAGGGATTTGGGGTTATTATTGAAAATAGCTGCAAACTATCCTTTCATGTGATTATGATGAGTGTGTTTTGTAAGAGAACTGCTCTCATCTCGTAGGGAAGAATTTCTTCAGAGCTTGAGGTAAAAGTGAATAATGCTGCTAAAAATAAAGAGGTCAAACCTGACTTCTGTGTAAAGAATCAAAGAAGATGGAGGCAGGAAAACATCTTATTTCTAGATGAATATTTGCATAATGTATTGAATTTCTTGTAGTTTAACTCCAGAATATATGCAGTAACAGTTCTTACTTCCTTGCAATCAAATATTTATAATTTCAGACTTTTGCCAAATGTTGGACATCTGGGTTTTGGGACTTTGTGTTTTGCTTTGGTTTTTTTCCCCACCTTGTCCTTTTTGACTGTTTCAAAGTGATAATAGCATCACGAGAGCACTGAAAACAGTGTTTAAATTATTGCATCTAAAACAGTGTTTAAATTATTACTACTATTACTACTCCATACCTTAGTAAAAAGCAGCAGCAAAACCTTAGGAAAAAGAAATGAACCAAATAAACCCCAAGCCAGAACAACATTATACATTTCAGAAATCTTGTCTAGAAATGAAATATCTGACTTGGTTGGTATATAATAATATACCTGTGTGAAATCACAATTGTTGATGCAAACAGTAAGAGGCTGAGCAGTTGCAAAGAAGGTTTGTGTTTTCCAGAATTAAACCCACTCATTAATACAGTCACCACTGGAGTGTATGAATTTTCAAAGTGCTTTCTGTATGGTGGGAAAAAACCCATAAAAATGAAAAATACCACTACAACTGCTGTTTTATTAATATTCTCAGTATTCATGGATATCAGAATTTATTCTGGCAGAAGTGCTAGATTAGGTAATTGCAATGAAACAATCCTGACATCATCATCCTGGCAGCCTTTAGTTTCAATGAGGTGACATTCCCATGTTTCCTGGGGAAGGCTCAGTTCTCCCTTTTCCCTGAGGTGACTGTTGGAGTTGGCACATGGACAATGGCAGCAACTGGGCAGTTCTGTCTGGAATGCCAACCAGGGGCACCTGTGGCTTTGGCATTAGTCCAGGTTAATTCATACACTGGCTTGGTCCTCAGGAGCAGCTGGATTTATCAAGCACTGATAGCAAGCTGGATTTATCAAGCACTGCTTGCTTGATATGTATCCTGTGTGGATTTTTTTTTATTTTTCTGTGATAAATACCCAAGCAGAGAACAAATAAAATGCTGTCTTGTTCCTGCAGAGATTCTCTGTTGGTTCTGACAGCCTCTCTGACTTGATTTTAATGAGCCTGAACTGGCTCACACTGCTCTGCCAATGCACACCTACAGCCTGTTATTCCTGGGAGAGGAACATAAATCACTTCCAAATCCTCCCATTTGTTTGTCACCTGATTCAGAAAGATATTCCTGCACTGGCTACTTTATGCATGCATGGGAAGTTTTGCTTTGCAGAGAGAAAATAAACCCCCAAATTGTACTTTGTGTACTTAAGCCCTGCAGAACTGATGGAAAATATCTGCTGCCACTGCCCACTCAGTCTGCCAACACTCTTTCTCCCTTACAGCAATAAAAAAAATAGGAACAATATTTTAACTGTAATTACTGTACACAGTATTAAATCAGATACCACCCACCAGCTGTCCAGAAAATGACAGAAGAGGAAAATAGAGTGATTTCTCTAGTTCTGTGTGAGTTTGAGATGTATTTGAGGCTGGCTTGTCCTCCCATGACCTTCTCTAATAGGACTGGCACTTTGTGGGAATGGACTCTTTCTTCTGTTTGCACTCTAATTTATTTTTCTCCTTCGTGGTTCAGACCCTGTTCTGGTTTTCCAGATAGTCATCTAAATCTGTCATATCCTATGCATGAGGGTCACCACAGTTAAAGTGGATACTTAAGGGCATTTCAAATTGACAAATGGGATGTAGTCAGGATTATTAATGTGGAAACTGGGTAGATCAGGAGTCATTTGCTTAAGTAATAGATTTAATCTGATTGTACATTCCTGTATAGAAATTTCTTTTATAATATTAAAAGGCTTCAGCACCAAAGAATGCTTGCAGGGTACAACTTGTGGGAAGAATATTCTCAATGAGAGATGAGGAAATTGGGAGATAAAGCTCTGTCCCTGAATTCTCCACTGGATTCTGTGATTTGTGTTGACAGAATCGTTCTGCAAACACCACATTTTGGGGACACATTCTGAGAGTGGGGTGATTTTCTTGGTAATCATGGGAAAAGCACCATTATGGTCCTCAAAAAAGTGTTGGTTTAGTGAGGCTTTTTGGACAATAGAAGCTTCACAACTGCCTTTAACAAATATGCAGAACCATGGTGTGAAATTATTCACTGATTAGAATAACTATTATCTGTGGGATGGTTTCAGGGGGAACAATTTCAGAGTGAGTTCTTCAGCTTTTGTGGCCCCAGGAAATGTTTAGGAATGCAGAATTTGCCACGCTGGCTCCGAGCAAGGGTTGTCACATAAATGCAGTGTCCTGCCCTCAGCAGTGTCACATACTTGTGGCCACAGAGGAAAGTAAAAGATCCAGAAATGCACAGAATTAGCAGTGCAATATTGGAGATGGTGTCTCCTTTTCTTAACGTTTCCTGCACTAATGGATGAGCTGAATCCACTCTAACTGGCATTGAATTCTGCAGTACACTTATATCTGTGAGACAGGTTATGATCAGCAAGGTGCACTGAAGTGGCAGCAGAATAAAGGCAGGCTTTCATATTGTAGCCAGCAATACCCATTGTAACAGCCTTTCTAAAATAGTTTAAAAATATATTTATTTATTGATCTGTATATATATATTTTTTATCTGTCCTTTGCTGTCTTCTGTACTAAGGCAGTTCCTTTTCCTGGGGGTCTGTGAAGGGCTTCAGTCACCATGATGAGCCTCAGACTCTTCTAAGTAAAACTGAAATTTAGGGAAGTGATGTGCTGAAGATATTTTAGGCTGCTCTTGATGTGTTAAACACACCTCTTATTATTCCCTCTCAAATAATATTACTGGGTTTTATTAAAGAAATAAAGCTTTCATAATAATATTAAAATATCCTGAGACTGAATTAATTGGTAATTATATTAATTTATAAAGTATCATTAATATTTATGTAGTTTAAGGGAATTGAATTCTTTTCCCCCATCTGAAATTCAGCTACAGACATGGAGCCTTTCTATAGGCTTCATATACCCAAGTAGCTGTATTAAAAGAGCTTTATTTAAGTATTAGAAGTGAATCTCCCAGCTCTTGCCCATTTTAATTACAAAAATGTTGGTTTGTTTTTAAGAACAAGCTGTATATGATGCCAAGGCAGCATACAGCTTCCCCATAATCTCACACTGAATTTTATCTCCCTGACACGTTTACTGCACAGCAGGAAAAGTTCATCTCATGCAGAAAGGAGCAGAGCTGAAGGCATGGTTCATTTTTTCATTTTTAGACGTTTGAAATACATAACATATGAATGAAATGTTAAACTCCTATATTTAGGAATTCCATGTGTTGATAACCATGAATTAGTGTAATAGTGCTGAATTACAAGAACTTTAAAAATAATCGTATTGCAAGAAAGCTTGGCTCAGAAGTTAAATAATTTTCTGTATAAAAATGTGTATTCTCCATTCGTATTCCTATGTATGCTGAGTATGGTTGGTTCAGCATGCTGCTCTTTGATGCTGAAGGTCAATAAAGCTGCAGAGCACTCATTTGTATTCCAGTCAGGAGAAACTTTAGGAAAGTTATCTAAAAAATGGGGATTTTTTGCTTCTTGCTACAAGGTTTGCCTTGCCTGGGGTGGAACCTCAATTCCCTACTAGTCAAACAACTGTAATATGCCATAACACGTCTGATTTCTCTTTTTGCTCCATGAATTTCTTAGCCGCAAAATATTCCAATTGGGAACACCTGAATTGCACTTCGTGACTTACCCAGGGCTTTGTTTGCTGCCCCGTTGCTTTCGCAGGTGCCAGAGGCCATCAGGAAGTGCCAGCGGGCTGGGATCACAGTGCGCATGGTCACCGGGGACAACATCAACACCGCCCGCGCCATCGCCATCAAGTGTGGCATCATCCACCCCGGAGAGGACTTCCTGTGCCTCGAGGGCAAGGAGTTCAACAGGAGGATCCGCAACGAGAAGGGGGAGGTAACTCATGGGCTGAATCCATCCGTGCCAGGAGCGCGTTATCAAACACACCACGATGTTCCCCCTGTGCTGAGTGTACCTCGTGGCAGCAAAGGCTGCTTGGAGAGATAAAGTAAACAATAAATAACACAGAGGAAAAAGGACACCACGCACCAGACCAATGTGGTCAAGCACATGCCATTTATTACACACTGCACATGATTTATACAGGGTTAAGGCTATGTTTTATTGGCTAAATTGAACCTCACACCATTTAATTGCAAATCCCAGTTGGTTATAGAACCATAGAATAGAATCATAGAATGGATTAGGTTGGAAAAGACCGCCGAGATCATCAAGTCCAACCCTTGGGCCAACTCCAGTCCCTTTACCACATCATGGCACTCAGTGCCACGGCCAAGCTCAGGTGAAAAACCTCCAGGGATGGGGAATCCACCCCCTCTCTGGGCAGCCCATTCCAATCCCTGAGCACTCTCTCTGCAAAGAAGTTTTTTCTGCTCTCCAACTTCAATTTCCCCTGGCAGAGCTTGAGCCCCCCGTGCCCCCTTGTCCTATTGCTGAGTGCCTGGGAGAAGAGACCAACCCCCACCTGGCCACAACTTCCCTTCAGGCACTTCCAGACAGTGCTGAGGTCACCTCTCAGCCTCCTCTTCTCCAGCACAAACACCCCCAGCTCCCTCAGCCTCTCCCCACAGCACTTGTGCTCCACTCCCTTCTCCAGCCTCGTTGCTCTTCTCTGGCCCCACTCCAGCCCCTCAATCTCTTTCCTCAACTCAGGGGCCCAGAACTCAACATAATCCATATCATAACACAATCCATATCTCACAAGTCCAGTGTTTTGGTGAAATCATCCTGACTGTTTTCAGGAACATCTCCGGTGTGGTGTGGGAAACCTGAGCAGTTCTCATGAGAAACTTCTGAGGATTTGCTAAGAACTCCTAGGGAGTGATTTCTCCTTTACCAGACACCAGTAGCTCTGGCCTTGATTATTCTCAGCTGCTTTCAGTCTCACAGGGTCTATATAGATCTGAATTGCTCACCTTTGATTTTTCTGTACAACAGAGTGAGTGCTGCTTCTTGCTACCAGCAGCCTTTGCAATCCAAAATAGCAATGAATTTCCAGTCTTTGCTTCTCCTGATGCAGAGCCAGTCTCAGTTCAGTGCTGCCCTAATTCTGCAGTTTTTAGACCCATAGCACTGGGCTACAAGACATCCAAACCAAGCACATCAAAGCAGGTTTGTGGTAAGGAGGAGAAGGAACTCAGCAGTAATTTTGCTCTTGAAAATGCAATCTGTTCTGAGAACCAACTCCTCACATTCCTTTAATTTATTCCACTTTATCTAATGTACTCACATTAACGATTTGCATGAAATCTATTCTTCTGAAGATTTTTAACTCCTCATAAGTAATGGAGCTCACACACAGGATATTTGAAGTCAGCTCTAAAATAGTAAAATCTATGCTGTCTCTTTAAGTCTGTCAGTGGACACAGTCATTTACTCCTTGCATTGATGGATGGATTCCTGGGAAAGATTTGTCCTTGATCATGTTGCTATACAGAGAAAATTTTGCCATCATTGGTGCCAAATGAACAACTTCAACTGAAATGTAGAGTAGAGCAACAAACTTGTAAACATGTTTGATCAGCTTTGAGGAGCTCCCCTATTCTATGTCTGCAGTCGTGATTCTGAGTGGAATTACCCAGAAGATGCTAAGAAAGGCTGGTCAGATTCTGTGACACAAGCTGCCTGTGTTAGCCCACAGCTGAGCTCTGGGACTAATAAACCAGCTTTTTGGAGCTTCCCTTGCAGCCTGGAGGGCTGTTGTAATTTCCCTGTGCTGCTGGAGAAGTTGCAGGTTGGAGCAGTGAATTGTCACATACATGGACACAAACACATTTTACCTTTTGCTCATCGCAGGCTGGCAGGTTAATTGTTTTGGGGTTTGTTTTTCCTTTGTGTTCCCCCTCCAGATTGAGCAGGAGAGGATTGACAAAATCTGGCCCAAGCTGCGGGTTCTGGCTCGCTCGTCCCCCACGGACAAACACACCCTTGTGAAAGGTGGGTACACACCCTGGTGAAAGGTGGGTGCACACACTGCCTTGGGGTGGGGGTTAGTGGAGCACAGCATCTGCCTTGGAAAGGTTTTACTGCTGCAAATAGATCTGAGTTGTTACCTTTGATTGCACAGCTCTGAATCATGCAAGGGAGTTTTGTGGGTAAGCAGGTCACTTGTGTTTGTGCTCTACCTCAGCCTGGAGACGGAAAATAATAGGGAACTGTTTGGCAGCAGTAAGAGAAATACCAGTAAGATGTTTGGCAAGAAGAGAGAGGCAATCTCATATCTGCCTTGTGACTTTGAATTGGGCTGGAATGAGGCTCTAGACGGGAAAGGAAAATGTGTGTTTGTTGGTCAGAGAGCAAATCTTGTTGAGAATCAGGATGTTCTTCATATAAACAAGAGGGGACATAGATGTTTATAGTCTTTGCCTATACCTTTGTGATGAGAACAAGAACAATCTTGGAGTGAATCAAGTCTCTCAAGTGCATGTGTTCTCCCACAATTATTTTTAAAGAGTATTCCAAGATAAAAACCTTTCCTGTTGCAATAGCAGTTGTTGAGGTGGTGCAAGTGGGAGCTGCCCTTGTTAGCATTAGACAGCTGGAGATTGGGAATTTGAGCCAATTCCCTTTTCCTAAAGGCTGACTGTATGATTTGCATTGGCTTCCTTCAGATTTCTGGCTGTATTTTTGGAGTCTGCCCTGTAAAAATTGCACCATACAAATGACATTCTCTCACCATGCTGTCTGCAGATGGAGTGTTTCTATAATGAGGGATTGGTTTACAGTTTTCTTTATAAAGCCTCTTTCATAACTGTAACTTGCAATTTTTGATTACTTGACATATTATTCTGTTGACTTTGAAGCTCACACTTGAAAGCTGATGAAATGAGAAAGTTTCTGCTCAGGAATAATGTCACTTTTAGCCATGCTGAGACGGGGGCAGGGGCTGGCACAGGTGGAATGACCATTGGCAGGGAGCTGTTTCCTGCTTCCTGATGAAGAAAGACCTGGATTATTTTGGTAAGGCCCCAGAAAGTTTGGAGAGCCCCTCCTTAGTAAATCTTGCAGGGGCTAAAATTCAACCTAAGGTACAGCTGATCTGTTACACATTTTCAGCTGACTACTTAAATAATAATTCACATTTAGACAGGAAATCCTTCAGGTGTGCAAAGTTTCCTTGCTGTGGCTCCATACACAACAAAGGCTTTTGAGCATGATGGAAGTTTTTAAAATGCCTAAATGGCTTCAGAGCAAAAGCTCCATTGTGAATTTGGAGATTGGGTCAGTTGGGCCATTTGGGATTGAGCCCAGTGTATATGAAGAGCTCTGGAAACATGGATTGTTCAAGAGAACGCCAGTATCTTGTCAAGCCTGGCATGGTGCTGGATAGGGCAGGGGGAGACACAGACTTTAATCTCTGTCTGATCCTTTTCTGTGGATGTTTTATAAAGTCCCCAATTTATTAGTATAGTAGTTCAAATGTGTAATTTATAATTAATATACATATTTGGAGGAGGTGTGCTTGAAAATATTTTCCTGATAGGTGGTGAGGATTGGAAATGTTTGTGGAGGGCATTATTAGCTGCAGAGGTCAGGACCAAAACAGCACAGAGGCAGCTGAAAAGTCTCCTCCCTTCACTTGTGCATCGAAAATCCTGTTTTATACCTCTGAGCCAACAGGCCCTGTAACAGTTTATTTGTTTCAGAAACACAACAATTTGTGTTTCATTAAGTGCATTAAATAAGTCCCTTGGGAGTACTCATCTGACTCATTCAGGATTTTCCCTTAAGAGGAAAATGAAACCTTTGCTGAGGAAACTGAAACCAATAGAGAGCTGATGAAAAAAAGCAGGAAAGTGTCGATGTTTTATAGCATGGGCACCTGGACAATCCTGAGATATTTCCTATTTCCACATGCAACTGAGACAATTCATGTTTCAAAGATGTGGCCAGGTCAAGTGACAGAGCACTGAAGTATCTAATGAAGTTCAAGAACAAGTCTGTGGAAATTATGCTGGAATTTTTTGGCTGGTAATACTCCAGGGGCCATTAAAAGTTACAAGAAACTATTTAATGTTCACTAGTTTTGGGTCTCTTGTTAAAATGTTATGTTTTTCTCAGACACTTGAGGGATCAAGAGGATTTTCTCTCCTTTGATGTATTCTATCTGCTCTAGGCTAAAAACACACATCAGAAAATAAACTTTTTTCATATTTAATTTTTAATGACATACAGCTGCTGGAGGGACTATTTTCTTCTCCTTAACATAGCACAGTCCCACCCAGCAAAAGAATGATTTCTACTTTTCCTTTTTTGTTTTTACTACTGCTAAGAGACCAGAGAAAGGCATGGTTCAGCATTTCAGCCTGGGCACACAGTTCCTTTCAAATATTTATGGCTTTGAAGTAGAGAAGGATTGGAAAAAAACCCACTCAAAGTGGTTTATCATCACAAACTGTTTAAGAGAAACAAAAATCTTGGATATTCCAGTCCAAATGAAATACAATTTCATGTGAATTTTAAGGGACCTGTTGGTATTGTTTCATGGTTTTTGCCTAATTTCAAAATATAATCAAGTAAAAACACATATAATTTGTACTGATGTGTCCTTATAATGTTATTGTTGAAATAATTCCAAATTGTCATGTTATTTTGTTGAAATACTAGGGGAAAAAACTGTTTAGTACTGATGGGAAATATCATCAGACAGTATAGAAGAAGAGAGAGAAGATAAAAGAAATAGTCACTTTACCAAAAAGAAACTGTGCTTTCCAGTATATTCAAATTAGACTAGAATTATTCTTTGTGATATTAAAATGTAATTTAAAAACCCCATATTTAAAAAAATTCTAAAGCCAGATATTCTCATGTAAATCTGATTTGTTAACAAGCAGAAAGGGAACTTTAACAACAAAAAGATTTGTAATAATTACCCTTAATGATTAAAATATTTCAAGTATTGCATGGGATGGTATTATATTTATAACCTCATTAATATGGACACACCATGAGACTAGGCAGAATAACAAAAATACAGAAAAGTGTATTAATTGAAATTTTAAAATTAATTAATCAGCATGCTGCAAATTGCCAGTTGGTTTGATTTCCATGTGAGAGAAAATTTCCAAGTTTATTTTCCTTCAAACTCCTATGAAGAAACATTCAGACAGTTCACCTGTTCCACAGTGTAAGAATTCCACCCGCCTTTTCCCCCAAGCAAAGAGCACAGCAATAATTTAAGGGGATACACTCAGGGCTCTGTGGGTTGGGGGATGAGGAGGGGTGGAGGCTCTGCTGCCTTCAGGGCTCCCCTTTAGTGCTAAAACATAAAGCACAGGATTGCTGCAGGTTTGGCACAGCCAGCCCTGTGCCTTAGATCACAGAATCACAGAATGGATTGGGTTGGAAAAGACCTCCGAGATCATCAAGTCCAACCCTTGGGCCAACTCCAGTCCCTTTACCACATCATGGCACTCAGTGCCACGGCCAAGCTCACTTGAAAAACCTCCAGGGATGGGGAATCCACCCCCTCTCTGGGCAGCCCATTCCAATGCCTGAGCACTCTCTCTGCAAAGAAGTTTTTTCTGCTCTCCAACTTCAATTTGCCCTGGCAGAGCTTGAGCCCCCCGTGCCCCCTTGTCCTATTGCTGAGTGCCTGGGAGAAGAGACCAACCCCCACCTGGCCACAACTTCCCTTCAGGCAGTTCCAGACAGTGATGGGTTCTGCTCTGCACTCTCATCTCCTGCACTCAGGAATTGTCTGTAATGGCACATCTCCCACTGCTGCATTAACCTTTAAAGCTCGATCCCTGCACGTACTTCAGTGTGTACCCAAAGTCAATTGGAGTTTTCTCTTTTAGACAGACTTTCTAAATTCTTGTTGAATTAACAAAGAGGTTTGGAAGCATTAAAAGCTAATCTGAGGAGATCACGCACATGAAAATATATTCCTGCATCTGTCTGTGTTTAGTTTGTCAAAGAAACACAAATCTGTGTGAGCATCTGGGAGGATCAGCTCTACTCACCTGGCCTGATGTGCACCTTTGACATGCTCAGCTGCAGCTGAGGTTTTCCTTCCTGCCTCCCTCTTTTGAGTTAAGCAGTTGAGACAGAAAGAAATCTCTAAACCAGGCAATTTTTCCCCCAGAGCCAAGGTTTTCTTACTGATGCAGCTCCGAGGGTGACAATGCAAGCAGGGATACTTTAAATAGAGCAGCATTTGTTCAACAGTAAAGGGAGAAACTAAGGCTGCATTTGATGATTTTGGTCTGAGCCACAGGCACAGGGAGCTCCTTCTAAAAGGAATGGAAGAGACATTGTTGGTTAATATTCTTTACATTATTATCCTGAGTGGATTTGATGTAATGCTTATGTAAGATGGAGGAAGGTGGGAGACACAGGTTAACTCATTTGTGGATGCAGTGCTGGTACAAGCTCATACACACAGTGCCCTCCTTGCCAGCTCTGCCTGATTGTTTTAAACACGATCCTTCCCTTCATCCCAAACAAGCTGCTTGCTCTGGAAAGCTTGTGCCTTGTGCAAGCTCTTTCCCAAACTCTGCTGCATCAGCAAATCCCTCTGTGGAACACTCTGTAATGTTTTGCTCTAGGTGTGTTCCTGGGCTGGTGAATAAAATCCTTTTTGACAGGACAAAGTCATGGCCAACAGCTTAAGATGAGGGAATGAAACAGCAAAGGCTGTTTTGGCAGGAAGCGTTGCTGAGAGTTTAATAATTCCCCTGATACATGTTGCAAACCTGGTTTGGGGAAAATACTGTATGTAAACATTCAACTAGAATAAAGCAGTTTATTTTGAAGAAATTTCCGTAATTTTAGACATGAGTGATTAGTCCAGAAGCTTCTTCTTAGCCCCTTGGAGCGAGTGGAAAGGCCAGGGAATTTTCCAGCAATGGTCATTGTCTCTACTGGCCCCCTGTCATGCCATGCCCTTGGTCCCACCTTTCCCTGCCCTGCAGCAGCTGCTCTGTACAGTTCAGAGCTGCAGGGAGGGCCCTGCTGGGCATCCCTCTGCTCCTTGGCCTCCTGACACTGTAAATATTATATAGGTGTGTTACTCAATACTGAAGAAAATTCTTGAGGTGAAACCTTATCACAGCCATTAACAAATTATATTAACAAAAAAAAAAAAGTAAATGTGTTTGGAAGGAGGTGAGTGCTGGAAAGAAGAGAAACATTCAGCAAATGAGGAAGGGGGGAGGAGAAACAGATTAAAAGGAGCGGGCAGAAGTCAGGCAGTGTAAGCATAGCTGTGATAAATCCTCTGAATCCCAAATAATCGCTGCTGCTCCATTTCGGAAATTTGTCTGACGTACAAATGACACTTTTGCAGAGCTCTCTCTTCCCATGGATAGCACTGGAATGCATCCCCATAATACTGTGCCATGCACTGCCATATTTCTGATGGCACTGCAGAGGAGGGCTGGGGCTCAGATGCTGATGGTAACTGGGACCATTTTCTCTCTGTTTTTCCCCGGCTGCTGGTTACACAGATCTGTGCTCTGGAGGGTATTGGCTTTATCCCAGCTTCATAGTTTGCTTTTAGGGATAAAAATGACTACTAACCCTTGTGAATGACACTAAACCCTGTGAATTGCTTTGGAGCATCCAGCAGTTGGCTGATGATGGTCAGTGGTAGTATAGTCATCAACATTAGTCACTGTTTATAGCCATTTATATCTATTAGAAGGTTCTTTGTTAGAGCCTCTTCAACTTCATTTGGGTTGTGCTCCCTTTTGTAGCCCAGTGGGCAGAGGATGCCATCTACCTGTTTGGAGCAGTTAACACCTTAATGTGTCAGAGATTTAACAATTTTATTTTTTTTCAGAAGCTTAAACTATGAATTTAACATCAAAGGACATAATAATAAGAAGGGAAGACCGAGATTAATGTTTTTAGTAGTAATGACAGATGATGTCCCTGTTTGTTTAGCAAATCACCCCAACAAATTGAAAGCTCAAATTGTAAGATGTTATCAGAAAAATGTGCCATTTATCTGAGATCATACAGCCAATGGAAAGTGAAGGGAGCTTTTTCTGATTTTCATAACTCTGAAAAATACAGGGCCCTCAGTGCTTGCACCCTGCACTGCAATCTTGTGCTGCCTGATAAGCCTGAACCTTGCCAAGAGGCAGCTATTGCTCTGTAATCTGCAATTTCCTATTTCTGGTTAGTTATCTGATATGTGAGTGGGGTTTTTTCACAGAACAGTGAAAGCTTTTCGCGCTGGGTACGTTTTGATGATTGTTTTTAGAGGTTATGACTGTGCAAAATGTTTTAGCCAAAGGGATTTCATCTTTTCTCCCCTAAGTCATTAATATGGAGAGGTATTCCTGTGTCCTACACAACAGTCCTGTGTTCTGGACTCGTATTAGAATGGCCTCTGACACGGAAATGCAAACAGGAGTGGTGAATGATCTGCATCCTGTTAAAAAACTGAGCTGCCTCTGCAGCCTTAGAAAAATTCCTCATTCTTTTCCTTGCTTTCTGCTTAAGTGGAAAATGCTTCCCTGCAATCGACTTGTGTGGAAATTTCTTCACCAAGTGCTTTCTTTTCTCCAGTGATCTCAAAATGAAAGTAGAAATTATTTTACTGTATTTATTAAAATGTTGGGCTGCAAAATTAAAGAACTTATTTTACATCTTCTTAATCATTGTTTGGCAAAATTGAGCATGGCTGTTAAAATGCTCATCTGGCTGCAGCTGAATAGAACTCAGCAATGATGTTGTCTTTAGGTTAAACTGAATGCCAGAAAGCCTCCTAGGAAAGCTGGTATTACAGTTTGGGCCCAGTTTAGGAGAGCCTTAAGCAATCACAAGTCTGGAAAACTTAAATCTTTGGCAAATCCTTTCCATGTATGTTTGATCAGAGTGCTAGGCTGAGATGGGTTTACTGTGACACATCATTTTAAATAGCAGAAATCTTCCAAAAGGACATGATGAGCTGATCTCATTCCCTTTGAAGTCTCTGCAAGTTGTGTTGATGATGCAGGATCAGAACTTCCCATGTAATTTCCAATAGTGATGTCTAGTAGTGTAAGATAGTGATGACCTGCCTTTGTCGTTGTTTTTCTTAAAAATCGACTCAATTAATCTCTGCAAGACTTGTGTGGTACTATGTGGTCTATATTGTATTTAGAGGGATGTTTTGTCTTGCTAATTGTTTGCCCCCCCCATCTATACCCACCCCCATGTACCTTTTCTGCAGGTATCATTGACAGCACACAGGTGGAGCAGAGGCAGGTTGTGGCTGTGACTGGGGATGGGACCAACGATGGACCAGCACTTAAAAAAGCTGATGTTGGCTTTGCAATGGTATAATCTCCAGCATATTTATTGATATTTGTGTCATTATAAATTTGTTGTAAGAGGCTTTTCATTCGTTAAATATTAAGTTGCTTAGTTGTTACTTGTCAGTGCAGCAGTAGGTTGGAGGGAGTGAGTTATGTTGCATCAGTATCTTTAATTTACTGTGTCAGCTCCACTGCTACTGCATGTTATGATACTTTTTCAATATTTTTCAATAGTTTTTTTGGCTATAGGCAGAATCCTGTGCCCATAGAGAAAAGTAAACTGTTCTCTTCCCAACAGCAGAATACTGTTTATCTTTGCTAAAGTCCATCGCTAAACATAAAGATGTCTCCCAAGTGTACTCTGACTATATAGTAAGATACATAATTGTAATTTTTGTTGCCAATTCTGTTCATGTACATTTATCGAATATCATCAATGATAAAAATAACTCAGGAGATCAGTAGTCATTAAACTGATAACTTAAAACACTCAGAACTAGCATCACATGAATTCCACTGCTTTGTCAATTCCCTCCTCGATGTCTTTATTCCTTTTGACAAGAGGCCACATCAGCTGCATTCCAGCAAATCTGAAATGCAGAATATCCTCAGCAGCCCCTGTTACTGTGCTGGGGAACCTCAGTACGGCTCTGCCCTTTGAACGGGCAGGAAGGTTTGTGTTCTACCCAGCTCTGCACTTCCCAGCAGGTGATTTTATTCCCAATGAATTTTTCCAGGGCATTGCTGGGACAGATGTGGCAAAGGAGGCCTCGGATATCATCCTGACAGACGACAACTTCAGCAGCATCGTCAAGGCCGTGATGTGGGGCCGCAACGTCTACGACAGCATCTCCAAGTTCCTGCAGTTCCAGCTCACCGTCAACATCGTGGCCGTCATCGTGGCCTTCACCGGGGCCTGCATCACCCAGGTGAGGGCACCCAGGGCCGTGGCCCACCACCCTGCCTGGGAGGCTTGGGCAAAAAATGCTTTTTGAAGTTCTTCAAAGCATTAAAAGTGTATTTACGATCAAGCTGCTGAATGTTAAATAGCTGTTGATGGAAGGGAGTGCACTGATCTTGGTTAAAACTTGGTTGTAATAATGCCAAGGTCATGGGTTCAGTCCTTTGACTTCAGGCCATTGACTTAAGGGTTGGACTGGACGATCCTCGTGGGTCACTTCCAACTCAGCATAGTCTGTGATTCTGTGATCCATCTTCTCCCAAACATACCTTGCTGTTCCTTTAACTTGGTTTAGGAGCTGTTAATTTGTGTGCTGCCTCTCTGATTTTAATTGCATGTTAATGTCAGTCCTGAGCCTGTGGTGATAGGACAGAAAAAGTCAGGGATTGGGAGAAGAAAGAGGTTATGTGAATTTGCCTTTTCCTCTCAGAATATTTCACTGTTAAATATGTGGGTTTGGTGGATTATGGGATGGGATTATTATTTTCAAGAGAGCAGCACTAACACACAGAAATAATCCTAACAGGGGAACTTTTTGACTTCTAAAATTATTTTATTGCTCTCAGGGAATTCTTTGTAATTTCAGATGCAAATGACAAACCAATTAAATGACATACAGAGTTGGACTTTGGCATCTCTTTCTTCCTCTCCATTAATCCCTCAGTGCAATCCTGGTGCACGTGCAACACTTTTAAGGCTTTTACAAAAAGCATCTCTGAAGGCAAACCACATTTTCTTACCTTCAAATTGTTACATTTGGATTAATGAAATTATATTTTGTTTTCCCTAGGGAGAAAGAAAGGGTGCATGAAGTAGAGTCTAAGGGTTTTGTCTTTCAATAGAAAGTTGCAAACTTTGGTTTTTAGTGCTGTCACTCCCTAAAATAATGCATATTTCAGGTGCTGCAGGCAGGTGTTGTTACAAAATACCTCCTTGGGTTGAGGCACAGCATGGGAAAGCTGATGCTTCCCTCTGAGGTGCATCCCACAGATGCCATACCTGTTCCACAGGCAGGTTTCACCCCCTGCACACCTGAGCAAAGCAGTGAATTAGTCATGAGCTCTGCTCTGGGGTAAACTTACACTGTAATCATGGAATGATACCTGTAACCAGAAACCAGGCACCTTTACCATGAGGTGAGACCTCTGTGCCCTGACTGACATTTAGAGGCCATGGTGGTGCCTTGTCACAACTGAGCCTGTGCTCTGGGGCAGAATTATTGATGTTGTCCCAAAGTTGGCTAAGTTTTCCTTTTCCCTTGGGAAATATTTTCCAGCATATTGAGAAACATTTTAGCTGTGATTGCTGCTGATAACAGAAGAGTAAGGACTGAAACTCTAGGAGGTCAGTCCTCATGGATTTTTATGGGTGGTATAAAACCATACAGAAAAAAGGGCTTCCATCACTTGAACTGAGGCAGTGCTTCTTTAAAATCCTGTTTTTACAGACAGTGTTTATTCACTTGCTGCCTATTTAAGGTGAAATTTTTTGTTAGTGTGCAGCATCTTCAGTTGCTCTGTGGAAGGACAGAGGGAACTGCATTCTATACATTAGCTAAGGAATTTCTGTTTTACTCCCAAAGAGGTTAAACATTACTGAATCAGTGCAAGGACTATAATAAATCAGCTCTAAGTGGATGTGAAATGCCTAATCAGTGCAAGTATATTCCCCTTTTTAATTTCATCCTCTGAATCATTCCATTGGCTTCTAGAAGGGTTTGATGAGCCCCAGTGCATTTATATTGCCCCAGTGGTCTGTAAGTCCATTACCAAGTCCATTGTCCTTGTGTACAGGTTTTAATGGACACTCCCAGAATTCCTGTATCTTTGCAAACAGATTCTTATGCAATTCCTTAACTTGGCAGCAAGGATGCAGCTCCAGAGGAGGGGTGTGAAAGAAGCTGGAATGGCAGTGGTGGCAGAAGGGCAGCAGTTCCCTGCTCTGTAGTTTTTACCCTCCGTGGCCTGGCCGTGGATAATCCCGAGCCGCTCTCGGCTCTGTCTCATTCAAGAGGGATTTTGCCTTGCCAATGAACATTATTATGTTGGGCTCTGACTCCAGCCAGCGAAAGGACATTCTCTTTGGCTCATAAGCTTTACTAAAAATTGCACTTGGGAACATACTGTACCCTCTGGTTGCTATGAAAATAGCTCTAGCACAAAATGCATGACTGTACTGAAAAATCTTGCATACAACAGTCTGGGTGCACACACAGAGATCTAAATCTGCAAAACTATGTACAGGTCTGAAATTACTATTGGGACTGAAGCATGTTAGTCCTTAACAAACAAATGAAGCTAAAATCTGTAGTTTCCAAAAGGCAACACAGCTTCCTGTGACCTTCAAAATGAATATAAACCAAGTCCATGTTGGACTGAATTTTATTTTGCTTTTAGGTAGTCAGTTTGGCTTTCTTTGACACACAGAACATAATTTTAGTCCACCATTACTATTCAGGTGAATGAATATTACACAGGCTATCTTTTTGTGATATTTCATCAAGTCTAGAATGAGAAAAATTCTATGTATGTAGTAACATCTGTTCTGTGCTTCCTGAAAGCATCTCTCAAAAAACCTGCAGTTCAGACCCAGCACACTGGAATGCTTTTAGGGTGAAGCTTCTTTTATACTTACCTACTCTTTTTGGTTTCTGTTGTTTGTGCTTAAAGGAAATACAAAGATAATAAAATCTTTGCTTGGATTATTTTTAATTTTTCACATTTGGCTTGTGCTTTGCAACTTAATAGGCTTAAATTTATTCTGTCTTGTTCCTGCAATTGCACTGGTGTACATGTAAATAAGAGCGTGTGGTCATCTCCCTGCAGGACTCCCAGTGAAACCACAGCAACCCTGCCGTAATGAAGGGTCTGACTGTGTGAGTTATTGGTGTGAGTGAAACCAGACCTCCAAGGGGCACCCAGAGAATGCACTGCCCACGTAGGAGATGATTTGTTTGGTCCACAGCACCTTAGGAGGCCATGGAGAGGCTTAGGAAAAACATTAGGCAGAACCTGTGACCATTAGTGGTCATTTTAAGAGTCTGCTCCTTTCCTTTCTCAGATTAGTAAAGTCAGGGTCCTTGCCAATTCCAGTTCAGGGAATTTAATTCTGATAACTTCAAGCAAGTCTGATTTACCTACTTCATGCCTCCTTCAGAAAGATGCTGCTGTCACAGAGTATCTCCACTCTGCTCTCTGTGTTCTGTCCTGGTTTGCTGTTTCCCTCGATGTTTAACCACATGTGCAAAGTGTACGTGACCCTCTGTGCTGCTCCAGAGTTACGTAAGGATCCTACAGGAGCAGCTGAGGCCTCCAAGTGAGCTTTGTGCACACTGCAGGACACCAGTGCAAATGGCCCTTTGCTGTCCTCTGCCATGGGGCCCAGCACCAAGTCATGTAAGGGGACAGAAATCAGATTCTAAACAGCCTAAGAGTTACAGGTGCAGTGTCACCTGCTGCCAGGCTTAGCAGAGCTGCTGCCCAAAGTCCCCCTCACAGGGCT
Source organism: Sakesphorus luctuosus (assembly GCA_013396695.1). Taxonomy (NCBI): domain Eukaryota; kingdom Metazoa; phylum Chordata; class Aves; order Passeriformes; family Thamnophilidae; genus Sakesphorus; species Sakesphorus luctuosus. Next base: position 653,293 of record VWZD01011778.1, read on the forward strand.
CTAACCCACCCTGGGCCCCGGTTCACTTTACAGCAGCTCCATCTATAAGCCACAAGTTCTGCATTTTCAGCTAATAATGCACTTTCGTGTTGTGGGTGTGTGATTATGTAAAGCCCTTTGAGATCTGGGTCAGACAAGAAAACAGAGCTCAAGGTCTGTGCTGAAGAGCTGCCTGAGGAGCTCTCAGCCTGTGTGTGCAGAGTGTGCCCCACACCAGTGGGAGGCCCCAGCCCTGGGCCCTGCTGGGCCATGGCAGTGCAGCTTGGGTGGCACAGTGCAGCCTGGCTCTGTTCATTCACCTTAGCTTTTAATTACCCTAATTCATTTCCCTTTCTCTCTGTGTTGCCACGTGCACACTTTTAAAGTGATCAGGGTGTGATTGTCTTGACCAGTTTGTGTGTAATTGTCCCTTTTCTTCAGCAACTGTTGCCTCAAGTTAAACTAAACATTTATTTTTCCAGTGGATTTGTGAGATATCAAATCTTACATTCTGACTTCACCCTCTGAATAACAGTTTTGCAGAGCCCTCGACTGGTTCCTTGGAGCTCTGCCTGTGATTATTGTGAGTTTGGCTCTTGCAGTGAGTCATTGCTCCACATCCCTGGGTGTCATGTAGAGTTCTATCTGTGCTCCACAAAGCCAGGAGGCTCATCCTGTTTCCTGTCCCAACATACACACAGCACCAAGAAAATTAGGAGGGCATTATGTTTGGAGCTGTTGAAAGGAATCTGGGTATGAGCAAAATAAAGATTTTAAAATGCAGTTCAGTCGAATGGAAACAGTTTTTTAGTGGAACTATAAAGCAAACGGGTTTATCTCCCTGCCAGATTTTGTCTGTCTCTCCAACTGCTGAGGCAATGTAACTATTCAAAAAGGTTGCACTGAATAAAGGGAAGACAAAGCCTGTGTTTTAACATTTTACATTCAAATTATTCTTCTTGTACTTTGAGGAAGACTAAATGTTTTAGCAGACATTAGGAACTGAAAACAGTGACTCTGCAGGACATTATGTTTGGAAAATTAAATGTTAATTAAAAAGCACTGTAGCATTGAACTACTGCATGAATCACTGATTGTTTTTACAGATCTTGTTCAGAGAAATGAGGATGATCTATACTTACATGTATAAGGCAGTAATTTACATGGCAGTAATGTTTTACTGCAGAACTCTATTTGGCAAATCCTAAAATAATAGCACTGACAAATTGGAAAAAGCTGTAATATAAAATCAAAGTCTATACTGTTTAGCTTTGTTTTGGCAAGGCTTAGAGGCATGGAAGTAGAATTAAGGATGCCACTTCCATGCAGTTAGCAGACACTGTGATCCAGCAGCAGAAGTGAGGGCTGACATTTTTTTGCATTAATGTACAGAAAGTTAACCTACCAGAAATGCTCATTTTTATAAATCCTTGCATGTGTTCCGTGACAAGTGGGAGTAAAGAGGTAAGGGCAAAAATACCTTTTTATTCCCTTACAGCTTGTCATCTAAATCAAAAGTAACAAGCTCTAAAATTTGTGAGGCTCTGCATGTCACAAAAGATTTGTAGTTTTTTTCCAGCCTTTGGCAATTTGTACTTTTAAGTGTTTCCAAGATGAAGTGTAACATCACTTGATTTAAGGGACATTTTCCTTTTACCTCTAGGCCAGTGCTAACCTATTCCAAGGTCAAGTGGAAAGAAATTTGATGAATAAGTGGTGATTTTGAGTGGTTTGCAGCTTGAACAGCTTTCATCCCCAAAGTTTTCAGAAAGGAAATTAAGAATTATTAGCCAGTCAATTAGTGGCTAAAATGCAGTGAAAAGAATGTTCATTTGCATCCCACTCGCATGAGTAACTAAAATTTGTAATGGAAGACTAAGCTCCTTAGCTGATATGTATTTTCCTCAGTTTCCACCAACTAATCAGAAACCAGATAGAGTTGCAGTGGAAATTTCATTCCACTGCTGCCCAGACTAATGTGTATTTAATGTTTGGGCTTCAGCCTAGAACGAGCTCCACACTTGAGTGAGCAGTGTAGAACTGCCAATAATGGATAATTATTAGGGGCACCACAGCCACCCAAGGTGATTGGCAGTGGGAGATGGTGAGAACATGTTGTTGCCAAAACTGATGACTGCCAATTACAGTTGTGTGATTTAGAGACTGAAATAATCTGCTTTGCATTATGCTGGGAGGATGGCAGGCTCTGATAGACACCTGAATATCTGACTCTGTTTATTAAGCATAACAGACAGAGTCAGTTTTGTTGACATAGAAACCAGCACATGAAGTGGAAATTGAGCTGTTGTAACCTCTTAATGCAGAGAATGTTTCTCAAGAAAACTTATTAAGTCGACAGGCAAAAATATGACAAGGAAAACTGTTCAGCAGAAAAGATGTTTTCCTTTTTCCCTGTGTCCCACGTCGGCCTCTGAGTCCCCCCAGCAAACTGCTTGGACTGTAAGGGCTCTCTTTGTTGAGGCACAATGAAAATAATGAGAGCTCAGTTTGGGATGAGGTTTGTCCTGATCACTCTTGAATTTTCCAGCACCTCTAAGGGCAAAGACGTTTCCTGTTTCTGCAGCTGCACATCCAGTGAGTGAGCTGAGCTCTCCACATAAGCCCAGTTAATGCAACCCACAACCAAGAGGTCAAGAATCTATTCATGCTAATCTTCCTCCTTCCTACCCTATGATGTAGGCAACCTGTAAGGTTAAGAAATAACAGATTGCTTTTCTCTATCCCTTTGAGTAAGCCAAAAGTTATTTTTTTAAATAAATAAAATGTATCAAAATATGTGTAAATGCTGTGTTAAAAATGTGTTTTCAAGAGGAAATAATATTTTATCTCAAGGGAGAGTTGAATATAAACCAGACCCACAAGAGACTAAACCACTTACCCTTGTTGTCCATATGTCCTTGGGATACCAGATGTGTATTGACCCCTCTCATTTGATAGCATTTCATTAAAAGTGAACATTGAGCCCTTTGAAGAAAAGGGACTTCCTAAGGAGTTTCTGTTGGCTTTGCTTTGGTTTGTGGGCTCTTCTCTAAATTTCTTTGCTTTGCTGCTGCAGTACCAGGGTAATGTAGTGCACAAAAATAGTTCTCTCTTCCAGCTTGTACCCTGTAGATTAACTCCATTTCCTTATGAAAGTTTTCATGCTCATACCTTGTTACTTTTGAGATTCTGTTTTCCTAATAAAAACAGAAACAGGAAACAGACTTTACTAGTGCTGCCCATGTTCTACAAAGGCTGAAGGCACAGGAGGGTGTTTGATAGAGAAAAGAACCTTGATCATTTTTGCTCTCCTGGCTCCTTGAAGCAACTGCATCATCTCCCCTCAGCTGCCCCAATGAACTACCCATTGAAACTTTCTAATAGTTGTCCAGACTTCTCCCAGGAGCTCCGTCACTTTGCTGGATTTAGTTAATTCTGGGGTTTTTTAACCCTAACCTGAAGTCCTCTGTGCTATGAGTGTAAACTTTGTGTGAGGAAAGAGCTCCTTCTAGTGACTGGCGAGCTGCTTCAGGAGCTCCATCCTGCATCCTCACAAACAGCAATATTTGGGGTTTTCATTCCATATCCACAGTTCCAAATAGCCTAGCCTGTTACCAGTAAAATAATAGTGGCTATAACAAAAATTGTCTTGCTTTTGCACATTTAATGTAGTTTAATGAATTTATGGTTTGTTTTTTTTAAATCAAAACATCAGGCTTTTTTTTTTTAATGTCACTACTGTTTTTTAAAGGTCTATTTAAAAATGATACATGAAGATGTCTCTGTAATTGTTTCAGAATTTTTTAATTATTTCATGCTGTTTCTGGGGAAAAAAATAAAGATAAATAGATTATAGTAAAAAAGGAAACAGTACTTTTTATTTCAATATCATTTTCCTTCCAGGAAATGAACTCCCACTTGCCTTATCTGGCTACCTAAATTCTGCTGAAGTTTTAAGCAGGTTGCAGGATCTAACAGAGAGGATTGTAATGAGTGTTATGAAGTGTTACTGTTACACTTTATAAGAATTGCATGATTAGAAATGCCCCTGATTTAAATGACTGCGAAGAAAGCCTTGATCTTTGCTCAGCTTGTTGTGCTTCCTGTGATGCTGGTCTTGCAGAGGAAATACAGGAAAGGCCACAGTAGCTCAGACTGTATTTTTGTGTCTTATCTCAGCCCAGCTGTGAGAAATGACTCTGAGATCAGCTCAGTTAGTTAAAACTTGGTTGTAATAATGGTAAGGTCATGGGTTCAATCCCCTGTGTGGGCCACTGACTTAAGAGTTGGACTCGATGATCCTTGTGGGTCCCTTCCAACTCAGAATAGTCTGTGATTCTGTGAAATGCCATCCCAGCCAGTGATTATTTCCCTGGGAAATCCCTAACTCTCCAAACTGCCTCCCCAGGACTCTCCTCTGAAGGCTGTGCAGATGCTGTGGGTGAACCTGATCATGGACACGTTTGCGTCGCTGGCGCTGGCCACGGAGCCGCCCACGGAGGCGCTGCTGCTGCGCAAGCCCTACGGCCGCAACAAGCCGCTCATCTCCCGCACCATGATGAAAAACATCCTGGGCCACGCCGTGTACCAGCTCACCCTCATCTTCACCCTGCTCTTCGTGGGTAAGGACCCTCAGAGCTGCTGCTTGCTTTGTTGTGTATCTTAATGAGTCAACATGCTCCAAGTGTCACCATTTGATGCATATTTATTGAGCTTGTCTGGAGAGCACTCTGGACTCTGAATCTGAGCTCCAGTCTCAGTGGGACCGTCCCCTGGCAGTTCAATCCCTCCCTGCCATCTCATCCCGTCAGATCTCGGATGCTCAGCAGGGTCAGCCCGGTCAGTACCGGGGGCTGGGACAGTCCCGAGGACTTCCCTGTCACTGTCCAAGCTGGCTCGGCCGTGGCAGATGGACCTCAGGACTGAAAGGGTGGGGCCAGTTCTGTGCATGCTGAGCCTCACCTGAACAATCCCCTGTGCAGGCTGGAAGGGCACGTGGGGAGAGAGAGCCCTGCCCAAATCTGTGTTCGCCAAGTCTGGCCGTACATATATTGAGCCTATCTTGGTTATGCAGCTGGTTAATGGGGTTTGAAACACAGCAGGTGGATTGGCTTTAATCACTTTCTGTGTGTTGTTGAGTTGGGAGCGGCCTCAGTGAGCTTTTTGAGCCCTTCACAAAATACAGGTTTGAGCTTTGGCAAAAGTGTGTATTAAAGATTACATTTTAATAAGAGTATCTAGGCCTGCTTCTGTACTGAATGTTCATTTTGAGCCCTGTCATCCTGAGTAGGCATGTACCAACAAATTAAACCAAACCACAGTAAAAATCCAGATCCATTTTACCAAGAACTGGAGAAGCTCTTATCAGGAGCAAAATGTTTGCCACAGTCAAGAAATGATGTTGATCTTAAGTAGTAGAGAAAGCAAGTAATCAGTATTAAGTGATACAGATAACACTCTGCTTTGACATTTAATTTCTAGAATGGATATTAAAAGGGGGAAAAATCTAATTTATTAGATTACTGGATTTTTCTTCAGGCCTCGCTGGAACAGATGCTTTTTATAGGTTGTATTTTGGAGAGGGAAGGGAAGAAAAATGTTTTTTGCTGCAGGGAATAGTAGGAGCTAATAATAGATTCTGCTGCTCCACAATAATAAGTGAACTTGGTCAAAGGACTTCTGATTTTGTCAGTTGGTATTGTCTTCTTGTCACTGTGTCATCACTGTCAAATTGAAATTGCATCTGTTATCATTCAGATTACTTTTTTCCTTTATATACAGACTTCTAGCTAAGATGAAATTGTGAATTTGTGATTTTTAGGAGGTTTGTGAGCTTTGTTGTGAAAGTCTTGCCCCCCCCTTATCACCATGTGGCAGCTTCTTTGGGATGCTCAGAGGAGCTGATGGTCTGTTTACAGTGGAGTTACTTGAACCAAAGTCATGGCCAGGTTTTTGAAGGGAGATGGTCTGTGATATTGTTACACTCACAGTGTGTTTTGAGAAGGTCTAACAAGCCTTAGGAAATCATAATTTCAGATTCTTTAAACCAGGTGTAGAAAGTGTTGGTAGTTCATGTGATATAAATCTTGGAATGAGAACTTCTGTGAACTTTATGGGGAGTTTTAATGGCTTTTTGATGAGTTTTATGGTTTAAAATACTTTATACTGAGCCAGATGAAAAGAAAACCAGGTTTTTTTCACCCTATTCTAATTTCCTGAGTGTCTCTGGAAAATTCAGGCACACTTTGAAGGACACAGCCCAACCAATTTTCTGATAAGCCTAGGAAATAGTCTTTTCCTTTGTAAACTCCACGAGGCTCAGCTTTGCAGTGACATGATGTTCTAAGCTCAGGGCTTTGATAATGAACTCCAAATTACTGAGAATGATTTACATTTTGATCAAATAATGCTTCATTTTTAGTAGTAGGTTTCTGTAGAGACTAGAACACCAAGTTTTTCTCTCTTTTCTTATCACCTGGCAGAAATAAATTGTGCTTGAACACACAGTAATGTCTTGGAGATTTCAGGCACACGAGAAATCCAGAAGTCACTGTCTAGGTCTGTCAGGCTGTACTATAAAAAAAATCTTAACCTCAGCAAAAAGGCATAAGAAACTTCAGGCTTTACTTTCACACCTTTTGGAGCATGTTTGGAAATAAAAACTATTTAAGGGTTTAAGCTCTGCCATTCCACAACAGCAGCATGTTCCTCTCTGCCAACAAAGTGATGCAGTGCAACAACAGAGACTTAGGGACAGGTGCCCTCCCTGAGAAATATAGTCATATATTTGTCTTTGTCTGTGAATGGAATGAAAGCAAATAGATGCGATTTGGGTGGATATATGTGTGTATTTATAGAAGATAAAACTGTGATATCTGTTTGCTTTCATTAACTTTTTTCCTGTATTGTTTATAAGGGGGATGTTTCCAATGCTTAGTTACCTCTCTGGGGATATATAGTCTGTTTAAAAGTCTCTGCTCTCTCACAGGCTGTTTTGTGGTGTCATACTGTGTTACTGATACATTTGTGATATCATAATCTATTTTCTGTCAAAAGGCTATAAGCCAAATTCTTTCATTGGAAATATGCTCATTATTCCCAGTGACTTGAACATGAACTGCTCAAATATCCCAAGGCAGAAAAACGCTCCCTGTTAACTGAGCTGTTGGAATTAACAGCCTCAGGAGAAACCCTGAGGAAACCTTTCTTCTTTCTGCAGAAATCCTACATATAATGCCAGTGGGATAGCAGAAAAATGTTCAAGTTTTAATTTGCTTTTATTAACAAAACACTGGTTATGAAAACTAGTGGTATTGTGATAATCTTTACTCTTATTTCACTAGTTATTTACACTGCCATGTGAATGTCCCATGCTTATGTTAGACAGTGCCTCTTTCAATGGCTGGATGTTATTTGGGAACTGTGTGAATTAGAAAGGGGATGGAAAATGAGACATGAGATGGCAATATGCTCTTGCAGCCCAGAAATGCAGCCTTGTCCTGGGCTGCATCAAAAGGAGAGTGGCAGTAGGTCAAGGGAGGTGATTCTCCTCCTCTCCTTCCCCTTTGTGAGCCCCCACCTAGAGCACTGTGTCCAGCTCTGGGGTAGTGGTTCTAAACTGAAAGAAGAAAAGGTTGAGTCGGTTTAAGGAAAAAAAAATTACAATGATGGTGGTGAGACACAGGAACTGATTGCCCATAGAAACTGTGGATGTTCCATCATTGCAAGTGTTGAAGGCCAGGTTGGATGGGGCTCTAAGCAACATGACATACTGAAAGATGTCCTTGTCCATGGCAGGCGGACTGGACTAGATGATGTTTAAAAGTGTATCTAACCCAACCCCAAAATTCTGTAAGCAAAGAGGTCTCTAGGGTGTAGGCATCTTTTTTGCAGTTACTCCTCGTGGGTTGCCATCTTGCTTTTTTATTGATCAGATCTAGAAGTGATAGCCAGATTATCAAAATAAAGAGCAATGCCTGATGCTGATCAACCTCAAATCTATTTAAACCCACAAATGTCGGTGCTTTTTATCACTGAGCTCCTTGAATGCTTGTTATAAAAATTATGCCACAGTGGATTAGTAAATAGATCAAACCTGCTGAAGAGTAGCTGCTTGGAACTACAGTAGGAAGTGGCAGAAATACTGTCAATACTCTTAAGTGTTGTTACATCAGAAGGAATTGGGTGCTTAGAATAACTGCTGTTGGTTAGAGGAAAAGTCCTGCTGGCAAATTTTCATAGCTATGCTGAGTTAGATAAGAACCATCATTTGAAAAGCTTCTCGCTCAGACATTCAGGTGTGTTTTGCTCCCTGGTGCAGAAAGGGAGCTGGTAAAGCAGAGCATGGAGGGCAGCTAAAGCAAACAGGGGAAATACAAATCTGTTAATTGATTCTGTTGGAAACTTCTATTTTTGTCTTGCACCCAGGTGAGAAAATGTTTAAGATTGACAGTGGGAGGAATGCCCCGCTTCACTCTCCTCCCTCAGAGCATTACACCATCATCTTCAACACCTTCGTCATGATGCAGCTTTTCAACGAGATCAACGCCCGGAAAATCCACGGCGAGAGGAATGTCTTCGATGGCATCTTCAGAAACCCTATTTTTTGCACTATTGTACTGGGTACATTTGCTATTCAGGTAATGATTTGGGCAAGAATTAGGAACTGAACAGCAGAAGTTGTTTTGGGTATTTTTAATGTGTGCTTTAATTTTAAATCTAAGTGCTGTGGGAGGTGCGCTGAATAGTAAACCACCTGATTTCACAGATTTTCACAATGTATACAAGTGTTAACAGAAAATGTTATGCAGCCCTGCTAATACAACCTAGATTTTGATCATTAGAACCAGGTTAATTATTAAATTAATCTTAGCATGTCAAGTTGTAGCAGCCATTGTTATTTGTTGGTATTGCAACTTGTTTTTAAAGAAGAAATTATTCAGTAGTACACCAGCCAAGTGTTAGAGTTATTTACTGCTGCATGAATAGGCACATTTGCCTTTGAGTACCCAAAGCTGAACTGTTCTTCTCTTAAATGCCACTGCCAAATGCTACTCAGTGTTCTCAGGAATCCTATTTCTTGATAGCTGTTGTTCATGTTCATCTCCTGAGTTTGCTGTCCCAGTCACAGGTGAACATAATTACAGTAAAACACACTTTTCCTAAAAGATTGTAATATTTCTTTTGTAAGAACTCCAATTCCTCCTTGTGCTCATGTATCCGTCCATTGTTGGCACCTGTCCTGTACTTGATGTGTTTGATATTACCTTTTAGAAGTCTTAGAGTTGAGCTGTTTCTCTCTGGAGATGGTTGCTCAGTTGTGCAATGACGTCCTGAAATCTCAATGCTGGGACCTTTCCCCTGGGAGGAATAAGGAGGAGGTGGAGTTATTGACCTGGGCTACAGTGGTTGGAAACAGGAAGGGGAAACTAGTCAATAAACTAAGTATTGGAGAAAGGGCACCAGTGAGAGGCAGTAGAACTTGAGAGTGATGGCCTGTAGTTCAAAAACATGGGTTTAGTACCATGAACTAAAATTCTGGCAGTTTAAATCTCTGGTTTGGGATTTGAGGTTTTGCAGCAGCACCACTAACAAGAAATATCAATAATATCTGATTTTCAGTTAGCAAAACCTCAGACTAACAAAGCTTAGAAACCTCTTCAGATACTCTATGTGTTGGTTATCTTGCTCCAAGGTGTTTGGTTTTGCCACCCTCTTTCTCCAACAGGACTGGATTGTAGTAAATTATCTGTCTGTCTGTGATAGCACGTCTGTAAGTGTGCAATAAAATGGTCATCAGAGGGAAAGGTATATTTTGCCATGGACATTCCACAATGACATCAGGGTCAATACATCCCCAGCTGAGAATACTCAGAAGCTGGGAGAGTCCAGGGGGACAGTCCTGTTGTGATGTCCTGACCATTGGTAGATAGGAGGCTAAGGAAGCTTAGTCTGCACTGCTCTGGCTTTTGCTGACCTTTAATTCCGAGTGCATAACTTTGTGTGGTTTGATTTTTCCATAAAGTGACTGAGATTCTGCAGCCTCTTTTTTTATTGTTGTTTTGGGGCTTTATTTTGTTGTTTTTGTTGGGTTTTGTTGTTGTGGTTGCTTGGTTGGTCTTTCCCCACCACCACCAAAATTCACCTCCTTTCTTTTGTGATTTTCTTTGTAGATAGTCATTGTCCAGTTTGGAGGAAAACCATTTAGCTGTTCCCCCCTGCAGCTTGACCAGTGGATGTGGTGTGTATTTATTGGATTAGGAGAGCTTGTGTGGGGTCAGGTAAGCCTTCAGGAACATGCAGATTCAAAGCTCTGGCATCTTCCATGATCCTCCTGTGCTGTTGTTTCCTTGGTGTCTCTCAGGTAGCACAGGCTGAAATGCAGCTCTCTGAGAGCTTCAAGGATAGTTGTGGTAGTAAGGGCAGCTAAATTAATATGTCATTTTAAATTTCTGCTATTTCTCCACTAGCTAATATATAATTACATATGGATGTAAAAGCAAATGTCAACGAGATCATTAAATCAGTTGGCATTATCTATCTGGGAGTAATATACAAAAACACAATCAATATTATTAAACTACTACATTATTCTTTCATGTACAAATCCATATTGCAAAGTTAATAATAATATTTTTTCATCTTTGAATACATTATTAGCATATTTCAGTTGTAGTAAAGAAAAACGTGAAGCTACACTTTTTTCTCTCTGATACTTGTAGATCAACAGTAGATCAATAAAGATCAACAGTAGATCAATAAAGATACTTGTAGGTCAAGAGTTGGTCACTATGGAGGAAGAGTGAAGAAATTGCCAACTGCAGTTGCACACTGATATGGTTCTGGTGGGATTGAAAGGAAGACATGCTAGATTTCAAAACTGATTGTTTCCTTATGGAAAAAAGTACCTTTTTGGACAGTTCAGCCTCAGGTTTTCAAAGAAATAAGCTCAAAATCAGAACAGCTTTTAATGGGAATGTGGCTGAAAACCATCACTATTAGAGGGTTCTGCTGTAATTATTATCTGAGGATGGGATTTTAATTATGACCTCACAGGAAGACTTAAAATCAGGATGGAAAAGTTTCCTTTTTTCTTTCAACTGCTTCACCTTTTGGAGAGGGGAAGTAAAGCAGGAGAGCCAGAAAAGTCCTTGCTGGTTTATTAGCCCCTTCAGCTGTGAACAATTCCTCACAACCTTTGACCAATGGACTTTTTGGCCTCTAAGTTTTGTTACACAGGTTATTACTTAAGCATTGAAAACTAAGAACAGTATCAGGACTTGTTTTCAACTTAGTTCCCAAGCCTTATTGCAAGAGGTCAGCCATTAAATTAACCCTGGTATTGGAATATCTCAGCAATTTTGTCACTGAGAAAAAAGCAAATACAGGAGGGGTGGGGGTGGGGGTGGGAATCTTTTGTGGTCAGTATTTAGTGACCAGAAAAGAAAAAGACAAGCTAAAAAAATGCATTATGTCCATATTGACATGATTTATACTCTGTGACCAGTCCTCTCTTCATGGAGCTCTTCAGTGAGAGGGACTTTTCCTTTAGAAATGGTATTTTTCTTCCTTCTAAGCCTTTTTTTCTCCTGCTATGACTAATTTTAATTCAGCACAAAACAAATTTGTTGTCTTTTTTATTTTTTTATCCACCTATGGAACTGCTGTTCTTGTGAACCACGAAAACCAATCAAGATTTTCAAGTTTTGATGTCAAAGTTGGCAATTCTAAAATAGTTTAAGGTGTAACTTTTAGGAAGTCAATCTGAGATGCTTTGAGGGACAGCTTTCTAACAGATAGCCCTGAAAATCAAGACTTTCTAAAGTATTTCATGTTACATTTGCAGAATTATTGACCACTTTGCAAAACTGCAATAATTTTTCTGGGAATAGTATTTAGTTCCTCAGTCTGCACCCAGACTGTGGGGTCTGCCCTTGCCTGAGCTGGGCAGATGTGGAAAACAAATGGACAAACAGCCATCAAACACCCTGAGAAAAGTATTAGAGCAAAGTCTTATTTTATCTTGGCTGAGAGAGGTCACAAAGGAGAGGTTTGGTGTGGCACAGAATCTCTCCCCAGTGCAGTTGTTGGAAGTGCTTCATCACCATCAGGTTCCTCAGACACCAAACAGTCTCCAGTAGCTTCTCTCTGTAGTGTTTTCAAAGCTGGAAGCTGAAGGACTTTCAGTAAGTATTTTAATGACTAGCACTTACCTTTTCTATTTCTCTCCTCTTCTGTCTTTGCTCATGTCACACCCATCCATTAATTTTCCAAGTTTGCATCTTGTTTTTCCACCCCCAAAACACATTTTTAAAAGATCCTATAATAGTGTAGAAATTGGGTTTGGTTTGGTTTCTTTTTTCTTTTATTTTTACATTTCTTTCTCTATCTTTAAAAATAATATTAAAAAAGTGGGCCTGTGGGTGATGAAGTTCAAGGAGACCCTCAGCAAACTCAGAGGTTTATTTTCCTCCTGCAAATTTGTGGTACCTTTTCACGTGTCTTCACTATATCCATTCCAGCTTTCCCAAACTGTCCTCCCCAGCTTTGCTGCAGCTCTCTTGGTCCTCCTTTCACACATCTGGGCTCAGAGCTGTGATTGTTCACTGCTGAAAGGAAGACAAACAGCAAAGAAAATTACAGCATTTGTTTGCTCAGTGGGTCCAAGAGTTAACTTTGTAGGAGATTTAAGTTTTCAGTGTGTTCCAGGTAATATCTTGTTTAAACTGCCAACTGCTCCCATTTTCATTCAGCCAACAAAAGAAATTAGAACAAAGAGAAAATGACTGCCCAAGAGGGCAACACTGAAATGGATTTAAAATAATTGTTATTACACTGTTTAACCACAATTACTTGCAGTTTTTAAAGATTATTAGCTATCTCCTGTATTAATTCTTTTCAGAGACTGCTTGGGTGGACAAACAGAATTACAAGAGGGGTTCAGCTAATCAGAATTTTTTAGCAAAAAGGACACAGAGTAAGACAGAGCCCTATAAAAGGTCCAACAGGGAGACAGATTGACACCTTTCAGATACCTCAATATTCAGAAACCTCAATGCCAGGAAAAGCATTTCAACTTCCTGAAACCAAGGGAAGCTGAATCTGTGAACCAGTGTGGTGTGAGAAGATTTATAAGCATGAGATGCAATGAATTTTCAGCTCCCATTAACATAAACCATTAGGAATAGCCAAATTCTAATTGCAGCATTATCAATCTTGCAAATTATTTTTACCTAATTACATTAAAATACTTATATCTTTTTTAGTTTTCTGAGAAAGGATCCCAATTTTCCCAGCCTTGAACTTGCTCCACAGCTGGGTGTTGCCAGTGTGGTTTCATGGTGCATGGAGTGCTATTTGTTTATACAGTGAACTAAATATTTCTGGACTAAATATTTCTGGACTAAACTGGAGTTGTAGAAGTGTAAAGTAATATTAGGAACAGGCTTATCTCAGCTTCTCTGAGAGATTACTGCTCTTAGTAAAATGTTGTTGTTCTGTTGTAATGGACATAAAATTATACTGTTGTTATTGAAGGAGGCTTATGTTTTCAGTACTTTTTTATAATTTTAGGTCATTGCAACCATCCCAACAAGTAGGCTAAAGTTTTTAAAGGAGGCAGGGAGGCTCACTGAGAAGGAGGAGGTCCCTGAGGAAGAGCTCAATGAGGATGTGGAGGAGATCGATCATGCAGAGAGAGAACTGCGGCGCGGACAAATTCTCTGGTTCAGAGGACTCAACAGAATCCAAACCCAGGTATGCTGAGAGCAAAGCCCACATGGTCCAAAACCCCCAGAGAAATCCAAACCCAGGTATGCTGAGGGCAAAGCCCACGTGGTCCAAACCCCCCCAAAGAAATGTTTAATGTGAGATCAGGGCAAGGCAATGTTAAAGGAAAGCCCAGAGTGTTTGTGTGTGTGGATGATGGTCCTTATCAACTGCTTGGCTGTTCTCAAAGGAGGAACATAAAAATAAAAGAGGTGAACTGAACAGAGGGGTGTTTGTACAGCAGAAGAGGTAAAGTGAAAAGATTCTAAAATGACAATATGCAAAATGCAGGAATGTGTGTTTTGAGAATGGACATTTGATTTCTACTTCAGTGATGGCAGCACATCAAGCAGTGCTGGAAAACATCAGCTGTGATAATGCTGTGAAGGCTTCCTGAGACACAGGGGTTTATTTTGTCAGAAATATATTGTTGCTGCCATTTCTGCAATAACAGAATAATTGAAAGTGTTGAGTCTGAAGTATGAAGTACCATTTGGTTAGAAAAAATCTCTTATGTTCTGGCACTACCCCATATATATATCATGATTAAAAGGAATTGATTTTCTTTTTTATTAGGTAATTAAAAATGTGGTTCTGGATTTATTTTTAGGAGGAAGGGCCTAAGAATCCATTAAATATTGAGTTATATGATTTCTTAGAAATATCTATCCCCACCTTTTGCTAAATGCAAAAGTCCGTGGCACTTTGCACTGAATGCTGGTGCTAAATATAGTACAGATTACCTGAGGTAGGAAAATTTGTCCTGGAGTGCTAAAAAATTATTTATATTGCCTTTTGCATTGCAGAGAAGCAGTGTTTTATTGTAGTCAGGTGTGTTCTGCTTGGTCTTTATAAAAACAAGTATTTCTGCCAGCTTGCAGAAGAGACCAGATATCAGGTGTGAGTGTTTTACATGAGGCTTAGGAGAAACTGAGGGGAATAATTGAGAATTTTTTTTTCCTTAAAGAATGTTCTGAACAACTTTTTTTTATCTCAGATTTGGGGGTTTGTCATCATCCAAGATAAATAGAACATTCTGCTTCTTTCCATCTACAAATTGATACTTTATTTTGTTTGTTTGTTCTGAGAAAAAGTTGCAGCCATGTATTTTAGAAAAAATTATGGGGTAAAAAGTTACCTGAAACCAGGGCAGTTGGGTGTCTTTAGTGCCTCCACAGGGCATAAAATAAAGAGGGTGGAAAGTGGTGGCAGAGAGCTTAAGGGTTTGGGAGATTCCCAGGGTTCTGTGGTGAGTAATTAAATACAGATCTGCGCCTCTGAGGTTGTGTGTCTTGACTCTGTTGGTCAGGAGCACTCATCACTAGAGGAAATTCAAACTGGCACAGATGGCACACAGGTGCCCAGGTGATGGTGATCTTTATGAGAAGATGAGCTCTAAACCTGCATTCTTTTCTTCCTGGTGGCTCTAGGAGCAGTGTTGTCTGTTGGCATTTCTGTCAGGATGTCTTTCTGGTTGTGGTGAGTGGAAACAAGCACAAACCCCAAATTACATCCTTTCAGTTCTTTTTCTAGACCAAGAGGTAGCTTTTAGTTCTGCAAATCTTTGTCCACTTAATTCACAGATAAATTTTTCTTTTATACTATTTAAACCAAAATGATCAGTAATTACATTTCTTTGCTAACATCCATCTCCTGAGCTTCCTGTCTGCTCTTAGTTGTAGAAGTACCTTCAGTAGGATCCATTGCTTCTCTGCCAAGAGGCCTCTGTGATTTTTTTCTAATTTTGTTTACTCAGTGACTTTGATTTTTACATCCATTTCACATGTGTGGAATGATAATGAAAAAAGGAAATGGGCCAACAGATTCAAAAGTAGTCCCAAGGTGTCCACTGGAGAGTGATGAACTCCCATGCAGTCCCATTAGATGCCCTGTTGGCTGGACCTCCAGTTGAGCACATGCCCGTGTGCTGTGTGTTGTGGCCCATGCCAGTGGATTCATGCCCTTGTACTGCATTTCTCAGGAAGCAGCTAAAGAAGAGGTGATGGAAGAAGATGAGGATGTCTGTAGCATCCTTGGGGAGCTGGAGGATTTGCAGGAATCCTCTGATGTCTAAGGCACCTCTGGAGATGCGGAAGAAGAAGGTAGAGCATCCCCTCACTTTATATCTATACGAGGATGACAGTAAGACTAGGGCTGAACTCTGGACTCTCTCATGATTGATCATTCAAACCCTGACAAGACCAGTTTCTACCATCATACACTTGTGCTGTAAACTAGCTTATTTTTGCTTATTTTCTCCGCAGTCATTATTGGACAGAAAGCCACAGCACCAACAAAAGCCTTCACTCCTACAACAGTTACAAAGAACCTGCAGTAGTGCTGGGGGTTGGTTTGAGGTCTCCCCTGTAGTGCTCTGATGAAAACTCATCCAGACTTAGAAAACTTTGAAGTGTTAAAGACAGATTTGTTTTGCATCCTCTCTTGAAACAGGGGGTTCCACAGTGATTCTTCACACTGAAATGTCAGACCAATTTCTACAAAGACATGTGTGATTTTCCTTTAAAGAAAGGTGTATGAAAAATGCCCATAACTAGGTCAGGCACTGGCTTTCAACTTCTGATTTTCCTTTTTGTCTGCTTCTGTTCATTCAGATATTTTGTTGTGTTATAGTAGTACACTCTAGGGACCCTCTGGATGGATGTGTGTTCTCCTCCTCTGAATGGAAGTGTTTCCTTACTGGATAGTTCTCTCAGGAGACCACTGCCTTATGAAGTCTCACAAATGGCTCATCTTAGTCATGCAAGTTTGAGGAGGATATAGAGGTGGTCTGAAATTGCACAAAAGACAGGACTCTTCAACCTTTGCTACTTTTCAGCAATTTGTCCCAAGTCTTTTTTGCGGTTCTCACGAATTATTCATTCTGAAGGAAGAGACAAGATTCATCACACCCTCTTGGCAGGTCTGACAGCCTTTGGAAAATTCAGCAAGTTCACAGTAGCAAAACTGCATAATCTGAGAAACATCCAAAAATCATTGCCTGTTTTTAAACTGGCCACTGAAAAGTCTCCCCAGTTACCTCACATTGGAGAATGGACACATTCTGGAGTGTGGAGATTTGAAAACTTTTTAAGCCACAGTTTTACAACACTGGTCTCATTCTTTCCTCCTTTGCTTCATTCATCCTGTAATTCAGTTTCCTTTATCTGCATCAAGTGGGAAATAACTGTCTAGAAATGTTTTGAGAACAAAAGGAAACACTGAAAAATATGCAGGTGACATGTTAACAGGTACTTAAAGGTCATTCCTCTTCAGATCTAAAAAATTACACAGAGATGCTGTAGTACATCTCCCCTTCCTTTCTATATTAAAACTTTTCTCTTGAACTTATGAAACCATCAAGCAAAGAAAGTCACTCCTGGCAAGTGGTTCTCAAGTTAGATAAAAGGGGCTAGCACCTCATTTCAGAGCTTTAGATAGAGAAAACATTGCAGTAGCCACATGCAAGTGGAATGAAAATCATTTTATTTCATGCAGAAAGGTTTTTGGGTTGATTTTTTTAAAATTAACATCCTGGCTGGAGACGAAGTGCATGAGACCTGGGCCCTGTTAACATTAGTGACAACAGAAATGCTTTGTCAAAATGAGTTCTGCATGAAAAATCAGAAAAAAGCTTATTCTGACAGGACTATTCTGCCTAGTGTAAGATTGTTCTTTTTTAAGGTGGTTATCACTGATATTTTTATTAGCTGTGCACACCTGAAAAGTGTGGAGCTTCTGGAGTGTAGAACATACAGAAAAATTAGACAGGTGTGAACAATTTCAACCTTACAAATAAGCTGCAAATGGAAGACAGGACTTCTTTTCTCTACCTGAAGGTCTGTAATCAAAACACAATTGCATCCTATATTGTGTTGGAAATTTTTTAAACCTTTCATGATGTATGACTTATCATTTACTTTCTTCCTTCTAACAACCTGAATTATTCTAAATAAATGCATTCCTTTGGAAGCAAAAGTTTGATCTTAATTTGAAGTGCAGTATTTGTTTCTATGAACTCTTTCTTGTTATTTTCTGGTTTGAGAAGAGAAACTCTTGGGCCCAGTTCTTCCTCTCTTGCTTGGCTTCAGGCAGAACACAGCCCTGAATGTTCAGCTTTTAAGATTCTGGAAATGTTGTCATCCTCCCACTGGGAATTATATTCATGAACAATTGCAGTTACTTTCTTCAGGAGAACAAGTAAATTACATGCCTGTAATTCTTGTTCTTTGAAGAAATTATTAAATATAGATCTTCCCTTATCTTTTCACTCTTATACTGAAGTCTTTCTGTTTATTAGGAAGACATTTGTACACCTAGAAATGCCCTCTGGCTCAGGATTTATCATCTGTGTCTTCCACACGCTTCATGCTCTCAGTAGGAATCTTTAAAATCTGTTTTGAATGGTCTCTTTTGAAGAGTGCTCTGTCACCTGTGTTAGATCCTGAAAACCCAAGATCTGTATTTAATTCTGCTTTTGTACACTGAGCATTTCAGGTGAGTATTTAATATGCCATATAACCAATGGTTTGAGCCACGTGGGGTTTTTAGGTGCCAATGTGAACCTTAGTTAATGACTCCCTTGTACCCCTATTCCATATGCTAACTCACCTCATGTTCTACTTTTTTTTTTACTGTGATTTTTTTTTTATTGGACATGTAACTCTGCTGCCAAAACCACTGAGAGCAAAGCTCTGCAATGTTGTGGTGACTGCTTAATACTGTCCAGCTCTGAGTGTGCACATTGAAATGGGTGTGGTAAACAGGACTGAGAAATGCTGTGGTACAAGTTCAGTGTGCCAGTTTTACAGCAGGAACCTCTGCTCCCTTTTACAGCTGCCTGTGGTATGATTATTCCCATAAAAACATACAGGAAGATAAACACTGAGGTCCAAAGCTAAGATTATGGGAAGGGAGATATCCCTACTTGGGAAAATGCAGCCATACCAACTGGTTTACTCCTAAGACTGACCACAGCAGAAACAACCAGCCAATCTCTTAGAGTGCTTTCCATTTGGAACATTTCAGAGGGCTTGCACCAAGATTTGTGCTGTTTTAATAGATAAATGTAACAGCACTTTGCCTTCTGCCAACCACTTTGTGGGCTGTGTAGCTTCAGAAACCAGGGTTGTAGGATGTGGTAACAGTGGGTCACTTCAAATAAGCAGTTGGTTGGATCCCTCTGATGAACAATACTGCTTCTTGTTGTGATTGTACTAATGGGACAGAGGGGGCAATTTCCTGGGGAGGGATTTGGAGGATATACTTTCTCCTTGGTATTACCTCCTGCCAATCCCTGCTTTTACATTTGCACCCAAAGCCTGCTTTTTATTGGGTCATACTGGTGACTAAGAATGCCTTGAAATACTCAGCTCTGGTTTTAACTCCTCTTCCGTGGTGATGAATAAAAGCATTTGAGAAGGTGTTCGGGATGGATACATCAAACAATGAATACAAGAGACATATGAAAATAACAAGCAGAACTTTGTAATGTTGTTTGCTTCAATGGCCAGCCCAGTTCTACAAAATTTTCAGTGTGATTTTAATTACTCAGTATAATGATAAAATATTAATATTTTTAAATCTCTATTTATAAAAGACCAATGTTCATTATCACTATGTTAAACTTATACAGACATTCATGGTAGAAAAAGTCAGATAAAAAATTGGAACATTTATTTTATCAAACTAATCCACTGACAACCCTGGGTTTGTAGACAAAATGGAGTTATATTTTGAATATTAGGTTTACCTGGTTTGGTTGGATATAATCCCTGCCTTCCCCACCCAGAATTACAGTTGAGTGACTGAATTTTCCTCCTTCTGGAAGAATACCTGGAGAGTAATAAGAACCTGATTTGATTCTCAGTAGAATAAAACGTGGAGATAGTTATATCAAGTCTTCCAGTTAATTTTATTTACATATAAATAAAATGGTTTAAATTCTTAGGGTTGTTACTTCAAATGTTCTAGCTGTTTAAAGTGATGCAGCCCCACTGCCTCCTGTGGAGCTGCTTCATTTTATCCAGACAGAAAATTTGAATCACATTAAAAGGGACGCTTAAAAGTATTTCTTTCAACTGGAGTCAAACTGTGTGATTTATTGTTTTTCATGATGATTCCTGTCAGTTATGCAACTGTCTCCATACTTTAAGCAACTTGTCTCGTTCTTTCCTCCGTTACAGATCGAAGTAGTCAATACTTTCAAGAGTGGCACTTCCTTTCAGGGGGCTCTCAGGAGACAGTCCTCCGTCACCAGCCAGACCCAGGATGTAACCAATCTTTCTAGCCCTAGTCACGTATCGTTATCCAATGCTCTTTCCTCTCCTACCAGCACCTCTGCTGCTGCGGCTGGGCGTGAGTGTGTGTTCTTACTGCCTCAGACCTCACCTCCCGAGATGCCAACTGCCCCTGCCCCCCGAGCCCCAGCTGCTCTGCCCTGCCCTGCCCTCCTGGCCTGCTGTGTCCAGCAGCTCCACCTCCCCACAAACCCCTGGCACGGTTACTTTGTGTACAGTAGATGCTCTCTGTGAGGCACTGCAAGTTTTGCCAACTTACTGTTATTTCTAGGCTTTTTTAAAATTTTTTTTTGCTTCTTTGTGTAAAAATTAATATCCCTGAGGGACATTATTGTGGTCACCTTTTATAGGATTAAGGGGAGTGCATTAATGATGGTCAGAAGAGCTCAGGCACAGCAGCATCAGAAGGCTTGATCAGAAGACTTAGAACTAAGAGTTTATTTTTAGTTACAGCTTCACTTTTTGTATAGTCTTATATCTACTATGCCATGACACTACTGGTTAGTCAGTGCACTTAACATGCATGGAAAGATCCTACTGGTTACAAGGTATCCCACATTCTACAGGTGTTCTCTGCTCCTTAAGGGTGCTCTCATTAGTTCCCTCAGACCTCAGGAGATCCACACACACACTGTCACCCCTGCAGGAGATTAGGTGAGTGAGACCTGGGTCCTGTTAACATCAGTGACAACAGAAATCCCTGCTGAAAATCTGTCCTGCATTAAAAAATCAAAAAAAAGAAAATGGCTCTTCTGCCAAGACAAGTTTCTTTGGTTTGGGTTTTTTAAGTGCTAACAACTGATATTTTTATTAGCTGTGCACACCTCAAAAATGGGGATATTCTAGAGGACAGGACATAAAGAAAAATGAAACAGTGTATGAAGGTTCTGATTTCATTTGAGGCTTCTCTGGCATGTTTTCTCAGTCTCATTGGATATATTTTTCTACTGCTTATGAAGGATTTACTTTAGATGGTTCAACAATATTAAGCAATATATGTTGTCAGATAAAAGATTATTCCATCTGGAAGACTGAGATCACTCATGTCCAGAAAAGGTGTACAGGAAGGAAGAAGGAAATAGGGAATCCAGTTTATGGTTCTGAGGGATTAAGCTTTACATGAGTGGTGAAAGAGTAGATTTGTTATCCCTAAATTCACTGGCAGGTAAACATTGGGGCAGAGGGAGAGAGAGAGTTAAAGGACAGTGTCCAAACAACAAAATTAATGTAGTAACAAATAGAAATTTGTTGGGAGCAGGTTTCTAAACAGTGAAATCCTGACACAACTTGCTTTTAGATGCAAAACATTTAGTGAAGAGTTACTGAAGTGAATGAAAAAAGCTTTGAAGCAGCAAATAAGGAAAGGCTGCTTCTCTAACAGAAGAATTCCACTTGCTCAGGAAGACTCTTAGAGATGTAACTTTGTTTTTAGATGTTTATTTAGTCAGGACTGTAAGTAGCTGGGGTTTATTATGGTGTGACCAGCATTAAAAGACTATTTAAATTTATAGAACTCAGTTTACAAGCTTGTCACGCACTTCAGGAAATAATGTGGTTTATTCATTAGGCAAGTTTAAGTGAGAAGTTGGCCAGGCAGGCAAGAAGCCAACACAGAGGGAAGGCAGACAGAGATGAGGCAGAAAAAAGGAGGACATAAAATTCCAGAACTTTTGTGGGGAGGGGAAAAAAAAAAAAAAAGGAAATTTTTCCATTCTGTTTGAGCACAACCCCCCTCAGTACCTGCACATCAGGCACTGAGATGTGCAGTAGAAATTTTGGTAGACTTCAAGGAGAAACTTTGCCTTTGCTAGGAACCCAAAAACCACTGAGGTTCTAACTCTGGAAATTGCTTCCTGGAGATTTTTGTATATTTTCCTGGTTTTCCCTTGGGAAGTTTGGCCTGATACCTTTTACCTCAAGAGCCCCAACTGTTGTGGGGCAGCAGCAGGACCAGGAGACCCCAAGGCAAGGGCACAGGTGCTGGAACTGCTTCTGCCAGCCCCGAGCCCAGGGTCCCTCATTGCCACACTGAGCAGGGCACAGCACACCAAGATACCAAGCCAGCCTTTCATTCAGAGAGTGATGGCCTGGAATAGATCTCTACATCTAGCAGGAAACAGCAGCTGGTTCTGCTGTGCTGTGCTGCAATAACAGGCTGGAGCCAGCAGTGGAAAAGGGCAGATCTAATAAAACCAAAAGAGACAATTCATCTTCCCTCTCTACTCTGCATTGCAGCAAAGCAACTAAGAATTGAATAGTTTTCTGTCTTGAGAAAGGCCTGACTGAGGTTAAAGGCTAAATTAATTAATAGGAGAAAGTATAATCTGCTACAGTTGTCACTTTTCATTTGGGAAGATAAAGCAGGTCGTGGTTATAGCCACGTTTATTCAGGAAAATAAAAAGCAGATGATGGATTTGTTCAGCTTCCCAGAGATAAGGATCATCACTGCAGAGGGAAATTGGAGACTGAGCCTTTAAAGTGGTTATTCTGCACTGATAGTATTTTATTACCACAGAGGAAGGTCTGTTCAGTATTAAACCGGTGTGTGCACCCAATTATAACAGGGAAAGTTCTGGCTCATTCATGCAAAGGCACAAACCTATGAATGACAGTAAAACAATAGCAACCTGCTAAATAAAACCCCATGTTTTTTATTTCTAAATAAACAGCAGTGGGTTGTTTATTGTCCAGAACCTGAAAAACCTTTCCTAATCCAAATTCCATAGAAATGGGGTATGTTTTTGTGAATTGGTATTTTCTAAGGGGATTCCAGTTGCAAAAGGCACTCCTGGATCTGCTTTTCAGCCCTGTGCTTAAATGTGTGTGCTCAGACAGGACTGGGTTCTTTCCTCTGAGCTCTCTCAGAATGGCTTAAAGCCTAAATCATTACCTTCCTCATATGGGGTGGAAGGGAATAATGGGAGAATTGCACTTCTGATTTTGAAGCCTCTTCCTCCCTTCAGGAGTGTTGAAAATACATGTAGGTAGATTATAGGGAAAATCTTGAGAGTATAGCAAAGAAAAAAGGGTCTAAAACTTGAAAGGGCCCAGTATGAGGTACTATCAGGAAGGTTTATTTTCAGAGAAATGTTCAGCATGTTGCAATAATTCAGGTATTTCAGATGTAATTTTGAACATCCAAAATGGAGAGGTTCTGCTATCAATACTAAAAAATAGGAACCATACAACGCTCTATTGATAGGAATTTATAAGTCTAATTTAACAGAGCATTTATGCAGTTCATTATATTAAAAAGCAATCAATGTTTGATTCAAAGGTTAGTGAAGGCTTAAAAAGAAATCTGCCTGTCACATGCAGTCACTCCTGTGGTAATTTGTGAAACAGGTTAGCAAGTTATTACCTGACATTTGAAGCCCTTCTTAAATAAGGCCCATTGAAATCTTTCCTAGAGTTGTGGGATGCCTTAATTAAAACCAATTTATGCAAAGTACCAAAATTTCCCTAGTTGTGCTGATATTTTTTAGCTGTCATGATGTTTTGCCAGTAACAAAATACAAATTTTTGTATGTCAACATTAATTGATAACAGTGAGACCCTCTTGCCTCTTTTGAACGACAGTGTAGCTTTAAATAAACACGGTAAAAATCTCTGCAATTGTAAAGCTGGCATTTTGTATACTCTGATCAAATTAGAAAATTCATTTCAATGCCAGCTAAATATGCACACCTATTGAATATGCACGTATTTAAGCTACAGAAAATGAAACCAGGGGGAACTTAAGGTTCTCTATGCAGTGTCATGGTCTGGTTCTCAGGTCTTGTGGCATGTGCATGAGCACACAGGCTCAGAGATACACACTCTCTGCTGTCATTGGAAAGCTCTTCCACTGCAGAGTTAAGGGTGGCTTTAGTTACAAGCAGTGGTGAATATGGATTTTATATGCATTTCTTCCTATGTTTTATTTTGGGAAAACAAAAGCATTCCTTGGAGCAGTGGAGCTACTTTTTTACTTTTGAAGCTCAGAATTAGTAATACAAATTGTTATCTTTTGCTAAAATTCAAGTATATGCTTAAAGCCTTGGCTACAACGTTGCTTAATTAGGTAGGGAATGAGTCCATCTAACTGTACACAAAGTAAACCAGTTACTCTTTATCCTAATCTGTTTATACCTGGTTTCAGATGTTGTTTATGTCATCACTAGGTAACCCCTGCAAAAGAACAGTTTCAGGTTTTCCAAGAAATACACACATTTATATTCCTTTGTACTTGCCCTCCCTCTCATTCTCATATATAGTTCATGTTTTTCTGTAGTGGAAACAGCCAGAAACTGCAGATCCCTTACAAAAAGAACTCCTTTCTTTCATGAAAGTTTACAATTTAGAAGTATTAAGAGTAGAAAGCATTGGGGAAACAACAAACAAAACCAAACCCCACCAAAAAATGTCCTCCCAGTTTCCTAATCTGCTGGAGTTTCCATATTTGCAAGTTCCTTTTAGTTTGTTCTGTTGAGGTCTTGTCACTTTTATCCGAGATTTTTAGAAGTGAGTATTTCCTGGAGTCATGTACAACTTTTTATTACATTAACTCCAGCAACAGTGGCCTCAACCAAGGCACTCGAATGGGAAAGACAGGAATAAATACTGAGGAATGACTCCAAATTTTATAGCAGCAATTAAAACCTTACCAAACTATCACAAAATAATCTCAGAACTATTTGTCCATCGCTCAGATCTCTGAAGGTTTTTTGTTGGGTTTCTTTTGTTGTTTGTTTGGGGGCGGGGGGTTGTAGGTTTTTTTTTGTTTTCACTTGATTTTTTGTGGATTTATTTTTGTTTTTTTTTTTATAATTTGGCTGATTTTTACAAGTGTTTTCACATAAGAGCACAACACCCTTAAGGCTGTATTTTTGCTCATCTCCACTTGTTGGAGGGAGCAACAGTCTTCAGATTTGGGGCTAATTTGCATGGAAAGACAACCCTTTTCATTCTCCCTTTAATTAAAGAATGGTTCAAATTTGTGAGACTTGCCAAGAAACTGTTATATGTAGGTAGAAGTGTCACACAAGCACCATTTGCTCAGAGTGGCACAAGGGCCTGAACTGGCATTTATAGGTAGAGGTGTCACACAGGTGTTTCCTTTGGGTTGGCACAAAGCAAATTGTGTCCCACCAATGTAAGACATCCAGCAAGCTGAATTCTAGTGCTTAGCACAGCCCAGTTACTAACTGGTAATTTCAAAGTGAATATAGTTTAACTGCTTCTAATCTGCTGTGTATGAAAAGCTTGTGCTTTCTTATATATTTAATTTTCTGTAAATGTAACCATCACTCAGCTGTACAGACTTTACAGCTAAAACTTGAGATAAAATCTGAAGTTTGGATTGAATTCTCTCATGAAGAAAAATGGGAACAAATTTCTTTTAAAAAAAGAAAACCTTCTATTTTAATAAATGTTAAGGCAAATATTACTGCTGGTATTGATCTGTATTCAGATCACAGATGTGCAACATGGTATAGCTATCCCAGGAGGAAATGGCACAAGCAGAACTTAAACTAGTCCACATCTAAAATTCTGTTTATAAAAGTTGCATCATTTGGGAACTTCACTGAACTACAGACAGAGATTCCACACTAAAGCTTAGAAGTTCCCACTGGCTGTAACCAAGGTTTGACAATCCTGCTGGGATGTGCCAGATCAAAATCACCTTCTGCAGGTCTTCCCCAGTGTCTAAATAATCGGGTTTGGAGGTTAATATGGCATGGCAAAAAGGTTTAGACTCTAACAGAGGAACATGTTCTTATAAAGGGTTGAATGACATATTTAAACAAAAATGTCAAACTCCCTAATTTTGGAACACCACCACAGTAAGGAGATGTGCTGTGAGAAGTGGAAGGCCTGCATGTGGTTCTGCTCTTACACTCTAAAATACTCTCGTACTCTAAAATACAGTGGAATTCAGCCATGTGGACCTTTTGTGAAGTGAGAATCAGGCCTGTGTAGGTGTTTTGGTTTCCTCTTGCTGCACACAGTTTGATTTTTCAGCAGCACTTACTGGATTTACTGCATATTTGGGTGGAAAGAGAGTAGCACAGATAATTTTATGCATCTGTTTCACTCATTAAAGCAGAAACCCAGAAATTATAGAAATTATGGTTTTCCCTAAAATTTCTTTTTTCCTTTATATTTGAATATGCTCAACTTTGGTATCACACTATCAGAACATACTGGCCACAACATTTCCAGGTGACTCCCATCCATTCAGTAGCTCTTCCTGTGAATACCTAATCTCATTTGACTCACCTAAAGCTGGGAGGATTCCAAACTAAACAACCACAGACACACTGAAGATGTTTTCTCTTTCAAAGCTTTTCATATGCAATAGTAGTTGCCCAAACTCCTTTCCCTCTGTATAGCTATAGCCTTGATATAGAATAGTCTGAGTTCCACATAAGAGTTGGCATCTCTTTCTAAAATTGACCTCTTGTTTACAATTTTATACTAATCACCTTACTGACCTTTCAGTATTGAATTTATTTGCTGTTGCAGTGCCCTACTCTCTACTGTCTGAATATTAAATGTGTTTGTTTTCCCAGAGGGCTAGAGAACATTGGACAAAAGGGTTCAGCAGGAGAGAGTGAAATAAAAAGAGGTTGTGAGTCTTTAACCTTGAGCCTGAAATGAATGTGAACCAAACTCCAGATACTTGGCTTATATGAAGCCAGGTAAACATTCGAGTATAAGCCCACACACTACCAACCATAATATATCTGGTGATGCTTCACAGGCTTGGGATATTTTGCCTAGATGGTTGTACTTAGGAATGAGATTCTGAGTATCATCTTTTTCTTCTGATGGGAAAAATTTGTAGTATCTAAAATTCTATTTCTTTTTTTTTTCCTTGCCTGATGCAGTATAATAAATCTGACTTTGAAGGTGGGATGAAACTGAAGAGTTTTTTCTATTACAGCTCCAAAGAAGAAAGAAGTGGAAACTTATAGCAGTGTCAAAAATGTCCTGAAGTGTTGTCCCCACAGTCTTTTGTTTAAAAGCAGTTCATTTTTTTTCTGTTGTCTCCATTACTGTGAGAAAAGGGAGCTGTATCACACTGTTTGTCTTCCCTTGGCATTGTCAGTACCATAAAGAGACACCATGACATGAACTCTACATAGTTCATACCAACCCAACCCTTCCTGGGTTCTATCCATCATGGGTTTGTCCCTGCTTTTACATGCTGTACAGCCATGACAACATTGGATCAAGCTCATCTGCTTTATTTTCTCTTCCAAAAAGGGTTATGTGGGCTTTGTTTCAGCACAGCCCCTGAACACTTGACACTAGGTGTAATTTCTAATCTTGAACTCAGGCATGTATTAGAAGACTTTGTTGCTGTTGGGCCATGTAACTCCGGGTAAATAATATTTTTTCTTAAATATGGTGGTAGCATTACATATAAGAAGATGATTAAATACGGTAATATTATGATACAAACTAAAATGCCACCTTTAAATGCCATCAAACCCTCTAACTTCATTTCCATTACCAGCAGAAATAAGTTGTGTCCCTGTAAGCAATAATTCCATACACTGGGAGACAGACTATGAATGAGATTTTAAGTTATGTTGTAATGTCACTCAATGAGATGTGACACTGAAAAAATAACATTTTTCTTCTAAATGCCAAGATAAATATGCAGCATTTAAAGCTGAGGAGGGAGTTTCTCCTTAAGTGAAAAATTATGGGCAGCAAATACACATCTCTCAAACTGCAGAGAAAGTTTAAGACAAGAAGCTGGGATTCTACAGCTTCCTAGTGAGGAAAACTGTTTAGGAAGCTATTTGTATGTATTCTCACCTTCAGGGATGTACCAGAGTTTGGCCTTTACATTGCCCTTGTGTTCAGATGAATTACCTCAGGTATCAGCAGATCTGAACCAGTTCTGAGCTAATCTTTGCAGTAAAAATCACTGTGAACAAGCAGAAGTTATTCCAGTAGCATCTAAATGTCCCTGCAAGACTCAAAGAGTCAAGGCCAAGGTTTTGCCACAGCTCTGCACACAGAGGGACAGGCTGGTGGTGGCTGGTGGCACACTCTGCACCCAGAGGGACAGGCTGGTGGCACACTCTGCAGGTCTGCCCTCAGACACATCGAAGCAAAAGCCACAAGGGGGGTGTTTTCTGCACTGGCCCGTCAGTTCCACAGTCACTGCTGAGCACAGACAGGGCAGGGCAGGCACCTTTCACACCTGCCTTGAAACACAACCAAAAGCTGTAGCTTTCCCTCAGTTGTGTGAGGTGGTAGCTACCTAGGCTGACTAAAGGCTTGACATTAAACACAAATTAGCTGCCAAATTTTGGTATTAAAACAATATGGATGCTTTTCCTACTACAGAATGTGGAGCCTCACAAATTAAAATTGGTTCCTCCCTTACTAAACCATAGAGACTTAAAGACACTTTGTGCAACTTGAAGTAAACCTTTGCTTTCATGGGACTCTGCTGGACCTGTTGAATCATAATATCAAACCTTTTTATTTAGGTAAGAATGTACTTTACCTTCACTGAAAAGAGTCCAGCTGGCAAATAGAACCTATATCTATGCAATAAGAAGTGGCTGTATTCAAGAGAATGAAATTATTTGGGGAATTGAAAAGCTTTAGCATTCAGCTGCAACTGCAAGAGATGCACTGGTATTTGTGTTTAGACAGCAGAAATAATGGGGAGCTTTGCAGAAAATGTCACCTTATCAGCCCACACTGTAAAGTAACCATGTTACTAAAAGTTTCCTGATTTAAACCAGGACAATATAGTGACATGTTTTTAAGGGTGTTTCAACAGTCATACTATTTTTTTTTTATCATTTAGAATAGTCACCTTGCACTTTGAAGTACAAGATAGAAAGGCATAGATAATGAAGGAATCAGTATGTCACCTTTTCTCCATGAGTTCAAACACTATCTCTAGTAATGCAAATGAATCTCTTCCCCAGTCTGTCTGCTCAGCACACAGAGCCCTCACACAGCACAGAGCAGCTGAGATTCTGCTCTGATTCAAACCCTGATTTACAGTTCCAGGTACACTGTGTGATTGCAGTGGGTAAAATTGATTCCAAATTTATTTATTATTGTGCAAGCCAATCTTTCATCTTGCACCTCTGCCAGCCTAAAATCTTGTGGTAGCCCCAGATGTGGATAAGCCGTTCAGTACCACTCCAATCCTCTTACTGGGAGCATAAGCAGTCACACGATCTGCTTCTTGTACTGTGCCCTGCTGTTACCAAATGTGTGCCCAAGGAGAAGGAAGAGGATTTGGACTGACCAAGGGCCACCTATCTAGAGATGGCATGACTTCTGCTTTTAGGGTTTTTAAATCATGACTATCCCAATTTAGAAGAGATAAACAAGGACCAAGTCCAAAGAGAGAAAAATACAAGTCAGCCTTTTTCTCAAGTGTGCCAAAATTCTGTACAACTTGGCCAACTCCAGCCACAGGGTCAGCTGGACCCCCCAGCTATAACACTGTGACCCCATGCCATTACTAAATTGCAGTCTGCCAATTAAAAGAGGAATTAAAGCTTTACAAATTAGCGGTATGTTAGGCCAGTGAATAACGAGCAGCATATTTACATGTAAAAAGTTACACTTGTCAACCACCAAACCATTTCAAATGTGTGTGGAGAAGCTTTCACAAAACCTGCTTTGCACCTTTTCTGCCTCTGCCTGTGTTTTAGTGTCCCCTCTGAGAAATGCTAAAACTCCGCTCATGGACTACATGGAAGTAGAAGGATAGAACTCATACTTAGTCATAAAACATTTGCCAACAGATCACGTTTTGCCATCCTGTTTTTTCCTCTCTGCCCCTCCACCCCCTTCCAAAAAGTTCTGGTTTTCTGAGGAACAAACCAGCCCAACCCTTCACTTCTTTTCAAAGCTGGTAGGTCACTGGGACAGACAGCATCCCTCCCTTTGCTCCCCAGTGAGGCTTTAGTGCCCCCCTGCTCACTCCGTTCCTCTCATTCCCAGTGGGAAGCAGCGTGCACCATCCCTGCCAGTCTGCTGGGCTGGGGCTGAATCCCTGTCCCCTGTGTTCTTATGGCAGGTGGTTAATGGCATCAGCCTGTCCCTGGCCTGAGTCAGCTGACCTAAAGACTGCATATATGGCATCAATTGTGTCGCTCTCAACCTTTAACTGTACACGTTTACAACTGAGACACAGAAATGAGCAAACTTGCTGTTACCAATTCAATTCAACCCAACAATCAATCCATTATTTTATTACATGTTTCTATATTTATCAAAAAGCTAAATGGCTAGAACAGTGGGTCTATACTCGAGTGTTTACCTCACATATGCATGAAGGAAAAATAAAAGTTGGTTCAACGATACTATGTTCACATTATCCAGGCTTCCAAGTGTAGTTGTTGTGTGCAAGTTCTCTCTGTTCATGTGGTAACTGTGATTTTTTTTTTTTCCCCTGTGGTAGCATGATTACGCTTAGTACTTTGTCTGCTTGGCTTTTTGTGCTCTTGGCTGCATCCATTTAGATTTTGCTTTAAAACATTGGTATTACCTATAGTTTTTACACTTGGCTCCTGTGTGTGTCTCATACGTACCCATCCAACTGTGTCCGTGTTCTGTGCTTTTCTGTTTGTGAAGTGTGATATGTTATGTGTAATTTTTTATTTTTTTTTTAACGATACCAAAAGAGACTTTTTTAATTAAAAAAGCCTTTCTACTTACTCACTGCAAAAACTATCAACATGCATGGTTTTACATTTGCATTACAATTAACATGGCTTGTCTTTTACTAGGGATGTACCACACGAGTGGACGTTGGCTTTCTTTAAGCAGTACTTCCCATCAGTTCTTTGATGGCTTTAAACCTGATTTATTTTAATATTGCAGTTGGTACAGATATTCCAAATGCACATAGCTGAGCCACTCATTTATGCATATAACATCCAGAGACTTTGGACTTCAGCTGCCTGCACTGCCCTAACCATATGCTACATTTTTCACCAAGTATTTACTCTCTAACCCGGCGCTGCCCAGGGAGGTGCCCCCTCTGACACCCCTCTCCTTTTCTCCCCCCAGATCCGCGTCGTGAAGGCATTCCGTAGCTCTCTCTATGAAGGTTTAGAAAAACCAGAATCTAGAACCTCTATTCACAACTTTATGACTCATCCTGAATTTAGGATAGAAGATTCCCAGCCCCACATCCCGCTCATTGATGACACAGACCTAGAAGAAGACCCTGCTCTCAAGAAAAACTCGAGTCCACCGTCTTCGCTGAACAAGAACAACAGTGCTATCGACAGTGGAATAAATCTTACAACTGATACAAGTAAATCAGCTACCTCTTCTAGTCCAGGAAGCCCAATACATAGCCTGGAGACATCACTTTAGCTGAAAAGGTCACTGCAAAAAAAAAAAAATTAAAATTAAATAAAATAAACCCCCCTACAGCAACCGAAATATATAAATATATATATTAAAAACATTGCTGGCTGAAAAGCTGTTTGAACTCTTATTCACTCTGAGACAAGCGAATGAATTGTTGATCACAATGGTTTTGGGGAAAGAATGAATGGCTGATTTACATACCCCCCCTGTTCCCTTTCAGAAAAACAAAAACAAAAAAAAATCCTCCTGCATGAATGTACTGTACACTGCTGGCCCTTCTTTCTCTCTTTTTGTTTGGTTTTATTTCCTTTTAGTTTGTTTTTTTCCTCCTTAAGCAGGAACTGCAGAGGACTTCTTTCTGAGGCTATTTATCCAATTCACTGGTCTGTGAGTTTTTTGAAATGCTTGTGTGGCATGGACTCAATTGTATAGATTAATTTAAATAACTTTTTTGAAGTTGCAAAGCTTAACTTGCACAGTAGATTTGCACCAGTTGGACAGAGGAACTTAAACATTTATGAGACTATATATAGAGATATATACATATAAGTATATAGATAATTAATTATATATATGTATATATCTATCTATATATATATAGTTATATATATATAAAGTTTCTTTGTTGGCATGTTGCCTTGTTTCTGCTCAAATTGCTCTGACTATTTTAACTTATTTATGTCCTAAAAAAGAATGTAATTTGTTTACAAACCTGTAGATAATATCCTTAACTATTTGTAGGGTTAAGAAAGCACTTCCTGCCGAAGTAGTATAAAACTGGCTCAGCTCAGCTCATTGAAAATGTCTGTAATATCACACCCTGGATATTTTATTACAACCGTGTTCTGATTTCTGCCTGATTTTATTTATTTTCTTTTTTGTTAAATAATGTAGATACTGCTAGTAAATAACAAAAGAAGCCAAAATATAACACATTGGATGTAGCATTGTGATCCTATATACAGGGAGGTAAACCAGGCTTCCTTTGTTTCAAATAAAAATCAAAATGATCAGGTTCTCTCTTTTTTTTTCTTTTTTTCTCCCTTTTTTTTTTTTTTGTCCCTCTGATAATCTGCTTGAATTTGTTTTGGTGCAACATACAATAA
The DNA here is from genome assembly GCA_013396695.1 of Sakesphorus luctuosus. NCBI lineage: Eukaryota > Metazoa > Chordata > Aves > Passeriformes > Thamnophilidae > Sakesphorus > Sakesphorus luctuosus. Next base: position 685,800 of record VWZD01011778.1, read on the forward strand.
TGGAGGCTATTTCATTCTTTACACATGCAGCAATGGCTTCCAAAAATATTTTTAGAGACATATTAAATGAGTTTATAATTTAAAATAAGTTATATTTCGTTTGTCTATATGGAGATAAAACAAATGTTAAAATATTGTGATATACTGTGTTAATCCTTTTCAATTAGTAATTTAGGCATTTATTTCCTTATTACTTGCAAAGTATGGGCTGTTGGCATTTTGGATGAGAATCACTGTAGGTTGTTGCTTTGATTTTTTTTTAAAGAAAAATATAATTTCTGCACTATTAGGACTGAATGAATCTTTATTAATTGTGTATTGAGATGTGCTTTGTGTGTTGTTTTTTTTTTTAACCAAGCTTGTCTTCCTGTAGTCAGAAGGTATACTGTAACACAGTAATACATTATTTTACCTTGAGCTTTCTACAAAGAAAGCTGTTTTGAAAACCTGCAGGATGGAAGGTGGAAAATATTTTTCAAGATGGTAACAGCCCTAAAAGCTTAAAATTTATGAGCTTATATAACTGCTATGTCAACCACTTGAATGCTAAGCACTTTGTGGATCACAGATTTTTCATAAATAATTTTTGTATTTAATATAAAGTTTGCTTGGAGACTTTTCAGCATATGATCTTTTCCATAACTGTACAGTGCAAAAGACATTTTGAATCACACAGTTGGTTCTGCCAGGTGTGTTGGAGAACGCTCTCAAACTAGCTTGAGAAGTTGAATTGTTGAGGTCTTGCTGGTTGTCTTAAGGTTGGCTCCTAAAGGGGTACATCTCTGCAGTCACAGGAACTGCCCCAAGCCAGAACTCTCCAAACCAAGCTTAGCCTCCTGGCCAAACTGCAGCCTGAGCTGGCAGTGCTTTCAGGGGGCCGCAGGACTCTCAGCCAGGTAAAGCTCTAAGCAGCTCCACTTGCCGCTTCCGGACTCTGGGCAGGAGCTGGGCAATGGTTTGGGCTCGATCTTAGTTCTCTCTCTGATCCAAACTCTTCACTGACCAACAGAACAGGCCTGTGGAGGCACTCCCAGCTCCCTGTTCCCAGATAGCGTGACCCGGTTCTGACCAGTACCAAGCTAGCATGAAACATCCTTACTTTAGCTGACTCCTAGCAACAAAGTGATTGAAACTCAGTCAGGATTGTTCGCTTTGTAAATACGGTGATGAACCTTTGTACAACATGTATTGGGTTTCTATGGCCTACTTGGGATATCATATTCAGAAGAAAAAAGTGTTATCTATTTACAGGGAAGCCTCTAGCTTTGGACTTGAACATCTACAGAAGCTATTAATACTGGAACTATTTATTTTCAGCATCTTAACACTGACTGTTTGCCTTTTTATTTTCAAACACTCGTCATATTTTTTCTTGGTTTCTTTTTTTTTTTTTTAATTTTCCTGTAGGAGTACCTACCCCTCCCTAAGGTACCATTTGCAGACTTGAAAACTGTTAAGAAAATGAACACTGCATTCTGTGTATATATAGTAAAACATATATAAACTGAGATGCATAGAAAACTTGGGCTTTTGTGAGCAGAGACTGTGCTTTATGTATATGATAAATGATAGACTTTTTTTTTTTTTAAAGCAGAATAGCTATGACCTTTCAACTACAAGTCGTGCATCACAATTCCTTTCTTTTATTGCTTGACCTCTCTGTGATGGGAACAATGGATCAAAAACCAAAATGATCAGTTTGTTAAAATTCCCTGCAATATATAAATGCTCGCTCTCTACGTACTGTACTTAGCAGCATGAGATTTGTGGACAACAATACAGTGGTACATTGGCAATCCATCCCACTAGGGGTTATTAATATATGTTCATTCATCTGTTTTTATGAATTTTTTTATCTAGACAATAATTGTAAATAAAGAACTTACTCTGTCTGTTCATTTAATACTATGCAAAAGGTTATGCTTTCTATTGTTATTCTTATTCCTACAGTGTGATGCTGGAATGTTTGTGGTTTCAAAAAACAAAAACAAACAAAAAGACAAAAGTAAGTAAAATATGTGATGTAAATTATTTTATAGTTTGAAACAAAATGATAAAGTTTTACTCTTGCTGCTTTCTGTCTAATAGACCTCTCTTGACAGGAGCACAAGTGGAAAATTTAAAGAAATAAATTCACAAAGCAGCATGAACAATAATGGTCTGAATGTAACAGCTTTCTTTATTTTCACCTGAGGTCATTAGATCTGGCTTGGGAGTCCCACTGGGATATTTAAATGTAAAGGTATCTGCAGATCTTCTGGATCAGGCACTGGGTCAGCCCAGAAGGCTTTAATTGCTGCCTGGCTGAGGCAGTGCAATGGCCAGAGGGTACCCTGCTCTGTGCAGTGGTGGGAATGGTTGATGGGAATCCTGCAGGGAACTCCTCTGGAATTACTGTGTGCAGGATAAGTAGAATGGATGAAGCGAATTCGCTTAGGAATCAATTAGTTTAATATTGGCCCTAAGAGCAGCAGATCTGGAAGGCTGCTTTCCTGTCACTGGCTCAGATGTGGTTCCTCTGCATTTAGATTTTTTCAGCTCTTTCCCTCTCTGTCACCATCATTAACATGGTCTTTGAAACTTTCTAGAATTGGGGATATCAGGCCAGGACTCACAGGGGAAAATGAGGGAACCCCCATTCTGCTGCTCTGACCCTCAGCCCAGAAGTTCCTCCTCTTTTTTTTCAGCTTAGTTTATAGCAGTTGTTCCATGAACTGCAATCCAGCCTGTGGCCACACAGCGTTATTGCACTTTGGTTGGGAGTTAGCCAAACAGGCAAGGTTGAGGGGAATAGCTCTCTCATCATCTCATTTTTAAAGCCAAAATGCTTCACGTTACAGATTTTGCCTTCTTCTCACCTAGATCTCAAGCTTTTAGTGACAAATTCTTTATGGCAAGTAATATTTGATAGAGGGCCAATTGCAATAGAACTACACTGTGAGAAGTTACCAATGTACCCAACACAGTAAATTCAACAAAAACCCTTCAGAAAGCATTTATTATTTAGGCAACAGATTTCTTGGATTAATGAAGCTTTACAGCTCCTTTGGAGTTAAATTGTTTTCTGCTTTGATTTTGTCATCTTAGTACAGGTAACAACCAGAAAATAGTTTTCTTTTCTTTGTCACTCATTTATGTCCTTCCTACACACATAACTTTATTTGCAACCTCAGTCCACATACTTTTGGCAGGACTCTTTGTCTCTGCAAAAAATTACCAGTGATGAGATATTAGTAGGAAAGAGGACTGGCATTGGTCAGTGTGTTTTAAGCACTGTGTGTATGTTTAAGCTTCTGTGAGTGGGAGAGACCTGTTTTCTGAGCTGCCCCTTCTCAGGAGTGTCTGTGAAATACTTCCCCAGCACTGCATGGGTGCAGGTTGTACATGTGAATATCCTGATTCCAAATCAGAGTGCCAGATGTTAGGCTGAGATGGCAGTGAGGGTGATCATGTCTGCACACAGGAAAAGCAGGTGCTGATGTGCAGTGAGATGCTGTACTGATAGAGGATGGGAAATACGCTGCATAAATAGTGGACAAGGAGAGGCAAAAAGAGAAGTTAGGAGGTGGAAGAAAATGCAGAGGCATATAGTTTGCTCTCTGCTGAAATGAGATTAGCTCAGTTGGTTAAAACATGATTGTAATAATGCCAAGGTCATGGGTTCAATCCCCTGTGTGGGCCATTGACTTAAGAGTTGGACTTGATGATCCTTGTGGGTCCCTTCCAACTCAGAATAGCCTGGGATTCTGAAATACAATCCTAACTGCTTGTTATTGGCTTGATTTGGCATTGAGTTCCAATACAAGAGATACTCAAAAGTATTCTCTGTCTAAAGGCTTTTTCCAACTGTTCCCACATTCATGAATAGGCTGATGTTCCCAAACTAGCTGGAAAACACTGAACTCACAAAACTCCTACTCAGCGGCTGCCCCAAAGCTGACATTTCCTGGACCAGCAATAGGTGATCTCCAGAATCCCTGTCCAGCTTAGTGTTTGCTGTTGTTCTATGATAGGAGAGTGGCTGACTCAGTCTGTGGGGTTGGTTTGCTCCACTGCAGTGGTGCACTGGGTACACAGGCTGTGGGAGGACCAGGGTTGAACCCTTCCACCTTTCTGCTGGGGTTGCAGTATTAGTAGAGGTGCTTTTGAGGAGCCACAAAAAGGTAAGCAAGAGATGTATTTCCTATTTGTGTTCGTAGTCCTGCAGCAGTGTGAGACATTGACATAAAGAACATAAAACCAAAAAGTACATAATAAAATTGATTTGTGGCTCAGATCCAGACTGGGGGCCATGTGTACATTGCCCTGGGCTATAAACTACAAATCTCTATTTCTCATTTTGTCAGCACAGGAAATGTCTGAGGGTAATGCTGAGGTTTGACCACCAACACACTGATATAAGAGGTGTGGAAAGAGGCAGAGGAGTGTCTGATTCTGGTTGTCGTTTTACTAGCTGGTATTAACAGGCATGATGATGATGATGACGATGATGACCTAACCTGATAGAAACAGAGGAGAAGTATGATTAAACAACTTACTTGCTAAAAAGAAGGCAGATTGTTGAAAAACACAAACCAAAGGAAATACTTAAAACAATTTTCTCCCATGTGTTAAAATAAAGTCTCATTGTCTGTGTCTTGGGGAGACCATATTTTCCTGGTACCAACCAAATGTTAAATTCCAAGTAAGGGAATGTACTCCAGTTCTCTCTGTGATGGATTTCTTTGCTTTTCAAGCAAATTATAAAGCAGCCCCCCTACTCCTTGTGTGTGTGCATGTAAGAATTATTAGAGGTGAGCTGGTACAAGAATTGCTGGTGGAAGCAAAGAGCTTTTGCAAGACAGTCTACAATTATGGAAATTAGAAAAGCAAGTTATGTAGCTTTCTTGGAAAAGCATTATAGAGAGTTCATGGCATCTGTTAAAGATAACCCTGTATCGCAGGGGTTGGAAAGGACCTGGAGATCATCCAGTCCAACCCCCTGCCTAGGAAGGGTCACCTACAGCAGGTGACACAGGAACATGTCCAGATGGATTTTGAATGTCTCCAGAAAGGGAGAAATACGTGTTTATAAAGCCTCATAGTGCTTTTATCAGTGGGTGATTTTGAATTATTTCAGATTCAAGTTTCTCAAAGAGGTATTTAAAATTATTTTCTAATATTATTAAAAGAAATAAACATTAACACCATTGTATAGCCCTAAGGAAACCTTGCACAAATCATGTGCTCTCATGTGCCAGCACTAGTCTTCATGCAGTTCTGTGGCCTGGAGCAAACTGGTGCTCTCCTTTTTGGTTTGTTTGTATTGTTGCTGGGTCATTTCAGTTGCTTTCTCTCCACTTCCATGACCAGTTTCATCCTGTGATTTGCTGGGAATGAGTGTCTGGGCAGAGGAGCAGCAGCAAGAGCTGAGCACAGAATCAAACCACAGTCATTGCAGATTAAAATGACTGTTCAAACAAGCCTATCAAAAAAAAAAAAAGTCGGGGAAGAACTGAACAGATGCCTCAAGAGCTCCCACTCCCAATTCAGTGCTTTTAGCTGTCTTTCTGTCTTGCCACCTATCACAGAGAATTATGATTTCAGAAGCAAAACTGCAGAGTCATGAGCATCTGCTCGGTGGCTGCTGTAAAGCAAGATGATTTTGTGCCAGAGAGATGCTCACATCTGACAAAATACCATCCCACTGCACAGTAAGAGACGTTCCTGCTGGAAGTATGAGCAGGTCTGGGGACACTGGTGCCTTTGCAGAGCCAAAGGATGGGCAGCATTGGCTGTACCTGCTCTAATTGCATGTGTACCTTTTTGGTGGGGTTTAACATCAAGAACTGAAGTCACTTCTAGTTGGTTTTATTATCCTATTTGCTGTGCTTTTGAGGGATTTGGATATTTTCAGTATTTTTCTGTTGCATTTTCTGCGCTATTACTTGCAAGCCTGAGGTGATGGAAATGATCACTGAAAAATGCCTGTTTCCTTGTGTTAAAGTCAATAGCCTCCTATATCCCATATCTCCTGGCTATAAATTGTATTTCCACTGTGTGAGAAAACACAGAGAAAAACCACTTTGGCTGAGGGTGCTGCAGGGATGGCTCAACTGTTTTTCTTTTCATTTTCCTTTGTAAGGACAGACGTGCTGCCCAATAATGCCAAAGCATTTTCTCTCCTCAGTGTTCCTGCCTGTTTGATGCTGCCAGGACATTTTGTTCCTGGAAATTTGGAGGCTGATCTATGATATGCCACTGGCAGAGCATCCTTCTGCTTATAGTGAGCTAGTACAGCACAGTGGAAAGCTTCCATGCATCCAAAGAGCAGCCACTAAAAATAATGGCTGATACAACTGTGAATTACCTCACATCAGAGGAGTGTTTTCCTGCCTACTAATAACCAATAATTAAGATTTCATTTCTTTATCAATGGAGAACCCCAGTTGTCTCACCATATTTAAGTGTTCAATTGTATTACTGAATCCTGAAATGTTACAATTTGAGTTTCATTTCTTCAGTAGTTCCCATAATGCACATGCTGCGTTTCACAAGCAATGTATTTATTAAAAAAAAATAAAAATAAACATTTCTTATGTTCCCCAACAATCTGAGATTTGGTAGGAAAAACAGGCAGGTAGTTAAACTTCATACTAAAGGATCTCTTGTAAATTAATTCCATGAAACATCATTTAAAAAATTCAAAGTAGAACAAATCTAGCTGGTTGTAGAAAATAACTACTAGTCATTGAACTATCCTGGCCTCAGAAAACAAATGCTTTTTCTGTGAAGACTGTGCAGACAATATTGCAAAGGAAAAGAGAAGAAATCTGCTTTTTAATTTAGTAGTTGCTTTAAAAAATATTGTCTTAGCCCCCGAGGCTGCAACTAAATGGTATCAGAAGGGCAGAAGAGTCATATACTGAAAAACAGGTAATTTCAATACAGAAAAATGCTTCATTTTTTAAAGGAAAATGTAGCTTACACCTTTAAAACACACTTGAGTAGATGAAGCTCAATTACAGGCTAAGCCAAAAGGCACAAGTGTTTGAAATCTTGTGATGAGGGGACCACTGGCATTTGCAAACAAAGGAAAACAGCAGGTTCCAGAAGGAAATATTTTAAAGGTATCCAGAGAGTATAATGTACTTAAGCAATTATTAAAATCCAACCTCTCAGCTATACTATTTCTACTACTGCCTATGACAGGTGTGTCTAATTTGCATCTCTAATGAGCATCAGACCCATGTGATTGAGGGCAGCTGGAGGAGCTGTAGGGGTCGCAGGTGTGTGAGCCCTGGAAGCTGCAGCAGTGCTGGAAGGGCAGAGGACCCTGCCTGGGGAGGGACACTGTGGTGGGCCAGCCTGTGGCATGGGCAGCGTGCAGCATGGACACACACTGCAGCATGGGCAGGGTGCAGCATGGACACACACTGCAGCATGGGCAGCGTGCAGCATGGACACACACTGCTGCATGGGCACACTGCAGCATGGGCAGAGTACAGCATGGGCACTGTGCACCATGGACACACACTGCAGCATGGACAGAGTACAGCATGGACACACTGCAGCATGGGCAGAGTACAGCATGGGCACTGTGCAGCATGGACACCCACTGCTGCATGGGCACCGTGCAGCATGGACACACTTCAGCATGGGCACTGTGCACCATGGACACACACTGCAGCATGGGCACTGTGCAGCATGGACACACATTGCAACATGGGCACTGTGCACCATGGACACACACTGCAACATGCGCACTGTGCACCATGGACACACACTGCAACATGGGCACTGTGCAGCATGGACACACACTGCAACATGCGCAGTGTGCAGCATGGACACACTGCAGCATGGACACTGTGCAGCATGGACACACACTGCAACATGGGCACTGTGCAGCATGGACACACACTTCAGCATGGGCACTGTGCAGCATGGACACACACTGCAACATGGGCAGCGTGCAGCATGGACACACACTGCAACATGGGCAGCCTGCAGCATGGACAGAGTGCAGCATGGACGGAGTGCAGCATGGGCAGCCCAGCCCTGGAGGACTGATGAGGTAAAGTGGCTGAACTGTGTGAAGGGGAGTGCACAGCAGTTTATTTCTTGGAAAGGCTTGGGGACTGATTGGCCTCTATTCAGATATTGTGTTCTTCAGGGTTGTTTTGACCTGCAGTGTGGTACTAATGAGTTTGGGGAGAGACTAAGGTCGTGTTCCTGGTGGAAGTTAGTGAGTGTTGTCTTCTGCACCCACAGACACTCCCCCCACCCATCCCTGCTTTGATTTCTGGTCTGGCACGTTCTTTCCCTTGTGTGTCTTTACTCTGCCACCTGCCAGTAGAGACTTTCAGAAACTTCCTGGTAAGCTCTTGGTTTTTATGAGTTGGAATAGTGCAGCAAATCTCCACTGAGGAAATACTGTTTTCCTTCTCCCATCCCCAAATTGCAATTCCCTTTGCTGGCAATGAGGAGTGTTCACAACCAAGTAGTCCAGATCCACATGAACTATTTAATTTCTTTGGAATATTATTTCATTTGTTAATATTGTTATTTTTGCTTCTAATCTGTAATGGTTTGAAATTGCACTTGGAGACCTATAGTTGAAATATTTTCTATAAATAATGAAAAATGATTGCTTCAAATTTAATACATTGTTCTGTAGCTTGTGGTATCTCAGCTACTCTTTCCTTCACATTTCAACTCTTAGAGCACAGGTAACTTTTATTTTAGTGCATTCTCCCAAGCACAAGTTTTCCTGTTCATCCCATCAGAGTTCTTTGCTGCTTTTTGTGTGCTGTATAAGAGGCAGAAGGCCAGGCAAGGGTGCAGGAGAACTATGGACTTGTACTTCAGTTCTGTAGTTGTTTCCTTTTTAGGATATTTCCGCTGATGTGGAAGCAAAGAATTTCTCATGAGAGGCCACGTTCAATGTTTAAAAACAAGCCTTGAACATAAGCAAGGCATAAATTATTGTTATGATGTACTGCTGGCTAAAGAAGGCAGAATTAAAGCAGGAATTACAGTGGAAATCAATCAGATTTCAAAGATCCTTCTGATGCAGCTTAAAACTCACTGAAAAACTGATCTCTGCTCTCCATCAGACTGTCTTACTGCTCATTCTTGTGCTAAATCTGTCTGTCTCAAGAAAGGATGATGCAAACAGTGGTGTGCTTAGTAGTGATGTTAAGCATTTTAAAATATTTCAAGAGAAAGGGCATTAATGTTTTCGCTTTAAAGGAGATTTTTAGGGGGTAGTTTTATTTCAGGACCTCATCGTGCATAGTGGCTCTCTCATTGCAGTGGTAATTTTCAATTTCAATCTGTGATCCGTTTTTCAATGTGTTCTGAAGATTACAATACTGAAATAAAAGAAGTATACAATTCATTTTTATGTGATTCTTGTGGCATTAAAGATTGAGGTAATGCTCCAGCAATGCAACAAATTGTTGCCACAAGATTTATATGCTTTGGAGTTAGAAACAGGGAAATTTTTTGGAATGAAAAATAGCTAATTTCCAATAAGAGTCCACAGATGTGTTTTTTGATATGGAAAGGTGAAAAATAAATAGCAATGGTACATTTCCCAAACCCGTGGTGATCTGTTCTTGCCCCTACAATCTCTGACAAACCCTCAGGGGGTTTTGATGGAAAACACTGATATTGTACATGTTGAGTGTCACACAAAGGCTTGTAAACCTGTCGGATTTATACAGGAGGCATTAACCTTCCCAGCACATCTATACAGAGGAACTGCTGCCACAGAGGGGTGAGAGAAGGGGCACTGGACAGAAAATGAATTAGAACAGCATCTTTTAGACATTTATTCTCTCCAGCTTTGAGTTGCATTGGTTCCTGTTGTTACAGAAAGGCTATGCTTTGGATTTGAGGGTCACAGGAGAAGAAGCATTCTGCTGCAGTGGAAGAAAAATGTCTGGCTGGTGTAATTTTAGACATCATAAGCTGCTTTTGTTTTAAGTATTGGACAGCATAACAGAGCCTGAATGCTGCAGGGTTTAGAGACTGTGGTAATAACTGTAATGATGCCCCTGCTCTGTGGTCACGGTGCAGGTGCAATCCTCTGATAGAGCACCAGGGAGGGAAGAGGGCTTTCCTCACCCTGCTGATGGCCCACACTACAAGAAATGCTCTTTCAAACTGAGTTGAACATACAGTTTCATCCCAGGTCTGAAAAATGTGTTGTGAATAACAGTGGAGGGCAAGAGTGTAAGATCAGCAGGGTTCAAATTCCCTCCAGCCCCTACACCACAGCGCACAACATCCACGTGGAAACATTTCTGCCTGTCCCTCTGGGGAGCCAAGGAACACCCTGCACACACCAGCTCCTTCCAACGCGTCTGTGTGGAGAGGGAGTAATGCGCAAATTACCTAAACCTCATCTTCAAACTGATTTTTTATTTCTGTAGAATAGAAATTGTTCACTCCCCCATTCTGGATGCCCTCAGCACAGATTAAAATACAGCTATAAAAGACACATGGCATTAGAGTTGCATCTCATTAACGTCATTCTGTGCAGTCCAGCACCATGAAAATGGCAGATTATCACTTGAAACACTCTCTCTTCAAGCTTCAATAATTCCCAGAAAACTGCTGAGCTTTGAAGCACTCCCTTATATATTCACTTATTCTGATCAAAAGGAAGGACTGTTTCTAAGACTTGCTTTTGCTTTCTGATCAGTTTTACTTCTTTTCATTTTACATCTTTTTGTTGGTGTGGTTTGGGGCTTTTTTTTTTTTTAATTTTAAATTCTGTGCGTGGAATTTTGATTTTGGCAACTGGTTTGTCCAAGGAGAACAACCAAAAATTATATGAGTAGATTATGCACCTATTCAGGAGTTGGGGGGAGAATGTTTGTTTACAAAGCAGCACCCAAACAAACCATGCAGGTGGTGATTCAAATTTCTTTGACTTTGTTTCTCTTTCAAGGTTCTTCTTTTCCATTTGGCTTAAATATGGCTGTAGAAAAGACCGATGATAACCTAATGACTGAGTATTATATTTTTAAATCTTTAGAAATAATTTTTAAATCTTTTCTACACAAAAATTAATTCAATCATCTATGTTGAGGATAGGAAAGACAAAAGAGCAAACGAGTTCATCAGACATTTCCTCATCTCTCCTATGGGGAGAGGCTGAGGGAGCTGGGGGTGTTTGTGCTGGAGAAGAGGAGGCTGAGAGGTGACCTCAGCACTGTCTGGAAGTGCCTGAAGGGAAGTTGTGGCCAGGTGGGGGTTGGTCTCTTCTCCCAGGCACTCAGCAATAGGACAAGGGGGCACGGGGGGCTCAAGCTCTGCCAGGGGAAATTGAAGTTGGAGATCAGGTAGAAATTCTTTGCAGAGAGGGTGCTCAGGCATTGGAATGGGCTGCCCAGAGAGGGGGTGGATTCCCCATCCCTGGAGGTTTTTCAAGTGAGATTGGCCGTGGCACTGAGTGCCATGATCTGGTAAAGGGAGTGGAGTTGGCCCAAGGGTTGGACTTGATGATCTCGGAGGTCTTTTCCAACTCAATCCATTCTATGATTCTCTGATTCTTTTTGCTCTGAGCTGAAAGATGAGGCTTTTTTCTATACAGCAGTTGCTGTCTGTGATTAACCACGTTGTGCAGAAGCACTGGGTCAGCTGGTAGCACAGAGAAACATCACACACACCACAAACACCACCCCAGAGGAGGGAATTCTGTTACTCTCCCAGTGAATTCAAAGGCATGAGAAGGAGGATGGACCCAGAATTTTGGGGAGCTGCAAGTCATTGAGGCGAAGGATCTTTGTCAAAATGGAGAATTCTTTATTAGCTTGCTGAGAATAAGGAAATCTTTTTGAATTCAGGACTTCAGACTGTAATTTGGGTTTTCCATAGACAGAACTTTGTGCCCCAGATACAAGAATGCAGTGCTTGACATACCATATAAATGTAGTGCTAAGCTCAGAATGGGAACTCCTCTGATCCTTTCAGAGCATAGCACAGCACATCTTCCAGGAGGTCCCAATTAATTTCTAATAATTTAAACAGGTCTCTTCTGATCTTTTAATGGTATTTTCTTATTGTATTTTTAAATGCAGAGCTTCAAACCTACCCACTTCTCATGCAGATCATCGTAGCTTGGTTTAAGAGCTACACTTCTAATTTCACCCCTTTAAAGGAGCACTCAGGTTGCTCTGCTTGCTGAAACCATTGGGACAAGGACACAGGGGACAACAAAGCTTCCTGCTGGGGGAAAGGCCAAAAGGATACTTATTTGTCTCAACAGTGATACAGTCCGTGAAGAAATTCAGGAAAATTATCTGGGGGTTAATATTAACATTCAAGTGAGAGTTGCAGAAAACCAAAATAAATCAGGTTGGTTTTTACTATGTAATAAATGCAAAGAAAGGTGTCTAACAAAATAACTGTAGCAATTCAGCAATTTGGAAAGGAACTTAAAAGCATTATCTGGGGACAGAAATTCAACAGCAGCAGTGATAGCCAAGGAAGGGTCTGAAACCTGGTTTGTGTTGGTGTCTTGGGTGGCCCTTAACCAGCAAAACTTCCACAGCTGTGAAGGAAGGATGGACTTAGGGCTGCTGAAATGGGAACACTGGGAATAAATGGAGCCATGATCACAAACAGCCTCAGTGGCAAACGTTGGAATACAAAAAGCCATGAGACAACAGGAGAGGACCAGAAGTATTATTAGATTTGTTCCTTATGTGGGTTTCAATATGGGATGAGTAAAGTCTCACTCACAGTTTAAGTCAAGGGAAAGGGGGTGCAGGAAGGAAAAGCAGGATCTAATTATGCAGAGATTATACAGAATTGCTTGAATTACTTATGAAATTGTTGCACCTGAAGGACAACAAAAGAGAGCTGCTTTTAAAGTATAATCAGGTGATTTTTAGTGATGATTCTCTGCCAGGCTGAGATACTCCCTTGGGGTGCTGCACAAGGTATCCCACTTGGACTGTTCTTCCCAGTGGATATGCTGGTGAATGCTGAAAACCTTTGAACAGGAACTGGTATATTTAGAGTATTAAAAGCTTACAGCTGTTACTGCTGAGTCGTGTGAAGAGGTTTTTCCTTGGATATGGGATAAGTTCTTGAGCTGTTGGCTTTGAAATATTAAGGGGTGGAACTGGTGAAGCCATGCTGAAATCTGTGGAATTCTGAGCTACATTTCATTCAAGATGTATGAGCTGAAGCAGATTGTCACCCAATCTGTGTGAGGCCAGCCATGAACTGGAAGCATAAAGGATTTGACAGGTATCTGTGCAAAGGGAGGGGCTGGTGTTACTGCACAATCAGCTGGTGACTGTACCCATCCATGGGAATGGATGAGACAGAGAGTCACTCCAGAGAGGGGGCAAGAGGGAGGGCTGTACGAGAGGGGGCAGGGGCAGAGAGAACAAAACTAACTTCAAGCTAAGGAGAGACATCAAGGGGTTGGATTGAGAGTGTAGCTTGCTGTGTGCTTCTAATACCCTCAGGAAAACACAGCTGATGTCAGATAAAGAGGACAGCAACAAAGACATTCTAGAAATAATTTTTCTCTTTCTAAAAGGGTTAGACACTGGCAAACTCATCTGTAAATATACTTTCAGTGTGATCATGTCTTTGACTGTTGCAGATGTTTATGGTGAGTGATTCTCTGTGAAGGTTACAGTTAAGAACAGCAGGTTCAGACACACTCACCATTTCACAGGACATATTCATAAAACCTGAGATGCTCCAACCTTGGCTGTTACACACTAGAGTTAAGAGGGTAGATCAGTTTCTTGCTGAGTTATTCCAAGAGATAACTTGCAATTGATATTTCAGTGCTCGGATTAGCCACAAAGTGTCACCCTAGACCAGACAAAAGTCTGTTAAAAGTCATCCTGCAGAATCACTAGCTGGGAAAATTTGCACTGGAAGTCGTCTGGAAACATGTTTCTGCTTCTAAATAAATGAATCAAGCTGACTTCAGGTGTTCCTGATGCTTTGGACGAGAACCACCTGCAATGCTTTATGCTAATTGTCATCAGCAAAGTGCATTTTCCAAGTTCCTTTATTCCTGACATCTTGGCCTTTACACTCCTTATATGCAAAGAGAAAGTGCTAACTCTAGTGTCTCCAGTTTCTAGTGATTTCCTGTCAAAAGCATAATTTTTCAAACTTTAAAAGTAGGATTTAGGTTCAGCAGGCATATGTGTGGTTCATAAAAAGCAAAAGTCTTTAAGTTTATTCCACTAAGTTACTGCAGTGATGCGTCAAAAGAGATCCCAAATCAAAAACCTCCTATTTGGCTTCCTTATCCTTGGATTCTGAAAATGTTTGGAATAGAAATTGATTTATATTCCCAGCTTAATTTGCCCCATATAGCTTTATTTTAAAGTGAAGTTGGTCATTTTCAGATTTAGACCTAGATAGTGCAGAAGGCTTAAAACAGCAACTGCTTTTAACATATAAATCTTTTTAAACATAAAGCAAATGTACAAAGCATGGCTGAGGTCATCATAAAATGATGTGGGTTGGAAGGAACCTTAAAGATCATGTAAATTCCAACCCCCAAGAAAATCCCTAAATCCATAAATATTAACAGGAGACAGAAGGTTATGGACATCTGGACGTGGAGTGAGTTGGGATTCAAAGCCCATCCTCACTCTCCACAGCAGATGAATTACTGTAAATGGAGCGGAGTTGGACCAAGGGTTGGACTTGACGATCTCGGAGGTCCTTTCCAACCCAATTGATTCTATGAAAATAGTGACAAAAGGGACCACTTATGAGTAAGAGACACTCATAGGTAAGGTAACTGGTAACAGATAACTCCCCAGGCACTCATGACAGGTAAATCTGACTCAGGGCTTCCCAGCTGGGTAATGATGGATGTGCACCTTCCTTTCTCTGCATTTTACTGGATTGTCCATAATTATTTGCTATATGCTCCAGGAAATCAGTGAAATTGGTTCAATTGATCTGAGTGAAGTTAGAGAGGCCTCTGGTAAACTGCTTATTCATTTTTACAAATGCTAATGAAATAATGATGTCATGGAGATAGGAAGTCACCTTTATCTTGATAGTTTTGTCTGCTTTCTGTTGGAAAAAGGTTGTTAGTGATGACAGCTAGAATTTAAATAGAATTTTTTTCTCCTTTCAGCAGTAAAAACACTCTCCTCGTTAACAAACAATCACATTTCCGTGTTTACTTCACCACTTCTGTTGTAATTGCTCCTCACAGTGCGAGAGATGACACATCCAAAAGGCAGGAAAACAGTCAGCTACTGCTCTGCTGAACTCTGCTCCAGATAAAAAGGAAAGGATGATTTTTAGGGCATCCCAGAGTTTCCAAAATTAATTGATCAAAAGCCTGCTGCAAAATTCAGATTTACTTTGTGCTTACCATTTTCCTTGGGGAATAGCCAATGGAAGTGGATGAAAAAGGGATGTAAGGATTTTGCACCATTTTCCTTGGGGAATAGCCAGTGGAAGTGGATGAAAAAGGGATGTAAGGATTTTGCACCATTTTACTTGGGGAATAGCCAATGGAAGTGGATGAAAAAGCTATGTAAGGATTTTGCACCATTTTCCTTGGGGAATAGCCAGTGGAAGTGGATGAAAAAGGGATGTAAGGATTTTGCACCTGGGGAATTTTAGGTTTATTTAGTTTTGTTTAGTGAGTTTGGAATGTTGTGTTGTTGTTGAGGTTTGGGATTTTTAATTCCCTCAGATAGGATATTTCTGGTGGAAGTAAGAAATGTTTATTTTGAGTTTTTGCAAGGGCAAAAGGCTGCACTACTGATACAAGCACCATGAGGTACTCTCAAAGCCTCTAGATGTGCAATTCAACCCTGAAAAACACCTTTGGAAAACTAGAAAGAGCTCCAAATGATGATTTAAGCTTGTTATCTTCCTCTCCTTGCTGCCAGTCCTGTTATCTTTGAAGTGCCTGCTCCATTTCCAGCCTCCCCTCTCCTATTCCATCCCAGCTCACCCCAGAACACTCAGCCCCTCCTTCCCTCCACTCATCTCTTTTCAGCTCTTCATGTCTTGGTTGCTCCCTGAACTTCACACCAGACCCTTTTTCTCAGGGAATGGGCTGGGCTGCTGCTGGAAATGCCTCTTTCAAATCCTTTGTGAAGTCCTAACTCCACGGAGCTCACTGGGAACAATGGAAGCAAGGTCTGAAAAGCAGGTTGAGAGGAGCAGGGGGCTCTGGGGGGTCTGGTTTGGCCTCAGAACAAAGTTTGACATTTCTCATCCATGCATAAATTTTTCTAAAGGAAGTAATAGTTTTTTAATATTCCACTGTACACAGATATGTAAAGCAATGTTTAAATTTTCCCAAAACTTCAGGTTTGAGCAGAAACACTTTGTTCTAAAAGCCCCAAGGTTTCCTGTGATGGTACCAAACTTTCAGTGTCTCCTTTGGAATTTGTAAGCAGAATACAAGCTGCAAAAGAGTTTCAAACTGAAGAGTTTTCTGATTTCCATGCCACTGCATTAAAAAATTCTTCTCTTTCAATTAAATCTTTATATGTTAATATAAATGTAACTAGCAATGTTGGTCCCTTTTTACTCTTTTTTAAATTGCATAGGAAAGAATTCATGAAGCCCTCCAGCCTTACCCTTTCTAACAGAGTAACCAATGAAGGGTATGGAACTCACCACAAAGGGACAGCTACTGCCCTTTTGAAGGGTTTGGCCTTCAAAAATCCTTCATTCCCAGGGAAGAAAAACCAAACAATAACCCCCAGAAATGTCACCTGTTTACTTTCTTATATGTAATCTGATGAAACTATCATCAGATAGTTTCACCTTGAAAAAATGCAGTTAAGTTTAGTTTCCCATTCCTGTGAATCTTTTCCAAGCATTTTGGCCCTCAGTTGACTTTTGGGGTGTCTCTACTGCCAAGGATTTTTTAAGGCTCATTTTCATTGAATCACAGAATGGATTGGGTTGGAAAAGACCTCCGAGATCATCAAGTCCAACCCTTGGTCCAACTCCAGTCCCTTTACCACATCATGGCACTCAGTGCCACGGCCAAGCTCACTTGAAAAACCTCCAGGGATGGGGAATCCACCCCCTCTCTGGGCAGCCCATTCCAATCCCTGAGCACTCTCTCTGCAAAGAAGTTTTTTCTGCTCTCCAACTTCCATTTCCCCTGGCAGAGCTTGAGCCCCCCGTGCCCCCTTGTCCTATTGCTGAGTGCCTGGGAGAAGAGACCAACCCCCACCTGGCCACAACTTCCTTTCAACCTCTAATAAAATCAGAGGAATAGTTAGACTGATGTTTTGGTCTGTAAACATCCATGGAGGTATTACAGGCATATTTCTCTGCTTTTGAACAGAATACAGGAAAGCAAGAGTTTTTCTAGAAAGGACTTTATAACCTTCATCACACAGGCTTTAAAGCAGACAATGGACTTGCTAAGGGATTCTTTTCTCAGAATGCAAAGATATTTAACTACGTGGCTTACTTGAATCCTGACTCCCTTTACTCAGCATGACAAATTAGGTGTGTTTAAATTTAACTACATATTTAAGTCCTGTGACCTATATATCCATTCCAAAAGACAGACACAATTGTCTTCTTCCCTTATTAATAGGGGCCAGTTAATATCGACCACAATATCAGCTTTCATATTGGACATAAACCAGGAATCATTTTCAGTCAAATGTGAAATGCAATAACCATGCCACTTATAAAAATGGAAATTCACTCTGAGGCTTGACAGATATTGTTATGCCTGCAAGCTGTGCAGTGTCTTGCTTGTGCTTTAACATGGCAGAAGAGATGATGTTCCTTTTCATTAGGAGTCCAAACACAACCAGCTTAGCCTATTAAAATCCCTGCTGCTCTAAAACATGTTAGCAGGAAGTACTTCCCTAAAGAAAAAAGGCTAAAAACAAAAGCAAATCTTGAGTCAGCAAAATAATCCTTCTGGGTTGGTGCTTTTTTAAATTTTTTTTTATTTTGTCCCTGATAAGAAAAAAACATGTTTCTTGGCAATCTAAACAGGTATGGTTTTGTGAGGTCAAGCACAGAGCTAAACTGTCTTCAAGGAGATACTGTCCTGCCTTTGCAGCAGCAAATGGATGCCATCGGCCTGGTTCAGGAGTTCCAGCCAGTTCTTGTGAGGATGTTGTAGTGGGTTAATATAAAGGCAATTTTATGCTTCTGAGAGTCCTTTAAGGGACAGCCAAAAGAGCAGGGAGTTGTCTTTACAATGCACTGTGTACAAAGGCTGAGCCCACCTTTTCCCTGGGAACACCTGCTATACCCTGGCCAAGTACTGCAGGGTTTGCTGAAACCCAGAATTCCACTGAAGCTCAGGCTGGGCAGAAATGAAACTCCTTCCTTCTCTCAGTCCCTTCATGAGAAGGTGCCAGGCTGTTTTTGCAAATCAAGTGACTGCTCAATTTGCTGTTCATTCTGTTGCCAGTTTGAGATGAGTCAAAGACCTGAAGGCTTCCAAACTGTACCAATAATTTCTTCTTGAATAAGAATTTTTTGTAATTTTGAGTGAAAGCCATCCAGTCATCTGTGACTCTCTGCTCACTCACTAACACTTCTCTTAGGGCTGAGCTGGGAGCAACGTTGTACACATTTTCTCCTGGAGTAACTTTGCAGGACATTTAAGGCTCATCTAGATCTCAGTATGTTCTTTGAACTCCATGTCTCTTGTGAGTTATGGCAGTTCTTACACCAACAGTGGTGCCCACATATCTTAGGAACATCCCAGCACTTTTTCCTTTCTTTAGTGCCCTTACTTTTAGGAGTTTAGTGCTGACTTTTAGGAGTTTCTGTCTACCCGAGCATAGAAAGATTGCTGGCTGTTTGGCCACACTCTGTCTTGGTGCTTGGGTGATCTCCTGGATATTTGTTTCTAGTGTGTAATCACATCCTCTGTTAACAAGAGCAAGTGCCTGGATGGCTCAAAGCCCTCTTACAAACACTTCTAATAACAGAAACTAGAAATTTCCTATATTTTTATCTTTTGAGACTTATAGACTTAATACAGTTTGCTCCATCTTTTCAGCATTACCACATTCCTTCCCTCAGGGCAGTGTCCAGGTGCTCTGGAAGCTGCTGAAAGCAGATTAAACTGAATAGTCATTCTGTGATTTTTTTTTTAATGATAAATCAGCCATAATGCAAATTATCCCTTCAAAGAATGCAAAAATCTAAGTAAAAGCACCATCTAGGGACAGCAATTGTGCAACATCTTTGTTCCCTTGTAAACTGTGGCAATTCCATCCCAAATTTAATTACATTAATTTGACTGTGCCATATATTTACTGTACTTAATTTCAGCATAGATTCATTTAGTCTCTTCTACTCATGTTAGGAATTATATATTTGTAAATATAAATCAATGCCAATCAAATGCAGCAAATTATTTCTGATTGATGTCTTAAAAAAATTCTCAGAGGACAAAAAAAAATAACATCCTGCAGTTCATGATAGGAGAGTATGTGCTCAGCATCATAGTTGTTTCCTTAGAAACAGAGGATCACATGATGCCCAGTGCTAGTGGAGCATGCTCAGTGCATAAATAAATCAGGGTAATTTCTCTTCTTTTGTTCTGAAATCTACCTCAGATTTCCTGCTGTCAACTGCAGCACTGAAAGCACCTTAGTTTGCCTCATATGGAAAAGCACAGCACAGGTGATTGGCAGTGTTGGACATTGCTGGGGCTAAAGTCTTGATTAATGTGGAATAAAATAACATGCATTTTCTCCCGTGGGAAAGTTCAGCCTCCCTGCATGTAGACTTTCAAAAGAAATCTCAGCAAAATTCATTTCACTCAGTTAGAAGGGAAAAATGACCCACATGGCAGATCACAGCAGCGAGCTAGTGTCTGCCAAAGCAGATAAACTCAAGTTTTTCTCTCTTGTTTCAATTCTGTTTGTGAGCTGCTGCTTTCCCCTGTTTATAGCCTTGCTATTCTGACAGCACTTTGGTTGAAAGAAGAAAAAAACCCAACCATTAGGTGAGGACAAATGCACAAAATAAAGTGCTCTGTCCTTGAGGGATTTTTTTAGTCTGTTTTTAGAAAGGAAGTCATTGCTTTAAGATGGAAAAAGAATCTGATCTCTGTGTTGCAGCTCTGTTGGTTGGCATTTGTACCTAACAGTGTGTCTTGAATACATGATGAGCCATTCACAGACACCCACAGGCTGATGGAGTTTCAATCTGAATTTATTCAAGTCCATACTCAATCTGATTTCCCTAAAGAATAAGACCTCTGTTGGAGCTCACTTGAATCACACTTGTTTTTCAGTGCTAAAGAGAGGTAGATGTTTGGCATGGTCTTTCAGATATAGCCAAAACTGTGACCCCATATACATATATATTGTTTTATATGAAGAAATATGTATAAAAATATATATATTAAAAAACCCAGCATAGGACTGGGATGAGAATTTCTTTGCCCTGGTTCATAACTGTTGGTGTTGCTGGGTACAGACTTCCATAACTCTCAACATTTCCATACCTTATGCTTGGATCATAATAAGGAAACTAAGGAGGAACTCCTGAAAAGATTTTGGTTTACTTGACAAATAATTATCCTTTTTCTTGATTTGTGTGGGGTTTTTTCCTTGTTTAGCTCCTCCTTGGGGCTTAAAAGTACATGCTCTCCAACTGCATGCAATGAGCATAGTCTTATAGATAACATAGACATAATTCACTGGGGAAAACTGAGTGTGTTCCTGCCTGTCCCCAGTAACCAAACCCCCAGGACTTCCATATTCAAAGGCTTTTGAAACACACTGAGAAAAACCAGTATGTTTAGTGTTGCAGAGAGCCCCCAGAGGAGGGAGCTGCAGGAAGGTTGCAAGTTTCAGGGTATGGACAATTCATTTGAGGGCGATGGGATTGCTCCCCAGGGTCCCAGTTTGGGAGTCCGGGTTACAGGCACTGCCGCTCCCTCCAGCACAGCCAGCAGTGTGTGACAGGAGCTGGGGAGCACCAGGAACAGCCACTGCTGCTCCTCCCAGCACAGCCAGCAGTGTGTGGGCTGGGGAGCACCAGGAACAGGCACTGCTGCTCCCTCCAGCACAGCCAGCAGTGTGTGACAGGAGCTGGGGAGCACCAGGAACAGCCACTGCTGCTCCTCACAGCACAGCCAGCAGTGTGTGACAGGAGCTGGGGAGCACCAGGAATAGCCAACACAAGGAGCAGTTCCTTTCCTTGTCTGACATTGTATCCCCAAATTCCCAAGCCCTACTGCTCCAACAGTCCTGCCCATTGCTGGGCCAAGGCAACATCCAGATGGAAGCAAGGGGAGAAAATGGCTTTAGCTTTGTCACACCTCCCACTCACACACTGTCCTTGACAAACACCTCTTTTTTAATAACCTATGGAGTTCTTTCTCTCCCTTATGCTCTGGGGCTGTGGCTCAATAGGCCATGTCTCCATCAAACCAATGCTGCTGGTTTTTGGGTGCAAGTACAGGAACCTAAAGACAGTTGCTGTTCTGCAGGGCATGACCACTGCTAAATGTGTGCTACAAACACATGTGTGTTCTCAGGAACCACCACAACTCCTTTACTGACCAGCGGAAATAAAACCATCCAGAAATGTCTCAAAAGAATAAAATTAAGCTAGAAAAAGCATTTTAGAGGCAATGGTAAAGATTGTAAGAGCAATTCTTATTTTGTAATACTCTGGTCAGAATTTTATCATTTTAGATTTGGTATAATTTTAGAAATATTGGGTAAGAGAGGAATAAGTATATTCATCATACATGTGGCTATTGGAATTCCACCACCACAACCTCCTGTGGCAGGTGCTGTAATTGATACTTTTTCTGGCTATAGATGCTGAGAGGAGAAACCTCTGGAATTCTCTCTGCTGGAGTGGACTCATTTTGTCTAAAACATTTCCCACTATCTTGGACACAAGCAAATGTAGAAAGACCTTCCAGAAAGGCTGGACTTTCTCCTGGGAGGTGAAATTTGTCTGATTTTTGGCCCCAAATACAGTGTATGTTTGTACAAAGTACAGTTATGTGACTGAATGATTTGTAGCATCCTTTTTATCTCCCTGGATAGAGGGACTTGTAACTATCCTTGGTAAATTCTGCAAACACTGTGAAGGGAGCCCATAATTCCCTAATGTCCTTATTTCCCATTCTTGTAAAATATTTTATTGACATGAACTATATAGGGTCAAACCCAGATATTTTTATTTTTTTCTTTTTCCATGGAGGACCCAAGTGTTTTTATTTGGTTTGTTTTCTGTCTGTTCATTTCCACAAGTGAAAACAAAAAAAGAATTAAAAAAAATTGCTGCTCTAGTTGAACAATCCCATAACTTTGGAAGCAACTACAATTTTTATTTAAAAACATTCCACTCATGGTGGCTTGAGACACTTCCCTACCATATTTATGCAACTGTTACATGCAATTTTTAATGTCCTTCTGTGAATTTATGTAGTGATCCTATAAAACTGATTGTCTAAAGGGCACAACTGCATGGAGGATAACTAAAAAAATCATGGCCTTGCTGTGGCTCCAAGTTTCTCAAACTCACAAAGCTCTGTTGCAACACTCAGGGCTCACAAAATACATAAGGGCTGATAAGAATTACCAATGAATAATAATAATGAATTACCAATTAGTGATGCCCCCAGCTCAGGCATTTGTGAGTCTGCAGAGCTAAAAAGGCTTCTCTGCTCCTGCAGCTCATTTGCAGTTTCATTTCTTCTCCAGTTTTAATGATTTGCTCCATAGTTCATTTCATTGTTCTGTTCTATCTGTACTGGCACTCGTAATCTTACAAAACTATTTTCAATTTAAACTTGTCATCAGCAAGGAAAACTTAAACTTATTGTAGGGCTGTGATCTTCAATGCATCAAAACGAAAGAAAATTGAACACATTGTTTAAAATAAGCAAGACAACAGTCTGGTTAATGAAATCCTCGTAGGCTTCTGTCAATTAGTTTTAGCAATATCTGCAGTTAATTTAAGTTTTGTTTCAGCATAAAATAATTCATCCAACTGAATAATTGAATTTTTTCAGTTTCCAAATAACAGTTTGGTCTTTTGGGCTTTTTTAGGCAAGTATTCAAGAATAATATTCATCTCTTGGAACTAAGCAATTTTCTTTTTTTAAACTTGGTCTTATCCAAAGTAGCAGTGGAATTAGCACTTGCATTATATTGGAAAATAAAATGGGCTTTGTGCAATTCGGTTTCATTTTTGCAACTTGCTGATTTTCCCAGCTTACTGATGCTCTGAGACAATGTTTTTATATTCCTGATGTGGTTTTATATCTGATCACACATATATTTAGCTAAGCTTTATAGCCTTTCCAAAGTAAAGGAAAGCAGTTCTTTTCCTTGTAAATCATCTTGAAATATAGTGAGAAAAAGCCTCTGTAGGGGCAACAAAGTTGGTGTCAAATGGAAGAGCTGCTCCTTGGCTACAGGGGTGCCACTGAACTCTGTCCTGGCAGTGCCACCCCTGCCACTGCCCAGTGTGGGACTTAGTCAGCACTACCTGAGTCAAAATTACAAGAACTCGTCTCAGGTTCAGAGTCCCCACTGTAGGAGCAATTCTGGGGAACATCTGAAATGTTTATTTCTGTTCCTTATTACTGACAAGCCATTCAAAGCCAGTGAGGGTGGGAATCATAAGGAGTTTACATGTGGTTTGAGTAATTTAATGAAGTATGGACATGAGTCAAAAATGTCTAAATTTGGATGATTCAGAGAGGAATTTGATGGGAGGAGTGTTTCTGTTCAAAACCCACCTGGATGTGCTCCTGAGTCAGCTGCTGGAGGTGCCTCTGTCTTGGCAGGGTCTTGGAATAAATGATCTCAGAAGTGCCTTCCAACCCAGTGATCCTGTGGAAAAACAGACACAAGAGACAGAATCAATGCCACTGTGACAAAAGACTAAATGTATGCCTTGCAAATGCAGGAATATAACCCCCAAATATTTATATTATCAATCTCAAAACTCAGTGTGCAGAAAGAAATAGCACACATTTCTTTAATGTGTATTTCTGTGCATCCTACAAAAACCACGTGAACAAAATATTTCTCTGTTTTACTGAATGATGATTTTAATGAATGCTCAGACTAAAGGTAAGAATTTGGCAAAAAAATAACCTTGAAAGGTCAGGTCACTGAATGCTGTGGAAAAAAACACGAAACAAACAAACCCAAACCAAACAAACAAAAAGCAGAAGATTTGTGTAAGCACTTGAAAAAAAACATTATCCCACCCAAAATATGTTTTTAAATATTTTTAAATTTTTTTTCTCATCTACTTCACATAGAGGCTTAATCTTTCCCTTCTCCTTGGTCACTGTAGGGTGGTCAGGCTTTCTTTGCTTTCAGAAATATTATACTGGAACCTACTACTACATAAAAGAAATATATTAATGAAAAACTGAATGTGAGTTTTCAAAAAGAACACACTCAAATAAAAGCACAACTTGCCAGTGACATATTACTCAGTCTTTTAACTCTCTTACACTTGCATGTCTTAACTGGACTAGAATTTTTTCCTAAAGCTGGTCTATAACTCAGTCTCCAGTTATTCACTTGGATGCAGTAATTACCAGGAAAATATATGGCTGTGCTACCCACTGGGGATGCCAGAATAGATTATCATACTCTGGCCAAAAAAAAAATCTATTATTTTAACATTTCACAGCCTGAATATAACATTCAAATTGTAAACTTGAGGGGAGGAATGTTTTTCTTCTTGGAAAACTTCCAGATCTATTTTTGAAAGGAATTATAATTTTATCTTGGTGCTTGCCTAGGCTTTCTGCTAATGTGATTGACTGAGGCACTGTGCAGATGGTAAAGGTTACAGTCATTCATCAGAGCAGAGGCTTCTGTTGCCATGACCTTATTGTGCTTCACGTTAATATGCAGTTACATTTTTAAGTATTATGAAGCAATTTGTAAATTTGAGTTATTACCAGCACCCTACAAATCACTAACAATTGCATTTCCAGTGGTATTCTCATCACTGGTTACTGTTCTTATTCCAAGAGGAATCGAAATAATGAAGATTGAAGCACATGACATAAATTGTCCCTGGTATTTGGCAGGTTTGTGCCACTGAGCAGGTGCTGCAGCATAATCAGCAGCCCTGAAATGCCAGGCCCTGGCAATCCTGTTGGCACAAGCACACCAGTGGAAGGTATTGAACATTTTTTAAAGGAATGCTCATTTATCAATAGCACTTTACCTGATTATCACATTTTAAAATGTGAACTGTGTTCTTATAATCTTCAGTCAAATATGAATTTTAATAGAATGGGAACTCTGAAGACTTTCACACAGAACAACCACTTCTGCCACCACTGTCTTGAAACATTTCTGACACTGCTAATGCCCCATTTACTGACCCATACACCTAATACAGCTGGGTTTAAAAAACTGGAAAAAAATAATAATTTGCTTTGCTTTCTTTGAATTAGCTTCCAGTTCAGGGGAATCAGAGACTGGGTAATGGCATAGCTGGAAATTCAGGGATGGCAAGTGTGAAAGCCCCAAGCCCAGCTCCCAGCTCTGGGTAGCCTTCAACTGTCAGCTCTCCAAAGGGCTGGCCTTGGTCTGACCCAACACTGCTCCTGTCCTTCCTGTGGCCTCTCCTCCCACCTGCTGCTGTTCCCCTTGAGTGCTGTGCAGAGCAGGAAAACTCGGTGTCCTTGGCATGCCCATGGCTGCCAACCCTCCGTGCCTGGTTCCACAGGGGCAGTGCTGCTCTCCTCACCTCTCCTCCTGCCTTTACTATTGTCTGTTTTTCATACAGATGGGCCTTATTAATGCCAAAATATAAAGTTTCAGCTGCAGGATCTCTTTTGTGGCTCTAAATACTGAAGGATAAAAAGCCAAATCACAAGTTCTGGGAGTTCCCAAAGCGAGTTGCAGCACTTTAGGCACGATGTCCCTTGGATTTTGATTTGGCAGGCTACCTGCCTTCTGGGTGGTCTTAGGAGCTCCAAGTCCTCTGGCAACTGAAGGGACTTTTTTCCAAAGCAACTGGCCATATCCTCTTCTTTTTAAAGTTATTCAGCCACTTAGTCCTTTCAGTTCCACTCAGGAACTCTATTCTAGAGAGACTTTTGGTGGGTCTTAATTCAGATGGAAAGAAAGTTTCTAGTAACACTGCATTATGCAAAATCTTCAACAAATACAGAGGGGAGGAACAAGTTAAATATGTTGGTAGAGGAAGAAGGATGTTTTTTAAGGTCTCTGGAATTAGCTCAACGGAAGTTTCAATTCTTACACACTCTGCCTCTTCACTGCACCTCTGAAATATTTATTTTATGTTTTGCCTGCCTAGTTCTACCTCTTAAACAAGGGAGAAGTTGTGGCATTAATGGACTTATTCTGGCTCTTATACAGTAAGATAAGAAATGTCACACAAGTGTGACATTTTAGCAAGGGGTATTCAGCAGAGAGACACGTCCTGTGGTGAACCTGCCAGGGGAATTCAGGAGAGGGGTTGGGGGCAGAGAGGAACCAGGTCTTGGCAGGTGCTGGTGGTGGAGGTGGAGGTGGTGCTGGTGGAGGTGGTTACAAGCAAACCAGCCAAATGGTTGAACAGACTTCCCAGTGTGCAGATTGCATTTCTCTTCAAAGTGGCCAGGATGTGCAACACAGATGGAGCAGCAAGTGAAGTGACAGCTTGGTAGTATTGGAATGTTACAGCCCTCCTGTCCAGAAAAAAATGTAGAGAAAACTCCCATTTGGTCATAGAAGAAAAAAAACACCTAAAGTTTTCATTCTTTAAGAAGAAACCCCTGAAAACATGCCAGTGTTACGGGCTTTTGCAAAGTCCTAATACCAGCTTCTAGATAGGGTAAAAATGGAACTAATTCCTTCTGGAAACATGAAATACTGAGGCCAAGTTAGTGTAAGTATTTTCCCTCTTTCTGCAGTTTTTACATATTACTAATTTGGCTCTGTTCTGAGAAATGGGACGAAATCATTTAGTAGGAACACCAGACCTGAACCTTGCAGAGAATTTTTAAAAATTGTGATATTAATTCTAAAATCCCAGCAAGCATTCCCCCTCTCCACTGTCACTCTGGAGTGTGCAGCACATCATTGGAACTAGAGAAAATGTTTTGTTAGCATTTCTTTAACAAATTCTGCCAATAATCACTGAAACCTTTAAAAACATCACCAAAGAGTTTCTTTGCATCACATTCTGATCACAGCAGAGAAGCACTTGACAGGGTACAGTGGTGGGATCGCTGCACTGTGTTTTTAAAGGGTTTAATTTTAATTTCTGTGGATGATGTTTTCTGGCTACAAAGTACCTACTCCCCAGACAAACCCAGGCTTTACTTTGTTAGATTCAAGTGTGAACCACCAGAATTTCAACAACTTCAAAAGGTCTGACTTTCCTGGGGGAGGATGTACTCACATTATTAACATGTCAAAGCTTCCTCATCAGGCTGTGCTTAAAATTCTTGGGTTATGGTTTGTAAGTTAAGTGAGTCTTAATATCTCTGCTGCACACCATCTTTAGGTAATAGAAAGCAATGATTTTTAACAGGTTATTTAGGTGTAAATTAGTTTAATTCTTCGTTTTCTATTAAATTTAAATGGGTATTAAGACAATGCTTGAACATGGAAATCAAGACTATCCCAGCAAACAATCAATGAGAATGATTATCCCTCTGAATGAATGTGTTCAGCCTGACTCCAATGCACCTCATTTATGGTTTAATGCACCTTTTAATTACCCTGCTTGGAGGAGATTCATAGTGTAATTAAAAACTGAAGATGTTGCAACAGAAAAAAGAAACCAAAACAAAGCCAATAAACAGGTTCCCAAGTAATGTTTCCTATTATATTTCCAATTTTCTTATTTCCACTGAAACCCATTGTCTGGCTGCAAACTGTGAGATCATCCCCAAACTTATTTATTAATTTTGTGTCCTGAACAACTTAGCTGTGTTGGATTTCACTGAGATCATAGTCTGTCATAAAACTGTAGCATCTGGAGAATAAGTTCTCACTACATCAAGAAATCATGGAATCAGAGAATCATAGAATGGGTTGGGTTGGAAAAGACCTCTGAGATCATCAAGTCCAATCCTTGGGCCAACTCCACTCCCTTTACCAGATCATGGCACTCAGTGCCACGGCCAAGCTCAGGTTAAAAACCTCCAGGGATGGGGAATCCACCCCCTCTCTGGGCAGCCCATTCCAATNGGCAGAGTCCAGGGGAAGGCTCACTGCCCTGGGCCTGCTGGCCATGCTACTTTGGATCCAGGCCAGGATGCCATTGGCCTTCTTGGCCACCTGGGCACACTCTTGGCTCCTCTTGAGCTTCCTGTCCCTCAGTCCCCCCAGGTCCCTTTCTGCCTGGCTGCTCTCCAGCCACTCTGTGCCCAGCCTGGAGCGCTGCAGGGCTTGGGGTGGCCAAATCTATGATTTTGAATTTTTTTTCTACCAAACCCAAATTATTACTAAAATTTTATCTATGGCCATGCCTACAATATTTTTAAGTTTTCTCTTTCCCCCAGGAGAGGACCCACAAATTCAACTAAAGCTAAAATAACTCAATTTCACTTGCTGTCTTTGAATCTTTTTAACTGATATACATCAGTCGTTTGGATCTTATGATGCTATGACAGAAATAGATATTCTGAAGAACTAGTCCAGTTACCTCACAAATAATTTGAAATTCATAGAGGTTTAATCAAATACTGTGGTGGCTTAAATTATTAATATTACCCCCAAAATGTGTGTCATATTAAAAGTTTATTGCCCTGTAAAAGAATATGAGTTCTTTTTAATTCCCTGTCAAATGGATGCTACATGAGGATCACTAAAGCAAAAGTATTAAACACTCAAAGTATTTCAGGAACCAGCAGCTTGCACAGTTTACCATACATAACCTCTTTAAAATAATAAAAAAAGGGGCATTTAATGGATTTCCTGATTTGGCATGTTCATAATTATCCAAACACTTTTCCATTCCAATTTGCTGCTTCCTGTCTTTATGCAGCTGCATTTGGATTCTTACCAATTTGCCATCTCAGATTGTCAATAGTCCAGTTCCTTTTATGCATGCGATTCTTCTACTTTTTTGTTTTAATTAAAAAAACCCAAACCAAACAAAAAAAGAAAAAAACAAAAAACAAAAAACCAAAATCAAACCCAAACCTCTAAGATTATTCTTGTGACTCACATATGGGTCAACAGAAGAGGAAGTAAAATGTATGACTGAAAAAGAGTGAAAGAGAGGGTGAAAAATATGTGGTTGAAAGAGAGTGAAAGAGGCAAATGAGAGAAGAGTTACATCAGGGAAGGCTCCTGGTATACATTTTTCTTGTGTCAAATATTGCATTTTGACTCAGCTGGAGAAAAGGGTATAGTCAGGACAGAGGTCCTGATAGAGTGACATATGTAAAAAGATATTTCCATCAAATAAGGAGAAATTTTACACTAGAGATGCAGAAAAACTGAACAAGGGTTGATTTTTGATGGTGTTTCAATCAAGACGACGTATATTTTAGTTAAGGGAAAGCATCTAAGTCTTCAGTTTTAATTTCCTTGTTGATTTTTTGCTGCCAAAGCTAAAAATGGAGAAGAGTTGAGTAGACCCAAAGTGATGTAAAATGAGAACTAAAAAGCACTTAGCAAAAAGTAAGGTTTTCATCGAAGCTTCAGATTCCACCTGGTTCCAGGGACTCAGCTTTGTTCAGCTGAGCTCAGTGTTTTATGGAATATCTAGAATTCCAAAGTTTCACATCCAAACATGGATAGAAAAATGAGTATATTGATTTATAGATTTATAAATAACGATCAAGTCTTCTGCAAACAGCAGGAGAAACTTATCATATAGTTTGTCCCCTGTACTCTGTGCTGGTGAGGCCACACCTTGAGTGTTGTGTTGAGTTCTGGGCCCCTCAGTTGAGGCAAGAGATTGAGGGGCTGGAGCGGGGCCAGAGAAGAGCAACGAGGCTGGAGAAGGGAGTGGAGCACAAGTGCTGTGGGGAGAGGCTGAGGGAGCTGGGGGTGTTTGTGCTGGAGAAGAGGAGGCTCAGAGGTGACCTCAGCACTGTCTGGAACTGCCTGAAGGGAAGTTGTGGCCAGGTGGGGGTTGGTCTCTTCTCCCAGGCACTCAGCAATAGGACAAGGGGGCACGGGGGGCTCAAGCTCTGCCAGGGGAAATTGAAGTTGGAGAGCAGAAAAAACTTCTTTGCAGAGAGAGTGCTCAGGCATTGGAATGGGCTGCCCAGAGAGGGGGTGGATTCCCCATCCCTGGAGGTTTTTGCACTGANATGGGTTTGTGATTCTATCGTAAACTTAATTCAGTAGGGCAATGTGTTACAGTCCTGTATGGCTGTGAAATTGGGGCTCCATAATATCTTCCATTTCTTTGCCTCAAAAAGAAGAACCATGAAATTTTGGCCATTACTGAAACTGGATGTTTAACTCAAAAGGTTAGAGATTTTTAATTCTTTTGTTTTATTTCCAGTGCAGCTAATTTGCCTTTTTACAAGTATCCTAGCAACCTTTTTTTCCCTCCCCTTTCTCCCGTAGCATAAAGGTTAGGTAAGGATTCTGGAGAGATGGGCCTAAAATATAAAACAAACTGACAGAAGAACATTTCTTAAAGGCACATTTTGCTTTAGTAAGAGTGTGACAATTACAACACATTTTAAGGGAGAGCAGACAAGGAGCAGAGAAACAATCCTGAAATAACTTTTGACAGTTTACAACTCTTTGAAATATTAGGGTGAATAAGGGCTTAAGCTTCACAAAGAGCTACCTCAGAACTAGGGAGCATTCCCTACAGAGATGTGGGGACAAGTCCTTTGAGACAATATTTGGTGAGAGGAAAACTTGAGGCGAAAGTTGTTGAAACATCGTTAAAACCATAGTTTGTTCTGCTGTAGCAAAACATTTACAGCCAGAATTGGGAACTATCAAAGTTCTCCTGGTTTTTTGCAGCTCTGCTAATTTTAATATCAATAACACAACATTTAGATGACATCAACAAATAGCATTTCCTCATCAAGCCTCACTTCTGTGGGTGCAGGTCCCAGCAGCTGTTGGGCTCAGTTAGCCCAGGGTTAAGCTCAGCCTTAAGTTAATGCACTGGAGGTGCTTGGGTTACCTATTTCAGCTCCATGGTTGCTCCTGACCTGCTGGAAGGTTCTGGGACACAGCACTCCCTGACTGGAAAGCTTTATTTAGCCATTTATGAATTTTTAACTACTTAAATCAAAGTCTGATAGGTCTTGGGCATGACCACATGAGATTAAGGCAGCATAGCCCAGAACAACTGCTGGAAGCTGTGCAGTCATGTTATACAATCAGAGGCACTCGGGGTATTTATTTGTTGTGTTGTTGTTATTTTTGTTGTTTTTTTTGTGTGTTTGTTTTGGGGGGGTTTTGTTTGTTTTGGGTTTTGTTGTTGTTGTTTGGCGATTTTTTGTTAGTTTTTTTTTTTGAGTGGTGGTGCTTGTTCTCCTTTTAATTTAAAGACCTTATTGGGCTACCAGACATGTTCAATGTGAATGCATAACCCAAGTATTTCTGATTTTTCTTTGTTCATTTTAAAAGCCTTTTGATCATCTATTCTAAGCCTCATTTTATCCCTATACCTCCATAAGCAAATAGCTATTTTGAAGTCATTGCAAAGACGGTAGTTTTTCAAATTAAGCAGGGATGGAATTAAAATTCAGCATATTTTAAACATAATGGAATAAAATTACAGTATTTCAGAGTTAATATCCTTGTTTTAAAAGGCTTTCATTTTGAAAAAATGAAGATTTCTGTACACTTGCACAGCCTGCATAGCAACAACAAAAAGAGCTTGTAAAATGCCTGAGCCTTTATTCATAGTAAGCACATTTATTGATTGGTGCTTTACAAAAACTTGGGCCTTCTTAAGCCTGCGTGTTCTCAAACACAGGTTCTACCTCCTCCGGTCATTCCAATCGGTTGGACTACAGGAAATTTTGGGGAAAAAACCCTGTCAGTTACGGAAATGAGCCACCAGAGGGAGCCTGTACCTGAGCTGGTGCAGATGCGATCCTTCAGGAATAAAAATAACCCAAAACAAATCACCAATGAGCCAAAAATCCCAGAAAAAAAAAAGAAAAACAAAACAAGAAAAACCCCCACCCAAAATAGCTTTGCTGTAAGATGGATTGATCTGTGTTAAATATGCCTTCAGTGCTGACCGCACACCTAGGCCACAAACCCACAACTTCGGCTGCAACCATGTTTTTTTTATTTCTAAAAAGTTTAATAGCTCACCCTTTTCTATTTGCAATTCCGAGTTTGACCTTTCTCAGCCTGGAAACCAAAGGCCACCATCGGGAATGAGCCCCACTTCGCTGTTCCTCCCCACACCCCCAGCACTTCATGGTCTGTTCCTTGCCCAAGAGTTGGGAATGGCGTGGAAAATTTGCTGGGAGCAGGAGCCACTGTCAGAAAGGGGTTAGGAAATCTTTTCCCCTCACGGGCCTTTCAAGGTGGATTCCCCATCCCTGGAGGTTTTTCAAGTGAGCTTGGCCGTGGCACTGAGTGCCATGATCTGGTAAAGGGACTGGAGTTGGCCCAAGGGTTGGACTTGATGATCTCGGAGGGCTTTTCCAACCCAATCCATTCTATGATTCCATGATTTAGGTAAAGAGAGTGTTGCAGGAATGCCTTGATATGGACAGAGCATGGGCTATAGAGGTTATATTTAATGATGATTACAACTACTAAATTTGCACTTAAAAAACCTTTTTAAAGGGCATATTCCATCCAAAAGCCACTGTTTGCTTATCATACAGCAAGGTTGCTCAAAACTACTTTGTGGCAAACCTGATAAATCCCAAGAACACAGAGAAATCATCAATAATTAGAAGACTACCTGAGTTTGTACATTGCGGCTTCAGAAAAATTAAACCCCATACCCACCAACCCTTTCACCCTTTCCCTGCACTCTTGAGGTTCATTGGTGTAATTGCAACCACATACCTGATAATGGAGCACCTGAGGGGAGCAGCGACATCTTTATAATCCTTAACTCACAACACTAGTCTTTAAAAGCCAAAGTAATGAGGAGATAAAAGCTGAAGTTGGTGCCTGTGTGTCTCCTTTCCGAGGCTCAGACGGCCATGGGGACACGCCCCAAGAGCCCCTCACTGAGGGGGAAAGGACTGAAGGAGCCAAGAGAAGCCTTTCCCACAAAGAAGTACTTGGACCCCACACTAGGCACGAGGAATGTTCTGTTTTCCAAGGCTGCTCTCAGGAACAGGTGCCGAGACTCGGGGCTGGGCACAAGGAATGTTCTGTTTTCCAAGGCTGCTCCCAGGAACAGGTGCCGGGACTCGGGGCTGGGGAAGTGTTGCTGCCACAGGTGCCGTGAGGCGTCTCCCCTCACGCCCAGAGCGCCGAGCCGGGAGCGCTCCCGTCACACTCTCGGGACACCCCAGTGTGTTTCCCCTCTGTTCTTTACAATGCACAACCTTTTCCTGGGAATCTGCCTTTCCCTCCTCTCTGTCCGTGGCCTCCCCTGAGGCGATGTGGAGATGTCCGGCTGTGCAGGAGCCTCACCTGAGGCTGGGTCGGTGCCGCCTGGGGCTGCCCCGTGCCCACTTGCCCAGGGCAGCACTGAGGGTTCTACCCCAGGGGCTGCTGCGCTGGCAGGAGGGGCTGGCAGGGCACGAGAGAAGAGATCTGGATCCCTCACCTCAGCTCACGTTTGTCAAACAGCTCCTCGGGCATCTTTACCTTCACCAGCAAACAGAACTCTCCTGAGTTGTGTAAGTAAATTCCTTCCCAAATTCAGCTAAAAAAAAAAAGACAACCGAAAGCCCTGCGTGTGTTTGGATTTCGCACTCGTTGCTGGGTGAGCCCATGGACTGCCCCATTTGCTGGGGATGTGGTTTCACTGTGGAGATTATTGTAGTAATATAAGAGATGAGTCAAATTAGGTCACCTTGTTCGAAGTTGGATGCCGTGCTGGGTACTTTGGGAATTTCAATTGATATTCTGCGTGCAGCTTTGCCAAATAAAGGGAAGAATGGGTGATATTAATTACCAGCACTTACTGCTACACAAAGGCTGTTGCCTGTGTGTTCTTGTCTATGAGCCACCCTCAACTTCTGATTATAGTTATTGTGTAATTCATCAAAACCAAACAAGGATCCTGGTATTACAGAAAACCAGTGGGCATCACTCTAGAGCCCCAAACCTGAAAATGCTGAATCTGCCAGGCTGGTACCCCATGGTAAATGTCAAAGGAAGGGTGGAGGGGCAATTCTGGGCATTTTATGCTGCTGAAGTTCAGGTAAAATCTGGGAAGACCCACTGAGGTTTCACTGCACGTATAAATGAGGCTAATAAATCCTTCTGGTTTATATAGTAGTTTTAAATAGCACTGGAACTCCTGGCTAAATTCAGTTCATGGTTTGCTAAGTGTGGTTGCTGGGACTCTGCTGGTGCCATGAATGATGGTGAGGACTGCCAAGGGCTGCCTGTCTTTAACAGTGACAGTGATCTATTGTTCTTCATAATATATTTAGAATTTGAGAGGATCTGATCATTCAATAATCCACAGTGCCTCTGACAAGTGGTTTGGCCTTTGTTTCTTAGTAATAAAATGAGAGATAATCCTGTCCAGCAAGGCTGCATAATCAATGGGTCATCAATTGAGATCTAAATACCACAGCCACTTAAGGAAACCCACCGGTGTTTCAAAATGTGGTAGTGTGATTGCTCTTTTTAAGGTTGTTTTTGTTTGTTTGTTTGTTTTTAAACACACTGGCAACTGTGTTGTGTCTTAGAGCTAGAAGTGTGTAGAGGAGGTATTTAAGCACACGTATTGGACCACCCTAATTTGGAGGGCAGTCAGAAAATACTTTTCTTTTCTTGAACATCTTGCCTGTTATTCTTTGGGACCTGTATGAATTGGATAGCACTGTCCTTAGCTTGGCTTCATTAAATAGATCTGCAATTTACCCTCCTGGTTTTGCTACCTCTTTAGTTATTCTGCATTGTTTCCAACTGCAAATGCCTCATCCATTTCAAGGGGGTTCCAATGCTAAAGTCAGGGAAACAGCAGATAACCCTGCAGTCTGATAAAATCCTCAGTCTCAGATCTTGCCTTCTGGAGACTCCTTTCTAGCCCTGCAGCACTACCTGTGTTCATGTGATGCTAATACAGAACCGGTGCTCTGCCCTCTGTGTGCTTTGTTTCCTTTTACTCTGCTTCCTCTGGGGGAACCTGCAGTGACTCCCAGGAAGAATCCCTTTAAAGCGTCTACCTGCGTGTTTTAAGAACCAGCAAACAGCACATTACAGAGAATTGCAATGAACCAAGAGCAGATCTTGGCAAAGGCTGCCCACAGGCTTTATGATCCTGTCAGGTTTTCAGTCTGGTTTCCAAAGCAGAGCAGTGTGTGCCACCATGTTAGATGGACTCTGCCTGTCAATCACTTCCTCAGTGGTTTTAAAGGAATTGATTGAATTCAAACAAATATAACTTTGAGGTAAAAAAGCTAAAATACTATATATTTTGTCAGTTTCTTGAAAACAAGTGGAAGAGCAAAGGCTAGAATGTAATTCACAGAGCTACACACCTGTAACTTGGAGTGGCTCAAGGATGGATGGGAGTCCCTGGGATAAGTGAGGGCATGGGAGGTCCTGGCTGCCTGTATCAAAACAACAAACCCGGTATTGTGTAAACTGTAGACATCAATTACACTTAAAACACTCTCATTCAAAGACAGAAATTAATAGATTCTATTATTTGATCACATGCTATAAGCTAGCAGCAAAGAAACTGGAAGATAGCATTTGGAAAGGCTTATATAATGTGGACAAAATCATGATAAGATGTGAAATTAGAACCCTGAAGATAATTGCATCTCAGGAGACCTGGCAGACTCAGCAGGAGAACCCTAACCTAGGGGTCAGAGCACCTTAAGAAAATCCAGTCTGTGTATGCTAAATTAGAAATGCTGAAACATAACTGTAGCAGTAGCATGAGCTGAAGAACCAAATTAGGGTCTAGGAACAGTGACGCAGGATTGAAGCGGATTTTATGGGGAAGCAGAAGCGTGACTGGGGGTAGGCTTGGTGATCTGAAGGGTCTGCTTTAGTCAGGAATGAGGTGGCTGTTACTTCCCACTGAGGAAGTAAAGTAATAGAACATAAAAATAAGAGCATGGAGAGAGCAAGACCGAAACAGATTAAAGAGAGGTTCTTAAGTTTGACCCACTATTAAGTCTGTAGAGTTTGCATTACTTATACACTGTATTAAACACATGGCTAAATGTGCCCAAACCTGTAAAAGCATCAAAGACAAAATTTGTTTTCCAGTCTTGATTTTCCATTCACACAAATTCATTGATTTTTCATTCTTTACCCCTTTTACAGTGGGTTCTGATATGAGCTATTTTGTTGTTTTGACTGGCAGTGGTTGCTGGATACCTTTTCTACAGTATTTTCCCATTTATTCTTCGAAACTATATTAGCACAATTATTTTTTTCCAGTTATTAAGACCTGTCTTATCTTTTGGCCTTACCAAAATCTGCATTAAACTTTGGCTTTTGTTAGATTTTTTTGTAATACTCCTGAGTTAAGGATACTGGATCACTATGATCATCTCTTCTAAGGCTACTGGTTTCATGGGTAGGACAGTTGAACAATTTATCTTCACATTGATTAGTGCTGAGATTAATTATTTTTAAATAACAATATTTTATAATAAATTAGATATTTATGTTTATTGTTTTCATCTTGTGACAATGATACAGCTTTAATACCTTTCCAGTCTGACTTTCAGAGACAGTGGCACTGGATGTATGTTAATAGAGCCTCATCTTCTACCCTTTAGGACAGGCTGAACTTCTGCTGGGAGATGATTCCTCCCAAAACCCACCGTGTATCTCACAGTGCTGGGACTGTGAAACAAATCCTTCCAGCCTGCAAGGCTCCAACTGAAGGGTTTGCTCATAACAGAACTGAGACCCAAACAAAAAATCTCAGGCATGAGGGAAGAAGGTGATTTTCCAAATGTTCCAAAGGAGAATTATGGGTACAAGTCAGTGTGTTGGATGGGGTTTTGAGGTGCAAATATTCAACCTGAGGGGCGGTCCCGTGGTGTAAAGGAGAGCACTCTGGACTCTGAATCCCAAGGACCTGAGTTCCAGTCTCAGTGGGACCCTCCCCTGGCAGTTCAATCCCTCCCTGCCATCCCATCCCGTCAGATCTGGGATGCTCAGCAGGGTCAGCCCGGTCAGTACCGGGGGCTGGGACAGTCCCGAGGACTTCCCTGTCACTGTCCAAGCTGGCTCGGCCGTGGCAGATGGACCTCAGGACTGAAAGGGTGGGGCCAGTTCTGTGCACGCTGAGCCTCACCTGAACAATCCACGGTGTAGGCTGGAAGGGCACGTGGGGAGAGAGAGCCCGGCCCAAACCTTGTGAAGTCTGGCCGTACATACACATATATACATACCTACATTCAACCTGAGGTTATAGTTGGTGTCTTGGTGGCAGCACCCAAACGTGTTACTCTTCTGCTTGGAGCTGTTCTGCTCTTCATGAACCAAGACTGAGCTGGGCACCATTCTGGGTGTCTGACTTGTAGTGTGAGTGCAAGTTCTGCAGTTCATTTTCTTTTATTTTAATACCTGTTCAGTGATCCCAGCTGCCTGCCCTCTGGATGTTTGCTCCTCTCCCTGCTAAGAGGACGAAGCGTGTGCAAGCTTCTAGCAAACCCCAGTAAGCTTCTCTGTGTTTATCCCAGCAGTGTGTTCCCGCTCTGCCTTTCTCGGTGAGATTCCCAAGAAAGCCATTGCAACATTTGCCTTTCTGCAGGATGTCTCCTGGTTGCCTGGAGCAATGTCCCAGCGTGCAGCAGAGCCCTCCTGCCCAGTGTCAGTGCTGATGTGCCCCACCACTGCTGGAGCGCTGCCTGCAGGTGTCACAAACACAGCCTGACGCATGCTCTTGGCTCTGGGAATGCACAAGAGACTTTGATGAGCTATTCAACTGCTAAAAATAACCACATCAGGTAGCTCGTGGTTCTTTGCCAGGCCCTGACTCCAAAACACAGTAGCATGATGTAGTGGCTCACTGTAAAGCTGCTCCATTTCTTCTTTTAAGGAAGGAGAGGGATGTGGGAAACTAAAAATTATAAAGATGATTAAAGCTTTAACTTCTTGGCAAAGAATAGCTTTCTCAACTTCAGGCCATTTCCTTCAAGGTGTTGAAGTTTGTAACAGGTATTTTTGAATTCTGTGTCTCAATTAGTTTTTAGTGAAATGAGTTGCAATTAATATGCATCTTATCCCCATAAAACAAGCTCCTGATCAGGCTGGCAACAAAAGTCTGGAAGTAGTGAACGATGCTAATAAGGTGGAGGGTTTTTGTAAGCATTGAATAGGTGCCTGTAATTGTGTCTAATGATTTCTTTTATTTTTGTTTCCTTTTTCCAGACAGTGTCTTTGGATATACTGTGGTAATTCAGGTTTTCACAGACATGTTCTCTAATTATGGAGAAGTAGCAAAGCTTAATGATGCTTTTAAAACACTGGAATTGAATGTTTCTGTAGTCTTGGTACATGTTTCTGACATGTACCAAGGCTAAGCAATAATTCATTTCTCCTAGTGAATGTACCCTCAAAAACATTTGTCTTTTTCTGGTGATTCCTGATTTCTAAGATTTTAAAATTTTTTTAAGGGCTGTGACTTTTGGTGTCCATGTATCCCACACTCAAAGATCAAATTATTTCACAGAGGTATTCCTTTGGTCCTAGATAAGTGTATCCTGCCCATAAGGCTGCCAGGTGTGTTTATTTCCATATCACAGGTAAATTTAGCTGTGAATCTTCTCTTTTCCATGGGTATGCTTAAAATAAATTATTTTTCAAATGATTGCATATTCCTTTTCTCTTCCAGAGATGATTTCTGTGAAATGTAGCATTTCTTTTCCTAGTTTATATTTAAACACAGTCTTGATTTCTAGTTCCACAATGTTCCTTACCCTTGTTTTTATTTCTGGAGAGTCTCAGTGTGGTTTGGGGTACTCATGCTCAAGGATACAACTGAACCACATGGAAAATGAGAATACCTCTCTATAGTGGCATAACTAGTTTTCCAATATATATCCAGAAGTAAATTGGAAAAGAAATCTAAGAATTTCTAAGTCTGAGAAAGTTATTCTGCAGACTGACTATTACCATAGAGTAGCTCCCACAAGCCAATTCTGTTCTTCCCTGGGCACAAGGAGAACTCCAATTAAGCCAAATGTTCACATTCAGCCTAAAATTCTGTTCATGAAATTTGAAGAACGTTGTATGTTGTAATTGTAACAGTGGAGCACCAGCAGTTTCAGGAAAACAACACAGAGAGGGAAAAGGTCCTTCTAAGTCAGGAAAGGTAATAAATATTTTTAATATTTTTTTAGAGACAATTAAAATACAGAACAAGAAAGCTGCTCACTTAGGCTCAGAGTGAGGTCAGGATAATTTGAGATTCAGACCAGAAGCTGCAGGTGAAATCAAAATGTGCTGAATATTTTAGAGCAACCTATAGATGTTCAAAAGAGGCAGAGACAAATGAAGCTGCCAGTTCCCTCCATTGTACCAATGTTGGACCAGGCTTTGGGTTATATCTTGTGGGGTTTGTGGTGGCTGCTCTTTCCTAAGATAGTTAGTATTGCATCTCCACCCACAGATTTTCTGATTTCAGTGGTATGTGATGGGTTTCCAAATTCCAAATCCATGGTGGGCTGGTTTTCCTTGATAAATTCCAGATTCATAGATTCATAGAATCATAGAATGGACTGGGTTGGAAAAGACCTCCGAGATCATCAAGTCCAACCCTTGGGCCAACTCCAGTCCCTTTACCACATCATGGCACTCAGTGCCACGGCCAAGCTCACTTGAAAAACCTCCAGGGATGGGGAATCCACCCCCTCTCTGGGCAGCCCATTCCAATGCCTGAGCGCTCTCTCTGCAAAGAAGTTTTTTCTGCTCTCCAACTTCCATTTCCCCTGGCAGAGCTTGAGCCCCCCGTGCCCCCTTGTCCTATTGCTGAGTGCCTGGGAGAAGAGACCAACCCCCACCTGGCCACAACTTCCCTTCAGGCACTTCCAGACAGTGCTGAGGTCACCTCTGAGCCTCCTCTTCTCCAGCACAAACACCCCCAGCTCCCTCAGCCTCTCCCCACAGCACTTGTGCTCCACTCCCTTCTCCAGCCTCGTTGCTCTTCTCTGGCCCCGCTCCAGCCCCTCAATCTCTTGCCTCAACTGAGGGGCCCAGAACTGAACACAACACTCAAGGTGTGGCCTCCCCAAGGCAGAGTCCAGGGGAAGGCTCACTGCCCTGGGCCTGCTGGCCATGCTAGTTTGGATCCAGGCCAGGATCCCATTGTTTTACTGAAGTTGAAGGTGATCTCCCATAACTCCTCCTTTCTCCCCAAAATTTCTGTCTGTGATAGGGTGTTGACTTACCAAATTATCCTTTCCTAACTTGCTCTAATCATTGTCAAAACAGTGCTATAAACAAATGCAAAGAGATCCCTCCCTGTCTTCCCATGGCCTCCTGCTTATTACAGCCATTATTTATCAGCTGCAAGGAAAATTATAACTTGCAAAGAACATTATGAAGGTGGCTGTAACATTTTTCTTTGTTGACAGCAACAGCATTTAGAAATATTTCTGTAGGGATGTGAAATTACAGATGAATTATTAAAAATAATCTCTCCTGCAGTTTACCAGCTGTGTTGCAGATCTAGACTGTATTTATTATAGAAAGCCAATGGTCCCTCTCCTTCCTGATGTGTTCAGCAGGCAAACTGTACAACTCAACTGGCTTTAATACACCTCAGCTAAAGTTTTCTAAGCAGTTTGTTTGGAAGTAACTTCTCCACTAGACACATGCAAAGTAGGTGTCCCAGTAGTCACAATACCTTGTGAATCCTCACTGAACAATTGCTGCATTCAATCATGCTTAGAAAAGACAAAACAAGCCAGCAAATTCCATTTCTCCTCAAGCAGACTTTTTCAACATATTGATATTTTTTCAGGGTTTTAAAATATTTACATATATATAACACCATGCTACACATTCAAAGGAAATCTCTGTGTATTCTTATATTGCTGTGTATTCTTATGTTGCTGTGTATTTCAAATTTTTGTGCCATGTAAAAATAAATTCTGGTAACTCAGAAGACGATTAGCAAAATAAGTAAAAAAATTACATTACAACAGAACTCAATGTAGTCCCAAATAACTTTAACTATGATGTAAGGAGACAAATGAAGCCATGGAA
This sequence comes from Sakesphorus luctuosus, assembly GCA_013396695.1. NCBI lineage: Eukaryota > Metazoa > Chordata > Aves > Passeriformes > Thamnophilidae > Sakesphorus > Sakesphorus luctuosus. Next base: position 727,052 of record VWZD01011778.1, read on the forward strand.
TGAAATTACAAACAGATCAAATGAATTTTATTGGCCAAAAATAGTCCTGTATTGTCCTATGGAGAATTGAGCTTGATACAGTTTGTGCCATGGAATAATTACTTGTAAACCTCATCAAGCTACTCAAATATACAATAAATAGGCTGGGAGTATAACAGCAAATATGTGGATTTAGAAAGAAATTATCCCTCAAGTCCTGCTCAGCATTAGCAGGATTAGCATCAAACATGTTCCAGAAGATTATAGAAAATAAAATTATTTTCTGAATATTTTGGCAGGAAGAAGCCAACATGTCCTGAAGGATCCAGCTAAATGACTGTCATGTTCTGACTTCTGTCTGTTCTCTTGCCTATAGCCACATTTCCCTTTCTGCTTCCCCTGTGTCTTCATCATAATAGGCTGGGTAACCCCACAAAAGGTGGGAAAGGTTGGTGGGGGTGTTCACAAACATAGCAATAAAAGTATTCACTTGACCTGCCAGTATTACAAGAGTGAACATTTTTTGTATAACAACTTTGAGCTTTCTTTGTTTGCCAAAGCAAATGAAAAGAAGATGCTTCAACTGAAAGTAAAATAAACAATTAGTAAGGGATATAAATCCCTATCCTTCCATCAGATGATATTTATAAGCAATGCTTGATATGTATATCATGTTTTTAGTGTTGGTTTTGCTTGACATTTTTGATCTGGCAATTTTCTGGTTGAGAAGCAGGTTTGTTCTGGCTATTTCCTCTTCTGATTGAAAGAATATATTTTACCCTGCTGGAGGTAGAATAGCTATACCTTGTTTATCCATAAACCAGAATATCATTAAGTCAGTTGAAATGTGTTCATAAAAATCTTTTCTAAGACTAGTGGAAAGATCTGAGAAGAAACCAATTATTTCTCTGGCATGCAAATGAAGTTTATCAAGGTTATACAGCAATATAATACTTGGTGCATAATACAGTAATTCATAGGTAAATATGTCACGGCTGAGGAAATGTTTCTTTAAAGAAATATGAGGTATGAATTAATGAATCTCTGAAAAGATTTTTGTTTTCAATAGGGTTGTGAGTTTGTTAGAGAATTCCATTCCCTTAGGTAGCTCTGATAGGGAACTCTTATGGTTCTTAGCTTTGTAGGGTGTCTAAGGATATAAAACAATCTTCTGTTCTTCTTGTCCAAATGTGAGTTTTCTTAAAAAGCAACTGTGAGAATAAAATATTATTTATTTTACTGGGGCTGGTCGGGATGGAGTTAATTTTCTCCACAGCAGCTCTTGTGTTGCTGCATTTCCCCTTTGTGACCGAAGGTGCCGGTAACACAGGAGTTGCTTTTCCTCCAGCAGCCACTGCTGCACAGCCTGCCTGGCCATCAGCCTGGTAGTGCTGAGGGCTTGTTTTTGCAGCTGTTTGGGGTTTGGGGGTTCCCTTCATGGGTATTTTTGTGTTTTCCTTCAGGTATTGAACTGTGGGGATGTTTTTTTTCTTGCTTTCACCCTTCCAGTGTCCTCCCTCATTTGCTGGGAGTGGGGTTTGTGTGCCAGCTGGGGCCAGGCCACCACCCCTGATTTACACCCTCCAGGTGGGGCTGCTTGGGTCACCTGCTCTGACCATCTTCCTGGGAATGAAACCTGTGACCCAGGGATGCCACCCAGAACTGCAGCTTCGACAGTGTTGCCAAATTACTATCTATTCCTCTTTTCAAGGTAGTTTCAAACTAGTTTTTGCATTTTTATATATACGGTCTGGGAGCGGAGTGGGGATCTGTTTAGCCTAAATGTAGGCAGGTTCTCATGGTTTTGTTTGCTGTCATTGCATTAGTATTTTACCAGTTAGATGATAGTTGTTATTTGCTGCAGAACTTCCCTTACATTAGAGAGGAAAGCATTTTAGGAGCTGACAGCTTTACCCAGGCCACCTCTCCCCAAAGCCATTTTGCAGTGTAAAGTCCAGATGTGAATTTCTACCTTCTGCTCTGAATTTCTCTCTATATAATTGCATTTGAAATCAATGGCGGTATAGATTTTTTAAAACTGCTTCCTTTTTTCTAATAATATTTCCCTTTTCTATTAATTTTCCTTTTATCTAATAATATTTGCACAACACAAACTGTGTATTGCAACTCTAATATTTGTGTGCAAATTAGTTTTATCTCAAAGATCTTGCAATTGTCATTTGAGCTGACACATATCCAAATCCTTGATTTGTTTTGCCAGATGAACATTATTTTGAAATCTTTCTGGTGTTGTGTAAATGTTTAATCATTTATATTTTCTACAGGATGAAAATAATCTTTTCCTTAACTCAAAATGAGATTGGAATGGTGGACATTTGCTACCAGTAAAAACTAATTTTCTGTTTGTTTTAGCACAGTGGCTACAGTAGGAATAGTTTTCTGTGGGTCAGAACAGCTCATGTCTGTGGGCAATCAGTATGTAAAAAGATAAATCCATTTTTTAATTGTTAATATACTTGTCATTTGGAGGTAGGAATGTATTCCAGTCTTGGAGGCCTGTGGCTGCAGTTAGTGGGACCTTGGGGAACAATAATTGTGAACATGGAAAGGAAAGATGGGATTTATACAGAACAAGGCCACAGAGTAATTTTGTTTCTCGAGTAGTTTCAAATTCATGATGGTCTTCATGAAAAGCCCCTGGAAAATAATTCAAGAAAGCAGTAGGGGTGGAAGTAATTTATTTTTATAATTTTTTTTCTTCATATATGGGTTATGTAATTGGATCTGAAAATGTGCAGAATTATGTTGTTATGAACATAAAGCACTGGCAAATCTGACATTATTGCGTTCTAATCAATGGGGTTCACAGGCCTGTAGTTGCTCAGTTCACTCTGTTGCTGAGATTAACAGCAGCAACAAAATGTGCATTATTGGGGCATAAGCAGCATTATTGCTGTTTTCCAATAATTTTGTTCCTTGTAAAAGTGACAAACACAGAGGCAGCTTGTGGGCTTGGGAATTCCTCGGGCGGTGGGAATGCTTGGGCAAAGGTGCTGTGCTGAGCAAACCCAGCATTGCCATGGCAGTGCCCCCCGGGCTGGGAATGTTAATGCCTGTGCGCTGGGTGCAGGGCAGGGCTGTGCCCCTTGGGCAGCAATCCTGGTCTGGGAATGTTAATGCCTGTGCGCTGGGTGCGGTGCAGGGCTGTGCCCCCTGGGCTGGGAATGTTAATGCCTGTGAGCTGGGTGCGGTGCAGGGCTGTGCCCCCTGGGCTGGGAATGTTAATGCCTGTGCACTGGGTGCGGTGCAGGGCTGTGCCCCCTGAGCAGTGCCCCTGGGCTGGGAATGTTAATGCGTGTTCGCTGGGTGCAGTGCAGGGCTGTGCCCCCTGGGCAGTGCCCCTGGGCTGGGAATGTTAATGCCTGTGTGCTGGGTGAGGTGCAGCGCTGTGCCCTCGGGACAGTGCAGGGCTGTTCCCCCTGGGCAGTGCCCCTGGGCTGGGAATATTAATGCCTGTGCGCAGGGTGCAGTGCAGGGCTGTGCCCCCTGGGCAGCGAGCGGGGCAGGCTGGGCATCCCTGCTACACACGGCTCTGCTCATAAACGGAGGGAGTGCCATCCTAGGTGGTCCAGTCTTGTGCTTGGTTTGCGTTGGTGCTTTTATCTTCCTAGGAAGTGGAAAAGGTCAAACAGTTAATGAACTTACTTTGAGGAATATCAAGCGCTGTTCCAGGTAAGATATTCAGCTCTGACAACACTGGGCTGCTGAGCCAAGGGCCCATTTTGTTGTCGTGCACCTCCTGCTGAGAAACCCATTTTCCAGGTAATAGAGTGGCCGGTCAAGTGCAGGAGGGGCGGGAAAAGGCTGCTCCTTACAACACTCCATCTCCTGACTAGTGTTTAAATAGCAGCGTGTTCGGAGTAATTTCTAAGCCCTCATCAGTCTATGATGTCTGAGTGTTGCAGCAAGCAGTTTTCAAGGAAACAGGAGCAATATGACCTGGTTTTACAGCTGTTAATTTAATTCACTGCTGCAGACCACACACTTGAAAACAAACATACCTTTCTCTTCTGCCAACACAGGGCGATTCGACAATAGGAGGCTTTTCTTTTTTGAAGATAAGTTATGCAATGAAGATTTAGCTATAATTCATAGCTCTCAACCCTTTGAGAGAACAGTCAGAAAATATTTTCTGAGCTGTTCCTGGAGTCAGTGAGAGATTTAGGCAGATCCTTTTTAAAAGGCAACAGGGAAGTAACACTGAGTTACTTCTGGTTCAGTCCCATGGGAGTTTTTCTCCTTGCTGCTACGTCTCTCATTAATCAATCTTGCACCTTGTCCTTGATAAAGTCAGAATTCTGTTTCTATATTCGTTTTCCATCTAGGTGAAATTTTTAAATTAGTCTAAATTTGATGTCTCATAGCACCCAAACACTGATGTGAAAACTCAGCTTCTGCCACCGAGGTGAGCCTGTTTGTGACACAGAATGTTCTGTCTGCACAGATTCCCTTGGAAGGTTTATTAGATCATGGCTGGTAATGAAAATGGCCAAGTTTGGCTCAGTTTCTTTTTTAACTGCCAAGATTTTGTTCAGCTCTATGAATCATTCCTTACAGCAATTAGACAAAGTGCTCTCAAGGTAATGATTAAAAAAAACACAGGAAGGCCATTCCTCAACAGGAAATTTTTGCTATTTATACCATGTTTGCAATCTTTGGAAAGCACCTCTAGAAACAGTGTGGGACAGTGTAGAAAAGTGTCAAAACCAGTTAAAATATATAAAATATAAACAGTTACCCATAACATTTAGAAAGTGGTGCAGACAAAGAGCCTCACTGGGAACACGTTATTGTAAATCAATCAATACTAATGAAAAAGGACCATGTAAATTGGGGGCCCATTTTCACAGGATCCCAGAATGGTTTCAGTTGGAAGGGACCTTAAAGATCACCCCCTTTCAACCCCCTACTATGGGCAACGAACTTTAAGCCATGAGTTCCAGAATTAACCATGTCTAGATGTAGAATTTCCACACCAACATCTTCACCCATGCCCACAAAGTGTAGCAATATATTTGGTTTTGTTTTTTGATTTTTTTTTTTGGATTTGTGAATATATTTTAAAGTCATCTCAAGAGAAGGAACTTGCAAAAATTGAAATCCAAGCTTGCATTTAATTTCTCCAGGTTTTGGCTTTGGTTTATTTACAATACGAACTGGATTATCCATCTGACAAAGGGAAGTGCTGGTTTTCCAGGGAAAAGGACAAGGTTTTGAGCAGATATCAGCTGTTTCCTAATCTTCATAGTCTAACATATACAAACCATTTGGCAAGAAGTGAATATCTTCCTTGTTAGTATGTGAAGTTATATACAAAATGTATTTTGTCCTTAATCTTGAAATTAACTTGAACAATTAACGTCAAAATTATAATGCTAGAGTTAAAACAGCATATAAACTATTTATGGATTATATTTATAAGTAAATTTATTTTAATGTCAAGCAATACATTAATATTAAATAATGCATTATATAATAAATACTTTAAATAAGAAATAAAAATAATGGGGTAAAATAATATGGAACTACTTGAGGCCCAGAGAGACGTTTCAATCAATTAATGGAAAAGCTGTGTTTGGTTACATTCAGGTAATTATGCCTTTGCAAACCAATAATAAAAACTGTGCTCTGAGAGGCATTTTCAGGCATTAATTGAAATGAAGATAAAATGCTGACAGGGCAATGCAGCCTGAGAAAGCTGCACTGTTTAGTTCAAACTGGTTAGCTGAAAACAAGGAACTGAAAAGTCTTGGAAGTTATTACGTAAAAAAAATGCAAAAGCTTTGTGGAAAATGGATAAAATATTCAAAGAAGAACTAAAATTGACCTTAATTTGTCATGAGAGCTTTAGGCATGCAAATGTTTTGATGTATTGCTGGAGAAAATCTTGGGAAACATATTGCTTGACTTCTTGTGGGAACTACAGGAAACTGCATTTTGGGGGTTATTTTTCAAATGGCAACTCTGCCCTACTATTGCTGTTTAATTTTCAGTGTCACATTTAGAACTAGGATGGAGTTTTCACGCACTAATTTTTCCACACTTTGGGGAAGCCTCAATGAAAAAAAGAAAGAGTAATATTGTTACTGAAAGGGAATTTTATCAGGAGGTCCTTTTTAAACACACCCCTGGCCCAAATCCTGAAATAAATCAATTAGCATTATATTCTCCCTTTGCTATGACTGTAGGGAAGTCCTTTCCCTGTGAGTAAGGCTTTGCTAGAAAGGGGTTGGAGGGGTGGCATGACAGGGTGAGGAGCAATTGATGAGGAATCATTTGGGAAAAAACTTTTAAGATAATCTTAGACTGAAAATGGGCTTGTAGAGAAACTAACTGTAAACAGATTACATGCTAATGCAACACTTTTTGTTTATTTTATACTTCTAAAATATATAAATTAGAACAGGGAACACAGAAAGTATAAATACTTCCTATTTTTTTGTGACATTTGGGAAGGAATGTTTAGTACTATGACTTATTTTAGTTTTTTCATAGTTGTAAATGCAGAGTGAGAATTAACTTGCAGTCAAGAATGAGAATAAGATGATTTTTGTAGAATGGAAATTGTAAATTTGGACAGATTTTCAGATATTTTAGTGCACCTGGCAAGAGCTGGTAACATCACCTCTGTTAGAGTAACATCACCTCTGTTAGAGTAACATCTTGTAAAACAACAATTTTCATGAAGATTAAACTATTTATGGGAAAAATAATATTAATAACAGAACTTGAGTGTGTGTTAAGTTTATTGTATTTTACGCTACAGTTTCTTCAGATAACTTCTCTCAAATTTCCCCTTTGTGTTAATAGGAAACTGTAATTTTTATCTGCTCCAGCTAAGGATGAAGTGGTAAATTTTGAAGGTGGTAAAAGGAATTCCTGAAAGCCATTATCCAGATTAGGTGCCATTCACTATTATGGTATTTTGACCTTTAACATCAGATTTTGAATGCAGCTCAGGAACTCTCTTTGGCCTCTTCATTTTAATGCAACCCAAACACTTCCTGAGCGAGCCATTAGGCAGCAGCCAAATTTTGTTTTAATCAAATGGACTCATAGATGGGTTGTTTTCTGTGTCTGGCCAGGATTCTGATTTGCAAATATAAAAGGGGATTTAGAACTTCAGGATGCTGTTAGCAAAGGAGCACTGAAACAACTCGAGAAATCATGGAGAGCCACTGCGTTAAAAGAATTATGTATACACAAGAGTGCATAGGATGAACAGAGTATACAGTTATGGAGCTGTGTCAGGCAGGTTTGGGTTGGATCTCAGGGAAAGGTTCTTCCCCCAGAGGGTGGTGGGCACTGAACAGGCTCCCCAGGGCAGTGGGCACAGCCCCAAAGCTGCCAGAGCTCACAGCGCTCTGAGAGACAGGTTGGGATTGTTGGGATGTCTCTGCAGGGCCATGGGTTGGACTGGAAAATCCTGGTGGGTCCCTTCCAGCTCTGTGATTCTATGATTCACTCTCATGCAGCAATCTGTGTCTTGCTGCAGGATGTCACTCCCTTCCATGGGTTAATCAAACTCATAGTCCTGCAGTAATGGTCAGTGCACAAACCCAGTGTGCATTCCAGTCTATGGTAACAGTTTTATGGTACAGTTCCACAAATCCATGTTTAATAGTTGCAGTCTGTCTTGCAGATTTGTTGGCCATACAGCAAAAGAACTGAAATTGTTCTTTCTTTGAGTGTACAAACAGCACAGTAGAAAAGAGCTGCTTTGGAAACTCTATCTCTGCATAAGAACAGGTATGGCATCTCTACCTTTTGTCTTTATTGAAGGCAGGTGAGGTTGTCCCTCTGTGTCTCCAGGAGCTCAACTGCAGAGGAGAGACGCTGCTCTGTTCCTCATTCCTCTTGTAAAACCCAGGGCTAAACTGGAAAACTCTCAATAAGCTTAAACAGACTTAAAATAGAAATCAAGTTACAATTGGAAATCCATTTAACACAAGCATCTGAAATGTAATGCTTTCTTATCATTAGTAACAAGGGCCTGAGATTAGTTCCACCAAGAGTTACCTGCTCCAAACCCTTTACTGCTTCTTATAAAAACAAATCTCAGAAGAAAACATTGCCTGCTTTGAAACCTTTCTTTCTACTGCTTTTATTACAGCATTTTATTCTACATGTAATGTTAGTAAAGAATTAAGGAAACTGTCAGGCCTTCTGGAAAGATAAAAGCACTTACAGATACAGAGCCATTTGTCCTTAATCTCAGCTATTTAATCGGCCCCAAAGGTGCACAAACCCCTTTCAAACTGCAAACAACTAATCAAGTGCCATATTCTGTCCCTCTTCAGCAGAAAAGGCCACCTTGGAAATACAGCTCCTGAAAACTTTATCCTTAGGCCCCTTTTAGCTGTGAAGGACAAAGAACTCCACGCACCAGGACTGGCACAGGGCTGTACTTTCGAGTAAGTGAACATCTTAAAATGTGAGAGTATTCTCTATTTGGCTTTTGGGACACTGAGCTGTTGCTTTTGCTGGGCATCACGAGGTGGGGTTTCACAACAATTTGTTTTCCTGGTCTACCAGTGAAGTTCCATCTTTACCTAATTTCAGGTTCTAAAGCTACAGGTCAACTAACAGCTGGTGATTCACAGCTGTAAAAAAATTACTTTAGTACCAGGAGTTTCTTCAGTACTAAGATACTACAACATATTTAAACACAATAACTAAAAAGAGTATATTTCTGATTAAAACACAATGACAAAAAGCAAAGCAGTAAAAAAAATAATCTTTGGATACTTTTCAACACTGCACCGAAACACAACTTGGCTGAAACATCTGCAGTATCACATCATCTGCTCTGCAGGAATCTTGTTGAAGGCAATTAATTGTTAATTAGCAATGTGCCAGCAGACAGCTCAAGAAAGGATTGTTTGCTGAGTTAGTCCAAGTTGTCATATGTAATTTATGTGGTAGAGGAGTTGCAGTAGCACAGTGTCTGTAATGAACATGCTAGGGCTGCTTTAGGGAGCTTAACACATGCTACTTAAACTGTTCTTGCAGTGCTTAAATGCTGACAGTGCTAAACTATAAATACTGGATATGAGAGGGTGTGTTTGATAAGAGCTGATCAATGTCATTCAGGCAATTACTTTACTGACATTCAGCTTCAGCCAAAAAGACTTCAATAAAGGAAATATTCTGAAAATGTGGGGCCTCTCTTTTAAGTTTGAAGGAATATATTGGTGTTGCACTGTTTCAAAGACATGCCAAAAATAAAACATGTGATTGAGTTGAAAGTTTTGGGGGGTAATATGCATTTTTTATTATTTTGCATTGGGGCAGGAAAACCAAATCATCTTCCTTGTGGGCTGACCTGTCCTTTGAAGGGTTCCTCCTATTTCAGGTCTAAAACTGAACCAAACCACTCCCTCATTCCCATCTTAGGATTGCATTTCTTATGGTAATTTTCTGTTGTTCATTCGAATGTTTAAAGGGACATTTGGCAGACTGTGCAGTGTTGCTGCCACCCCTCTCTGACCGTGAGTATTGCACAGGCCCCCATGTTTGGGGAGGGATGATTGGCCACTGCACTGCACCCTGAAGGTTAAACACTGCCCATAGGTGATCATACCGAGCTGCTGAATCAGAACAGGAGAAATTAATTGTCATCAAGGCATATAACTGCAATATATTTACAATTCCGTGTTTATTTACTTTAGCTATTGATGTTTAGCCTGGAGAAGAGGAGGCTGAGAGGTGACCTCAGCACTGTCTGGAACTGCCTGAAGGGAAGTTGTGGCCAGGTGGGGGTTGGTCTCTTCTCCCAGGCACTCAGCAATAGGACAAGGGGGCACGGGGGGCTCAAGCTCTGCCAAGGGAAATTGAAGTAGGAAATCAGAAACAAATTCTTTGCAGAGAGAGTGCTCAGGCATTGGAATGGGCTGCCCAGAGAGGGGGTGGATTCCCCATCCCTGAAGGTTTTTCAAGTGAGCTTGGCCGTGGCACCGAGTGCCATGATCTGGTATAAAGGGACTGGAGTTGGCCCAAGGGTTGGACTTGATGATCTCGGAGGGCTTTTCCAACCCAATCCATTCTATGATTCTGTGATTAATTTCATCCACAAACTGGATTTTTTTTTTTAATTACTGTGCTATAGGTTCAGCCTAAAGCCTGAAAGCCAAGTTAGGTTGTGTAACATTTCAGGATCAATACAAAGCCTGGCTAGGTGGGCTGTTTGTACAAAAGAATTGCCCTGGAGCACTTACTTGGGGGCTGTGGGAGGTATTTCTTCCTGTCAGGTTCACTCTCTCCCACATGAAGTGTGGATTTGTTAAATACTTTGTAAAGCCTTACAGTGTCCCCACATTAACCTGGAGCATCCAGAGCACAAAGCAATTCATCCCCCTGCTTTCTTATAAGGCAAGAAGCAATGGCTGGGATAAGATGGGGGATTTCAGGTGCCTGCTGAGAACGTCTATAATCTGAATAATCTTCTGACATTATTCACTGAGTACCTTTAATAGTACAAATTCTGAAATCTTAATAGAGTTGAGAACATGTCCAGGGGGTCTGAGCACAAACTCTCCTCAGAGTTCACTCCTTTTCCAGGTTGTAGTACCTCAGTAACTATGAGGTTATATCTGCATGAAGACTGCAAATTCAGTTTCTGATCTGCAAAGATGATTGAATATCACTGTTAGTGGGAAGGCAGTTGTGGTGGTGTGTATCTAGTTCTTCTGAGGTGTCTAGTTGGTACTTTTTTGTTTGGCCTTAATTGTAAGTAACATTAAAACATCATTCCTCAGGTGCTGCCATTTGTATGGATAGGTGCTTCCAGGGTCTTGGTTCAGTTGCACAGGTGACTGCTAACCCTTGGGAGTTGTGTATAAGCCTCACTACTGGAGGTTCTCTCCATGTGCTGGCTCTTGTAAAACTCATGTTTAGGAAGCTCAAGATACTGAAAGATAAATTGTATATAACAAAGGAAATATGGATGTCAGACTGACAGCAAAGGACAAGAGAAAGGTCCCCAAAGGGCATCATCAATAGATGAAAAAGTGGTTTTTGCTGCTCTCTTCAACTCTAAATTCAGCATCTCAACAATTGTGAGGCATGGGCAATAAATTGGATAGAGAAATATCTACAATGATAGCAGTTAAGCCTCTCTAAACAGAAGACCAACAATCAGTTGTTGCTTTACTTAAAGTTATCTGCAATAAATAAATCTTTTTTCCCATTGCAGAAAACTGATTAGGCACAAATCAGAAGCTTATTGCTCTTTGACTGAAGTCCAGTCTGTAATAGAATAGCTAAAGGCATCTTACTTGTTCACAAATTGCTTTGTGATTTGAGGCTTTTGATCCAAAATATTGTGTGTGATTGCTATCACTAATGAAATTCTTATTGTATTTCTTTGCTTTTGTGTAGCTATTTACCCATGAAGAGTTAGACTTTGTAAAATCTTTATATAAAGGCTTGTGTACATTTTGCTTATATCAAATCTAAACTGAAATTTTTAAATCTGGAGAGGATTGTTGTTCCTTCCTCCTAGCAATTATACTGTCACAGGGTTCTGTATTGCAGAAAAAACACAGAAAATCACAGAGTTACAATAAGAAGAAGAAATGGAGCCAAGCCCAAGTTTTTTATTTTCCAAAGCTGTATCACATGACTTTTGCACACATTACACACTTGGTGAACATTGCTTTGACCTCTCTATTACCTGTGTTGGCATTTCAAGACTGTTTATTTGCATCTTCAAAGCATGGGCCAGGTAGAAATCCCAGAAGATAATAAATTAATATGAGCTCTGGCAGTAACCAAAGAGGCTTGGATAGAGTGAATATTCCTTTGGGAATGGCCATGTATTTTAACATCCTGGCAGAATCTTGTAGGAATATGGCTCTTTTTTGGGGGGAGATTGTTTTCTCAAGTTACTCTAGATATAAATACCTTATCTTTATTAATTTCAGTTTATAAATCTAAATAAATACATCCTGAGAACATTTAGTACTTCACAGCACCATCCTTTGGTGAGCAGAAACACCTGATTTCCACTCCCACCCCTGCACTTTCTGCACAGAGTTGTAAAGGGTTCCTTTGGACTGTGCAGACAAACCTGAACAAAGCAGAACTAGAATTGCTTTGTTAGGGCACATCCTTTTAATGTGGAGCCTGAAAGGAATGGCCAGAAAACTTGTGGCGAGTGTGCTGGAGACAACACTCCCTTCTGCAGAGCTGATGTTCCATTATCAGGAGCAGACAGGGCAGAAGGAATCTACTTGGACATAACTAGAATATTTGATGTGTGATACTGCTGGTCCTTCTACAGGATATGTAATAATGTTTTAGGTAGTTATTGTTTTCACTAGAAACAGCCTTCTGATATTGGTAGCTACTGGTCTCCTGTCTTGCTGCTCCAAGGTTGTTGTCGTCCCATCACTGAGTTGAGCTCTGATTGCAGGTCACATGCTGGTCTCCCAAGAGGCTGGAAAAGCAGGCATGCATTCATGATGAGGAGCATGAGATACACAGGTTAGTGAGTGCACTGAGATCCTGTCATCCTCATCAGAGAAGTTTTTTCCCTGCTATAGAGAACACTCCACTAGAATAAAAAAACCCAGGGTTATCAACTCATTCTGAAATTTGTGATGTTTTCTGCTGTAAATAAGGTGCTGCATTTCATTGAAGTGTTCACAAAGATTTGCAGCAAGCAATTAATTCCATAAACACTTCAACTGGTAGGAGACTGAATCGGAATTATGCAAGAAAACAGCAGTGGATAAAATGCTTGACACCAGGAATTAAACTTTTCAAATGCTCACCAAATCAGCACTGATTAAACACCTTTTTCATCTGGCTATAGACTGTCCTTTGCAGTAGGACCCTTCAGTTTGGTAACATCAGTCTATTTGGAGAAGAGTGGTCTCTCCCCTGTATTGAATCATCAGTCAAATATTTACTGTCCTTTAGCTTGCCTCTATTTTTAGAATTACACTGAGGAATGAAATGAGAATTGAGTCTCAGCTTTGATGTTTAAGTGTCTCCTGTTGAGCCTGCTAGGCCTGGCTGGAATACAGAAAAACAGTGCCTGTTTTGATCCCTGCTGAAAACTGGAGGAAGAAGGGGAGGGGGCAAATTAAAACAACAAAAAAAACCCTCAAAGCCGAGTTTGGTTTGTGCAAAGCCAGGTTGGGAAAAATTGATCTATTCCATCCTCAGATGATGAATACCAGCTGCATTCAAAACAAACAAAGACAAACCACAAAAAGACCACCCAAAATCAAGCCCAGCACTGCTAATGACATCTGGGAAGGATGCTTTTAAAAAACAATCAGAATTCTGCAGTTTTATCAACTCTGACAGTTTTTCATTTCACAATATAGCTTTGACTGGTGCTATACATGTTGGTATCGAGAAGACATGAAAGAGCCTCATCCTGTACTGTTTGGTGCAAGTGTTTGTGTGATACAGGCAGTTGACAGAGAATGTAGGGTGAGGCCCCAGTGCCCACTCTTCTGACATGTATAATTTAAAAGCAAAATTCTAAAAACTTAAACCAGTAGGATCTTCAGTGTCTAAACACAGTGAGGCTGCACATCGGGGTATGATACAAGTCTAGGTTATGCCAGCTCGAGTTAATACAAAATCTATCCATGGGCATCTTTCCATTTTCTTCCATAAGCACTGGTAACAGATTTCCCAGCAGTGTGAGAAGTCCATGGAGCTGGAGGGGAAGAGGGAGAGAATTCCCATGGAAGAGCAGGCTGTCTCTGGGACAGTATTTTCCAGTATGCCCAATTGGAGTCCTGGATTTAGGAGACTGTGTTCCGAAGTGCATCTCCTGGTGTTGCAGAACAAAGCCTGGTGATTGCACCTTCAGCTGAGTGTGGATCCAAAGAAAGATTTGAACCTAGAACCTGACCTGCATCCTGCCATTTGCCAAGGAGAAACCATGGAGATGAAGAACGGAAGAAATATTCAGTTTGGGTTGAGAAACACGGACTGGAAATGACAGGACTACAGCAAAAAAAAAAAGGGCAAGCAGGGTTTAACAGGTAAAAAAATCCTCTATTTGAGATATTCAACTGGAAACAAACCCATTTGTATTATTTTCCTCCTATTCTTGCTTTTCCTTTAGACTCATTTAGCTTGAATTTTAAGCCCAGCCCCGGTTAGAACTGCCCACATGGGCTGCTTCTGCATTTTGCCAGAGTAACTCGAAAGCGCCCACATTGTCTCCACACTTTCCAAATGTTCCTCTTACATTTCTTTTCCATCCCGTCTGTCCTGCAACCCCCTCCCCCCCACTCCTTCCAGATGAAGTTGGTGTCATTTGCTATCAGAGGGTTCTTTTTTTAACCTGTGCCGGACTCCCCGAGGCCATCCCTGCGGGCGGCGGGGGCCGCGCCGGGCGGGCTCTGCAGGTGCAGGGTGGGCTCTGCAGGTGCGGGGCGGGCTCCGCACCGCAACCCGCTCAGCGTACGGGTCAGCCCCGGGCCGGAGGGGCGCGGAGCAGGGCTGGGCACCGCTCGCAGGGCTGTGAAACGCCAGGAGCTCGGCCCTGGCTGCTCCCCGCGGGGAGGGCGGGCGGAGGCTGGGGATGCTCGGGTGGTGATGCTCGGTGGTGCTGGTGGAGGAGGAGGAGGAAGAGGAGGAGGGGGGAGCCGGCGGGACAGCCTGGGGTGGGCGGAGGGGGGAGGCGGGTGTTATACCATCGCTCCGGGAAAGGCTGAGCATTTGCAAATTCCGGCTGCAGCGCGCGGGCCGGGCCGGGCAGGGAAGGGAGAGCTTCCCTCGGCATCCTAACGCTGTCCGCCCTCTGCCCGCCTTCCCCCGGCCGCCTGTGCCGCCCTGCCCGTGCCTCCCGTACGGCGGAGCGCACAGCGGCTGCCCGCGGCCATCCGCCCTGAGCCGCAGCCGGAGCCCCGCGGGAGCAGCCCGGGAGCTGCTGCGCTCCTCCAGGCAGGCCAGACCCGTTCAGGCGCCCTCCTCCACATCCCCGCCTGCCTCTGCTCTCAGCTGCGTGCCTGCAAGGTGCAGATCATCTCTGTCCTCTGGTAGGTTGGTCAANCTTTTTTTACCCTGTCCCGGCCTCCCCGAGGCCATCCCTGCGGGCGGCGGGGGCCGCGCCGGGCGGGCTCTGCAGGTGCAGGGTGGGCTCTGCAGGTGCGGGGCGGGCTCCGCACCGCAACCCGCTCAGCGTACGGGTCAGCCCCGGGCCGGAGGGGCGCGGAGCAGGGCTGGGCACCGCTCGCAGGGCTGTGAAACGCCAGGAGCTCGGCCCTGGCTGCTCCCCGCGGGGAGGGCGGGCGGAGGCTGGGGATGCTCGGGTGGTGATGCTCGGTGGTGCTGGTGGAGGAGGAGGAGGAAGAGGAGGAGGGGGGAGCCGGCGGGACAGCCTGGGGTGGGCGGGGGGGGGGGGCGGGGGGGATACCATCGCTCCGGGAAAGGCTGAGCATTTGCAAATTCCGGCTGCAGCGCGCGGGCCGGGCCGGGCAGGGAAGGGAGAGCTTCCCTCGGCATCCTAACGCTGTCCGCCCTCTGCCCGCCTTCCCCCGGCCGCCTGTGCCGCCCTGCCCGTGCCTCCCGTACGGCGGAGCGCAGAGCGGCTGCCCGCGGCCATCCGCCCTGAGCCGCAGCCGGAGCCCCGCGGGAGCAGCCCGGGAGCTGCTGCGCTCCTCCAGGCAGGCCAGACCCGTTCAGGCGCCCTCCTCCACATCCCCGCCTGCCTCTGCTCTCAGCTGCGTGCCTGCAAGGTGCAGATCATCTCTGTCCTCTGGTAGGTTGGTCAAGCTGGCATCCTTGCCTGGGGAGGGATTTTTGAAAGGCTTCACTATCTGCTACTAAGCTACCTATCTCACCTTGGAAATCAACTCCTTCTCTTGCACGTAGGCTTCTTTTTTTTCATCTTTTCCTTTTCCTGCTTTACAACTTTTCCAGCTTCCTTCACTTGCACCTGCAAATTTACATAGGTAATAATAAGCTAAAGACATGCTGATAGATTTCAGTCATTGAAGATTAGTACTAGCAAGTGTCTCAAAACATCTGTGTGTTTTCTTTTTGTTCTTCTCTAGGCTGAAAAGTCATGACAGCTGAAAAGACTATTCCTATAATTAATGGCAAGCCAGAAGATGCTTTGGACCCAGAAGCTTCAAGTACCAATCTTGTCCACAGCAACGATAAGAAAGTTCATGAAAGAGGTCACTGGAACAATAAAGTTGAATTTGTGCTTTCTGTGGCAGGGGAGATTATTGGACTGGGAAACGTATGGAGATTCCCATACCTTTGCTACAAGAATGGAGGAGGTAAGCTGGCACCATATGTTGATTTATTGCTCACCATAAACCTTGGAAATAAACAATTAACAATGCTTTGCAGTGATTTTTTTTGTGCTAGGAAGAGATATGTGCTCAGGATTTGAGCATACGTGCAATTAGGGAAGTATAAAACCTCTGACAGCTAAGAAAAAAATCATCCTATTTCTCTTTCCTTCTCCCCAAGTACTATGTGGGTTACTTTTACAAGTTGCTTTTACGTTAGTAAACTGAGTAATTTTTTCAGTGAGATTTTTAGTGTAGAAGAAGCCAGAGTTCTCTTATAGTAGCACAATCTGTGTTTTCTTCTGTATGGGAGTACAGACCCAAGCATACTTAAATAAGTTTGGCTGACACAGGAATGAACGTAACAGTTTATTTTTCAAACCAAACACTCTGGAGAAGATGAATATTTTTTCTGATAATGCTACGAAGACAAAATTCTCTTTCTTGGTCATGTGGAAATTTTTGTAACTCGATGTACTTTTTCTTTCCTCTGTCCTTCCTCAATTCTTACTATAAGGTAGGGGAAGATGTCAAAACTGATGGCAGCTCAAAGAAGAGAGTACACCCTAATAAATTTAAAATATGAATGTTATTGGAGAGGGAAAAGAGCAGACAACTTCTACAGAAGTTTAACACTTGGCATGTATTGGTTATAGTTAAATATCACAGTGTAGGATATGTGACAGTAGAGAATAAATACACCAGCTGTGACTTGTGAAGCAATGCAGAGAAGAAAGCAAACTAGAAACTTAGTTTAGATTCTGTGGACTGGGTTTAACATTCTCCCCACTTAAGGCAGTGTTAGTGTAACCACTTAGGCTGGGAGAAAAAGAGCATGTTCAGTGGCTGATATGCAAAGGTCTGGTTCTCAATGGGTTTGCCGTGCCAGATTTCTTTTCTTTGTCCCTCCTTGTCTGAAATCAGGGATGGTTTGGGCCCGTTTTGTCTGCTGTTTCTCTAAGGCTAATACTGCTGTGGAAGATGTTTGTTTGTAGTACCTTTCCCTACTTATCTTTACTTTGGGAAAACTAAGATAACAAGAGTTCCCCTCTTTACAGAATGATGATGCTACCAAATACTGCTGTTAGAATATAAATATTAATATGCTGGATACAGAGCACTTTCTTGTTGGTTGTCAGAGTGTTTCCAGAGAACTTTTGGCAGAGTTTAAAATAGAGATGTATTCTTGGTGTGTAATTTTCTTGTTCATACAGCCATATTTCCATGCCCATTTGTATGTATGTGCTGCCTTGTCAAAATGTGATGTTACCATTTTTAAGGCTATAGCATTAGGTAGAAAGAATTCTAATCATGGTTTTGAGTTATTTGATGAAAGGGTGTGCACTTAAATACCATATTTAATCACCACTCTATTCTTTAGCAACAGATTTAGTGTGTGATTGAATTGGTCAGGTCCTGGTCCCAGGGGAATTTGCCACTGACCAGTTTTATTCAGTGCTTGGTGTATGACCTGTGGCTTTGTAGCTGTCTGGAGTGCACTGGTGGAATCAGAGCAGAGTTTTGTTTTCAGAGTTTACATCTGATGCCTCAAACTTAGTGTGAGGTAAGAGAAGACAATGGTAAAATATAGGAGCTAGTTGTGAAGTACCTTGCTAGCTACAGAACAAACCTAGAAGCTGTAGTGTGGAACTTGAGAGAAGGTCTGACCTCTCTCTGGTACTTACTCTGAGTCACAACAGGCAGTGTAGGCGTCAGCTTCTATAATTTTACATTGTTATCGTGGATATTTAGTTCAGGTTTTTAGGAAAATTCATTTCTTTGTATGCTCAGAATTAGACATTTCTTGGAATATTATCTTTTTGCAAGCTGGGAAACCTGATGTTCTCTGATTTTCATGATGTATACCTGTGGTAGGACAGTGTTGGAAAAACAGTCAAAGCAAATACTTTGGATTTCAACAAGTTGCCATGTTAAACTCTCTGTGATTGTGAGCAGGATTTGATACTGGCCAGCACTTCACCTGGCCTATATGGATCTTGGTCAAACCATATGCATGGTAAATTACACTGAAAATCGTGTTTTAGCTGTAAGGATTCCACTCTTTGTGAAATCCTTATGGATTGCTTGAGAGGCAGATGAGATGCTCCTATGGGAAAACTGTCCGGCTGAGGGAAGAGATCTCTGGTGCTGTGCTGGCTCTGAAGAAAGGAACTGCAAGTCAAAGCAGCTGTTTCTACTTGCCTTAACTTTCTAATCAAGGTGACTAAAGCACAGCAGTTGGTGCAGGTTGTGGGTGTGTTGTGTTTGAGTTTTGGTGTGCTTGATTAGCTATCCTGGAGTTTGCTGTCAGCATCCAACAAAATTGTTGATGCTTTGTTCTTTATGTAGAATTTCACATTAATACTTCTCACTGATAAGGCCAAATCCTGCTTTCTTGTTCTTCTAAGTACTTCTAAGGTCTGTTCCTCTTCCATGATCCTTATCATTAGGCTTATAGAAACAATATACAAAGGACTTTTTGGATTTAATTTCTTCATTCCGGCTTTCCTGAAAAGCAAGGAAGAGAAGATAGTGTAGACTGCCATGGGGATGATCAGAGAAGAGCTCTGTGGCTGAGCAAGGCTGTGATCTTTTCTGTGTTCAAGAGACACATCAGCAAACTTTAGTCTGTACTGAGGAACTTTGATCTGGTCTTTTTTAGTCCAAGATATTGGCTTATAGGTTAACTTTGGATACTTGGGGCCAGGAGGAAACACTTCCTGCACTGTCAGCTTGATGCCTGAGAGTGATCCTTCCTTTACTAGGAAAGTTTTCACTCTGCTGTCAGGAACTGTATTTGTTATAACCAACACCCCTTCAATATTCCCTTGTAGGTGCTTTCCTCATCCCATACGTGGTCTTTTTTATTTGCTGTGGAATACCAGTATTTTTCCTGGAGACAGCCCTGGGACAGTTTACTAGTGAAGGAGGCATTACATGCTGGAGGAAAGTTTGCCCTCTGTTTGAAGGTAACAAACAGTTCTGTGTTCTACTGCAAAAGACTGCATTGAATTTCAAGTAAAACAAAATAACTTGTATTAAAATTGAAGTTAATATATCTATGAAATGTAAGCAGTAGTGTAGAAGTTTTCTCTTATGTCTTACTATTTTTTTTTCTCTTTAGGCATTGGCTATGCTACCCAGGTTATAGAGGCACACCTAAATGTATATTATATCATCATTTTAGCATGGGCTATCTTCTATTTGTTTAACTGCTTTACTACAGAGCTTCCCTGGGCTACCTGTGGACATGAATGGAATACAGGTATGATCTCAGTAGAGATTATCACTGTGCAAAACCTTCTAAATAATTGATTCATATATTAAAATGTCATGAACAAAATTATTGTTGTAGAAAAGTCAGTGTAAGTGGGCCAACCACATCCCAGTACACCTTGATAAAAGAAACCTGGAATGAAAACTTACTCATACCTTTTTGGTTTAGTCATTGTATAAGCATTTGTTCTTGTAGAATATGCCAGAAGAAGATGATTTTGGACTTTGTTAATTCTGTGAGATATTCTGGCTAAATCCCAAGACTCTTTATTTGCAATCATATCTATTCTTCCTGAATACAGTGAGTGAATTCTGCTGTAGAGAATGACCTGATGACAGGTTGCAATCTTGCTCTTTCGCTCTAATGAAATCAGGAGGAATTTGAATGGAGAGGAAAATATTAAATGTGGATCTTTGGGTTTGCTCTTTTAAATGCCAGATGTTGAGGGATAATGTTCATCAAGCTACTTCTGGAAATTTAGTTGCATAAATAATCCTTACTACATGCAAAGTAGCCTCCTGTGTTTGTGAGAGTGTGCAGTGTGGGGCTCTTCATCTGTCTCCTCTCATTGATATTTTTATGTGTAATTCTCTGCTTATTGCATTTGTAGATTCGAAACCCCTCTTGGGAGGATTTCATACCAATGCCCTTATTTCCACATTCCTGAAGTTTTTGTATTTATTCCTTCTGTTGCTTTGTGATTTCAAATCATGTACCAATTGTACTGTCTTTCATGGTTTTTATTAAATGGTCATTATCATGAGTGCACCTAAAGCTGCCTGAAGTCTTACAGTTAGTGCTAGAGAACTAGTCTTGGGCCCAGTGGATGTGGCAGGCTCTGTTATCAGTGTTGGCAGCCCTGCAGAGGAGCTGGGCCAGTGCTGATGGCTGTTCACATTCAGCACTGCTGAGCTGCTTGGCCTCCTTTCTCAGTATTAGAGATGATGATAATAATGAAAAGCCAGAGGAGCTCTTCTCTTGCCATATTAGGGCAAAGTGCAAGCTTGTTGCTGGCCATGCTCCATGAGCCATTTGTTCCCATGAGCCACTCAACCAGCACTTGGAGTAGGTTGGAATTGCCAATCAATTGCCTCAGTTTGTCAACATGTCTTTCTGCCTGAGACATTTTATTGGCTCTTGCCACTGAACTGTGGCTTTGGAAAGTGCTACAGGAGAGTCCCCATGGATGTTTTCCTGGGCTAGGCCTGTGAGCTGGGGACCAAAACAGTGATGCAGAAGTAGCAGCTGGTGCACTGAACGCACCCAGCAATCCTTTAACCACAAACAGAAATGTATTGTAGAATGGTGGCTTCACCAGATGCGTGAACAGGAAGAAATGTACTTGCATGTCAATACAGCAAACTCTTTTTTTTTTGTTCTTTTATAGAAAACTGTGTGGAATTTCAAAAACTTAATATGAGCAACTGCAGTCAAGTCTCCTTACAAAATGCCACTTCTCCAGTGATGGAATTCTGGGAGTAAGTGCACGTAAACTTTATATTTGATTGGACTATTCATTATCTTCCAATAATTTGATCATTTACACATGATTAGATACCTTGTAACCCTGTAGCACTTAGTGATGTGTGTTCAGCTGGAAATGTTCTTATACAGCCAAAGAGAGTCAGGATGAGTTTTTAACTCTTTTTTTAGAGGAGTTTGTTGGGTGTTTTTTTTAACTCTTCTTTTCTACAAGGAAAGGAATTCCATATCCTGAAAGAACATAGAACAAAGTGTGCCACTTGCTTGGGAGCTTGGCTCCTGCTGCTGCAGGAAAGAGCCTCAAACCCATACTAATGAGGAGGCAGAGGTGAAAGAAAGAAGATGATTTAAAATATTTCTTTGGTTCTTTCCTTTTCCAAATGTTTCTTCCCTTAAGAATTGGAGAGTTGCATCTTCATCCTTGTCTCAGCTCATTCTCCGGTTTCTCTATCTCATTATATTTTAAAGCCCTATGTAAGTGTTAGTTATTCAGTTGGAATAATGGGAGAGTTTAACTCTCTCGTGTCTCCTGGATTCTGATTTCTAGTTAGACTTTAGAAGGAAATTAGACCTTTGCCAAGTATAGTCTGCTTTTGTGGTGCCATATTTTCCCCCACTATGAATGTTTAATCAGTGCAGCCCCATATTTGTTTCTTGTAGGGCACAGTGTGTGTTAAGAAAGTCATAGAAATGGAATGTTACTTTTAGGACTCAACGATCTCACAATTTAACGTGTGTCACACAGTTCTGGGTTGCAAGAATTTTTTTGAGGACCACTAATTTTATTAAGGCAGAGTCTTATTCTGATGCTGTATGATTAGAGCTCTGTTTTATGCTCAGGACAGCAACAGCTACACTTTGAAAGAATCATGAGTTCAGACTGTTCCTGAGGGGGGAACTGTAAATTGACACAATTTCCTTGAATATTAGGATGTGCTGTTGTCTCTCTCGACAACCCTTTGTCTTGCTGCATCAGTTAATCTAGCCTTCAGTAAATAATACTGTCTTATTTAAAAATAAAATTAAAAACCCAAACTAAATTAAACCTGAACAATATGAGAGACACATACACTCTCTGGGTAAAATTATAACTTTATTTTCTGTCAAGATTTTAAATAATCTGAACCACCAGATCTATAAATTGAAGTGTATCAATTTTACCCACTTCCCATATAATGTTTCAGAATAAACAAGTTTATCAGGTGGCATCTTTTATTTCTATGACTTCATCATTTGACAAAAATCTTATATATTAAGATAGCTAGAATTAAGATTTCCTTTGATTAGAGTAAATGAGAAAAATATTTTCTGCAGAACTAACCTGATTTACCTGCTGTATTTTTTTGCTTGTTCAAAAATACTCACCACTCAGCCCCTGAGGGTAACTCCAGTTATCCAGAGAAGCAGGCAACATTTAATTGAATTATATGGAGGGCACAGAGGAAGTTTTATCTCCTCATGTTTTTAGGGTTTTGTGGTTTCTTTTTGTCAGTGCTCATCTTTGGATTGCCTGAACTCTTATGCCAGTTTATTTTGATGCCCATACAGATACATTTTACGCATGTCTCTTCTCAGAGTCCTCTAAAAGTAAAGCTGAAGATGATTCTGTAGCTGAACATGAATGCAAACTACAGTGGGGTGTAAATCCTTCAAATTTGGGGCATATTTGCCTACTTGCTTTTTGCTAAGTTAGGAATGAATTATGGAACTAGACGGGATAATCAGATTTAGCATTTTCTCTAACTTGTTTTACAGTCTTGTATATACTAAGTTAAATATAAATACTCCTACACTTTTAAAATAAAATTAAAAAAAGAAAATAATTTGTCATTTATTTGGAACTTTATTATGCTATGGACAAACTTTTGGTAATACTAACAGCTTACTGGCTAAAATAGCTTCAGATATTAAACTTATCTACTTACTCTCTCCAAGCAAAACTGCAGTTTCCTGAGTTTTCACCCTTAGAAGATAAATGTAGTTCCTTCCTGCTGAGAAAGTTATTTGCCTTGTTGCCTTTAAGTAGGTATGATGTTTCATGGCTTCAAAATTTAAAATAGACATTACAAACTAGTTTAGAAGTGGCAAAATGAGCTTTATTAATTATCAGGACTGATTTTACATTGAAACAGCTAATTGGAATTAAGAGAAGATTGTAGTTAGTTCTGTTTCTGAAGTATCAGATATAAGTGCACAGTGGAGGTTTTCATGTATAGATGTGCAGTGTAGATCACAGAGTAGTTAATACAAAGTAAACTAGACTAGTTAATTTGTCCAGAAAATCATTATAATCTGTAGATAAGTGTTACCAGCAATGTTATTTCACTTAATCAGAGATCTTGTTTCTGTGATGTTGCTTTATGACTTTGTAAATTCTGGTGTTGGCAGCCCTTAATTTATTGCAAGACTTGTTGAAACAAATAGCAAGAGGAAAGTTGCTGGTGGAGCCTGCCCAGAGCAAGTTTGTGGAGTTTTGGTTTTTTTTATAGAATCATAGAATCATAGAATGGATTGGGTTGGAAAAGACCTCCGAGATCATCAAGTCCAACCCTTGGGCCAACTCCAGTCCCTTTACCACATCATGGCACTCAGTGCCACGGCCAGGCTCACTTGAAAAACCTCCAGGGATGGGGAATCCACCCCCTCTCTGGGCAGCCCATTCCAATCCCTGAGCACTCTCTCTGCAAAGTTTTTCTGCTCTCCAACTTCCATTTCCCCTGGCAGAGCTTGAGCCCCCCGTGCCCCCTTGTCCTATTGCTGAGTGCCTGGGAGAAGAGACCAACCCCCACCTGGCCACAACTTCCCTTCAGGCAGTTCCAGACAGTGCTGAGGTCACCTCTGAGCCTGCTCTTCTCCAGCACAAACACCCCCAGCTCCCTCAGCCTCTCCCCACAGCACTTGTGCTCCACTCCCTTCTCCAGCCTCGTTGCTCTTCTCTGGCCCCGCTCCAGCCCCTCAATCTCTTGCCTCAACTGAGGGGCTCAGAACTGAACACAACACTCAAGGTGTGGCCTCACCTTATGGTGATGTTTGGTTTTGTTTTGTTTTTTGTCTTTTACCATCCAATCTTGTGTTAATCTGTGGATTAGAGTGGTAATTATTGTGAATAGTGATCCTATTTACTTTACTGGATTGGGAGCTCGTTTACACGTAGGACTCAATACTGCCTTTGTAAACTGTCAGGCTGATGTTACAGCTTTCCTTTGAGAACCATTGCACATCACCACAGTCTTCTACAGTGGTTACAGTATCTTCAGGGGTTTTTTAATAAAACCCAACCTAAAGAGTAAAATGCGTGGGGAAGGCCCAGTAATTCCCCAGTGGATGTTTTGGCAGTGCTGTGTGTGGCTTTGAAGGCCGGTGCTCTCAGTGTGAGAGTTACTGATGCTGAGGGATGCACAGGTGTATCACACACGGTTTGCATTATAGAGGTGTAGAGGGGAACAAGCTGCACTTGGCTTTGTCTGTGCAAAAACCAGACCAAAAGGATGTCTTTATTTCTGGCTTTGAAAAGGAATCTTCTCACTTAACTGGTGCTGCTGGGTCTTTTCTATCCTCTAACCTATAGGACTCAGCCCCTATTTACTTGTGCCTGGAAGCAAATCCAAGTGCTCAGAGGGGCTGAGGATTGCAAACAAAGCCTCAGCCTTTCTGCTGAAATACTTGGAGCTTTTGTTGCTTCTGTGGCCTTGGTAACTCCTAAAGCTATTGCTCAAGTCAAGGAGTGATGACTGAGGGCATGTTTTGCAGTCCTGTGAAGCTTTCCTGGCCTGCAGACCAACAGTTCCCCTTCCCCAGGGCTGAGAGAGAATGCTTAGCACCTTAGCAGGTGTAGTCTCTGTGCCTCTGATAATTCAGCATTCTCTCCCTGCTTTGACAGCTGGGTCACCCAGGGGCTGAAATATCTTTTTGAGCCTGTAATTGGGAACTACTTGTCAGTGAGAATGGTCTGATCCTACTATAGGAGCAGTAGGCAAAGTCTGCAAAGTCTGGGTGTTTGGACACTCTTTTCTTGTTTTCCTGCTTAAAACATTGACCAGGATGATGTTTCTAAGGCCCAGTTTGAGTGAGCAGACTTGCCACTGACCTCTGGTATCGGTGTTGACAACTGGGAAAAAATAGGAGATTCAAGGACTTCTTACCCTGATTAAAAGGACCTTGCAAGCCATAGCTTTGAGAAATCTCACATTCCATCTGCATGAACAGCTTTTCAAGCTAAGCAGCTAAATTGATAAAAATTCACTTCTTCCTCTTCAAACTCCCTGTTGCTGAGTTCCAAAGGACAGGCAAGAGTCTGGAACTTCCCTTTTCATTTCATCCTGGTGCCAGCATTCAATGACCTGTTGACTCCCCCTTATGGTGTTTCCTTCATCCTGATGGCATAGCTTGGTTAAGGATTTTCCAAGAAAAAGTAACCATCATACTTTCAAGGTACAGCACATGGAATTTTTCTGTGTGCAAACTTTAAACAGTTAATAGTGGCAGCTACAGGGTTGATAATTTTTGGTATGGTAAAGCAGTCTAATGAAAGAGAGCTGTGGCACTAGATGAGACTGTATTTATAGCTCAGGAAACAGAACAGAAAGGAGAGGATACTCAGCTCCATTGTTTTTTCTGCTTTCCTAGCAGAAGAAATGGTCTGGCAGGTGTGGGGGGCACCAACCATCTCTGTGTGCTCTTTTGGCAGCTCCTCCAGTCTGTCACCATGGGCAGGAATTGGAGGTTTCCAGTCCCTGGGAAAGGAGCTGGACAGAAAGAGCACCCATGGCTTTGTGGTTGATTCCACCTCAATAGTTTTTTATTGGCTATATAACAACAATTTAGTCCTCTGTTAAAGAAGGTCTAGTTGTTGGCCTGTCACTCTCTGGAGGGGATGACACATCCTTAGCGTTTCCAAGTAAAGCCAAGTGAGAAAAAACATTGGTTTTGTCTCAAAAAAAAAAAAGAAAAGGGGCTGTTCTCAGCAAAAAGGAAAAGGCACAAACTCTTTCCTTGCAAAGTCAAAGAGAGGTTTTTCCTGTTTCATTCAGGCTGCAAATGAGTGCAGGAGTCACATTGTGGTTAATCCCCACCACACTATGAGAAGTCATTAGCAAGTTGAGCCTGATCTTGCAGTGCTCAGTCCCCAGAGACCTTCAGCACCCCTCAGAACCAGCCCCTTTGTGAAGGTCTTGTAGGACATTGAGTTGTGCCAGACTTGCTTGTTTCTGCTCAGTTCATAAGAGGCCATGTGAAAATTGCTTTTTGTTTGGAGTCACGTGAGCTCTTCATCTGGTTTTGCCTCAAGATCACTGACTTTTCCTGAATGCAGTTGAAAGAAATAAATGGGATAGGTGACAAAAGGCAAAGTGGATTTTTTTCTGTATTGAGGGATGAACCCTAAATCAAAAAGATGAAGTTCTGTGGTTTTTTTTTTAATTTTTATATTGAATATTGTTCATAACAATTTTACTATGGACAAAAAATGACCTTAGAAGTCGCAAAGTCAAGTATTTGGGTATTAGGAAATGATAGAAGTGAGGTGGTGCAATTTTAATTTCACATCTTTTATGAATATGATCCTCTGGAGTTGAAGAACTGCCTCATATTTTGTCAACAGATCTGCTTTGATCTCGTTAGAGGATGGATAGGGAGCAAACACTGTGCAGGTATTCAATATTTTGTTCTCTTTGTCAGCAGAGCAGGAACCTACTAATAATGAGAATATAAAACATAAGCAAATGAACAGAGTTATTAATTTAATCAAGGCTTCTTCAGGTGCTTATGGTGTCTGTGGGTTGACAATCATGGTTTTCTTGACTGTTTTTATATTGATTCATCCTCATAAAATCTCAATAAGATCAAATTATTCCCATTTTACAGAAGGGCATCTGAGCTTTAGTGAGAGTAAAAGTGCTAATTATGGGGAGCCCAAGGCATTTTTTCATACTACTTAACATTAAAGTTGCACAATTTTTATTCCAACAAAGGAATAAGAAAACAGATGTAAATCAGCTTTGTCCAAGTATTAATATGAAGTTATTTAATTGAAGACACCATGTTTGAAACAAGAAATTGGTATTTCTTTCCAAAAACGTTTTTTTGTGCACTTGAACGAACATTTAAGGATTTTTTTTTTTAAATAAAAGCAGTAACTTTTTGTTGTCTTTTCTCTAATGGCTATTTAGAAGGCTCTCCTTTTTGTATTTTGTTGGCAAGAAATAGAATACATATTTCACTTTTTGAACCTGTTGCGTACAGGTTGGGAATTCTATCACTTCTCTTGAGCTCACTGAGCTTTGTATAAAGGTTAAATAACCATGGAGTATAGATGGGATGGTAACATCTGGCTTCTCAGGGAGTTGCCATGCTGGAAGGGGACAGGATTATTCTCTCACTGCCACAGCACTTATTGAGATGGTTCAGACTGAAGGGACTACCTGAGATTAAGGTTTGAGGAAAAACTATTCTGATACTTGACATGTTAATAGTTAGACCATCCAGTTCAGCTTTGTGACAATAAATATTTGTTTATACACAGTTCTATCAGGAGAATGAGCCTCCTGCAGAAAAGCAGGAGGTTTGATAGCTCAGGAGTTCTCCTTAGAGGCAGAAAAGCAGGAGGTTTGATAGCTCAGGAGTTCTCCTTAGAGGCAGAAAAGCAGGAGGTTTGATAGCTCAGGAGCTCTCCTTGGAGCATTTGGGCTAAAGGAGAGCTGGGAAGGTGGGATCCAGCAGGGTGAGTGAGCTCTTTGAGTGTTTCCTGGCCTGGCCTCTTCTCTCAGTTTATGAAAACCATCTCCTCATTCCTCATGTTTCTAATCTTAGTCCTTTAAAAGGTTTCTTCCAAGGGACCCAATTGCCAGCATGCTGCTGGGGCATGGCTGAGCTATCTCAGTGCAGATTTTAATTCCTCAGCTAATCCCTGATCCATGCTGATGCCTGAGTGGCATTTCCACCTTGACTCTCCAGTTATCCATCCTTCCTTGTGATTACACCCAATCTTGCCATTCCCACTGCTTTTGGGCAGTTCAGTTTAATCTCTTTTCTTGGGCAGTTCACATTGTTTTCTGACTTGTCTCTAAATCAGGTATCATTCTGTTTCCTCCCTCCAGCCACCTTGTCCTGGTCATTTTATCCAGCCACTTGGCTGCTCCCCAACCTTGCCTGTGGTCTCCAGTTTTAACTTCCTAAACATTTTGCTCAGCTCGCTCAATTCCTTGGCCAGCTAATCCCAGACTCTCCATTCTCCCCTTTGCTTCTCCTGCACTCCCAGGTGTGTCTGCAGAGTGCAGGGCTCATGGTCCAGACAGACTCACTCCACTTTATCCAGTCTCCCAACTCTCAGAGCTCCAGGTGTTTTGCTTTCTTCCCAATATTCTGCAAACAGTGCAAAGTTAGGAAATCTGCAGCATTGTAGTATTTGGATGGAGCAATCCAGGAAGGTTTTATCCACCTCCTGATGAAGCCTCTTGGCAATGTGTGCATTTCTTTTTAATGTAACTGTAAGGGTGGGAGGTTACCACAATAAATATTTTTTC
This sequence comes from Sakesphorus luctuosus, assembly GCA_013396695.1. Taxonomy (NCBI): domain Eukaryota; kingdom Metazoa; phylum Chordata; class Aves; order Passeriformes; family Thamnophilidae; genus Sakesphorus; species Sakesphorus luctuosus. Next base: position 755,605 of record VWZD01011778.1, read on the forward strand.
TTATGCCTTTGTTTTGGATGCAGCCAAGAATTACCATTACTTTTTTTTGAAGCTAATCATCACAAAAAACTTTTGTTTAAACAGTAGGAGTTGGAATAAATACACTTGTATCTGAAGATGGGAATTTATAATGGAAAGTTTTAAATAAAAAAAACTTGATGTTAGGAGACAAATTCATGTTTTGGAAAAGTAAAATGTTACCAAGTCCTCTTCAGCAGTTTTAGGTACTTAAGGTAGTAATAAACCTTTCTTTGGTTGTGAAGGTGCCATGAACAAATTTAATCTGTTATTTACCTGGTTATTTAGAATGATACTGTTAATTTTTTATGAATGCTATCTGAAATATTTCACTGCCTACAACTTAAAATGTATTTTGGGAATTTGTAGCATTTGGCTGGTTCTTATGTTGAAATACGGGGAAGTGTTGGCGTGGAATGTTGCAAAAAATAGCAAATACATTTTTGTAGTAAAGATCATACTGAGCTATTTAAAATATCACTTAGTTACACGCTTGTAACAGTTGTAGCAATCAAATTATGGTCTACTAATAGTTGGAAAACATAAACAGGGAGCTGATTGAGGTACTTAAAAAACTGACCTTTAGAAGCTGCTGATTTAGATACTCAGTTTTGGTGAAGAATGGTAAATCTATTAAAAAAAAGAACTAATGACAGTAAGGACATTTTCATTATTGTTGTTGACATAGGGGAGTGTGTTTAACGGTGTTTATATCTATATATACACTTTTTGCTCTTCAGTTGTGGGCCCCTCAGATGAGGAAAGAGATTGAGGGGCTGGAGCGGGGCCAGAGAAGAGCAACGAGGCTGGAGAAGGGAGTGGAGCACAAGTGCTGTGGGGAGAGGCTGAGGGAGCTGGGGGTGTTTGTGCTGGAGAAGAGGAGGCTCAGAGGTGACCTCAGCACTGTCTGGAACTGCCTGAAGGGAAGTNGAACTCTACGAGGGAAGCACAGTTCACTTGCAGGGGTAAAATGAAAAAAATCAAAGGTTTAAATTAGCAAAGACTTAATTGTGCCATGCCAGGCTTGGCCAAATCAGTCCATAGCATCACATGCCAAACTAACCAGACATGCCTCTCCTGGCTTTGCCAGCTGTTTAATTGTTTCTCAGAAGTTATTGACCTGTTGTGTTTGGGGTTTTTTCATTTGCCTTTTTTGTGTGTGTTTGTTTTGGGGTTTTGAGGTGGGTTTTTTGTCATTACATTTGTTATTAATGCAAGGCCTCCTTTCAGCTGTGTCTGATTTTGTGCAATTACAACAGCGAGCTCATCCTCTTCTTTGTGAGTTACTATGTTCAGCCTCCTACAGGCATCTAAACAAACTTTAAATCTAGAAAACTAAAAGCATGATACAGTTGGTGGCATTTGCTGCCTGAAACTAGTTAGTCCCTCCAGTCACTCTCCTGAAACAGAGGGGTCTTGCATGGGACAAGCTGAGAAGTTGCATTTATGTTTTGCAGAGTTGCCCACCCCAATAACTGTTTTCTTCACCAGTTCCCCTTGGGAATTGAATTTGCAAGACTAGATGTGCAAAATAATTGCATATAACTATTCCAAGACACATTTTTCAGGACCTCTGGAATCCTTTAGACACACATGTAGCCTTGGAAATAATACTGTTGTTTTCAACTGTCCAAGAATGTGTCCAGTAGATTTGCTTCCCATCTTGAAATTGAGAATCTGAAGGACCTTGGTGCAAGAGATTTTAGACACCTAAGGAACTGAAAACGGTGTTAAAGAGCAGTCACACTCATTTTCTTGACTATCTCAGCATGGGTACTGTGTCAAGCACAGAGTTCCATGCAGTTAAGCAAACCTCTATGTATTTTTGGCTCTTGAAAAAGTGTCATCACGAGAAAAAAAGGTTTAGATGCTTGTTAAAAGTATTTCCCAAGTATGGCTCTGTAGATTCAGGGCATTGACACAAAGGGTGGTTGCTTGGGTTTTTAAATGAAATTAAAGGAGAGATTTTCTTGTGTGCAAAAATAAATTATAGTGGACACAGGCTGGATAAACAAAACCAAAAAAACAGCTTTTTTTTCGTCTGTGTGTGTGATTTTTCCACTATTTCCCACTATATTCTTACCTGGCAGCAGAATTGTTTTGATGTGTCAGGAGGACTTCCTGAGGAAGACTTATTGAGTATTGCTAAAGGCTACAGAATATCCATCAGTGCAGGCCTGAAACAGGCAGAGTTGTCCTCTGTGTGGAAAGGGAAATCACTGATATTGTTCCAAATTTCCTTCAGCAACTATTTAATTATTTGAACTCTACCTATTTGGTTTGGTTCATAAAGGAAAAATCAAGCCAGTAGAATTGGCCTGAATTTAATTAAGAATCATACTGTAATTTACTGTATTTTAGGAAGACCCAGGAGCTGTAAATGTGGACCAAGGATTTGGGACTTCCCAAAATAGCTCCTGTCTGTTTGCAGCTTTCTTTTTTCTCTTTTGACCTGTGAGTTTTTCTTTACTGCTTTGTACCCTTGTTCCTTTTCATGTCTTAAGTTGGTTTTTTTAGTTGGGTTTTATTGGTTTGTTTTTTTTTTTTTGTAACCAGGGTTTAGTAAAGGGCCACTGAGTGTGAGAAATATATTGGCTGAGTGATTTTTTTCATTTTTTTTTATTTTTCTGCCACTCAGGTAAGGGTTTTATGTTGCTCTGTTCTGAAAAGATAAGAGCTTACCATCATTTTTAAGATGAGTTTGTGGCCAACAGCTCACTATGAAGGACTTATGTTTGACACAAGATCATGCAAGAGTCGCCAGTATTTTGTGGTCTGTAGTTCTCATAATTAACATTTAATTAATAGTGAATGACTGGGAACAGCTCCACAGACTGTATAAAAGGCTCAACACTAACTTTGAGAGCTGTCAGCTTGACTTGCATTCCTTCTGGGTGCTTTCAGTTTGCAGCTGGTGCTGGGAGCTGAACTCCCTTATGCCACTCCAGGTGAATGGAAAGGGGGATTTTTGTCACTGGGTGGCTCCTGCAGAGATGAGTAGAGGGGAAAAATGCAGAAAGACTAAAGGAGTTATTGGAGATATTGAGTGACTACCAAGAAACTATAAAGCAGAGATGAGTGAAACAGTACAAAACTTTGACAGGATTAAACCCTCAGGCTTTGTTAAGAAGAAGTTGCCATGATTTCAGTGTAAAGGGGTTGAAGGAAAATAGGTCAGGAATGGTTACAGAGGTGAAGTGTTCTGTGTTTACCCACCACTCTCTGTCTCTCTGTAGATGTAGATATACATGAACACACACTTACATATAAAAATGGGAAAAGCAATATATGTATATGCACAGTAGCTGCTAAGTAGTGTCATGTCACATTCAGGTAATTGAAGTGCTGTCTTTATTGAGACAAGGGTTGATACAAGAAATACATGTTGTTCATTGCAAGCAGTATGAGAAATTTTAGAGAAAAATCTGTAGTGCAAAGTTTAATTTTACTTTTTAATTTAAGGTGCATAACAATGGATAATGAATGGAACAACATTCAACCCCACCAGGTATTAAAGAGGAAGGAACTAGGCTGGATAGCAGCAAAAGTGGTTCAGCTAGGAATTATTCATTCTGTTATGTGTAGGTCACACTAAATATGTTGTAAGAGGTAAATATTTTAGAGCTGGGCAGCTCTAGCTGAGGGATTCTTGCTAATGTGACCACTGGGAGTTGTCAGGTTGCTGCTTTGAGAAAAAAAAGCCACGTATGGAATGAAGTGAATTTCCAGAACTGAATTCTTACACTTTAAAGAATCTCCAGCAAATTGCTCTCTATCTGTGACCTATAGAGTATCTTCTAAAAGCTCAAATACATCTTTGTAATCATTGGAAAGTGATGGCTGGAGGGCACCAGCAAGTATGCAGCAATATCTGTCAAGGATAATTTGTAGCACTTTGGGAAACTGATGGATGTTGTGTTTCCTGTTTTGGAGTTTACTTGAAACCTTAAAATGAGAGGTTTGTACAGTGCACAGAGTCTCTATCTCTTGTCAGTTGTGGATACAGAACTTTCAGAAAAGTCAAAGTGTCAGTTCATGTTGACCTGCAGGGAGAATTTGGCTCCCATACTCTGTTATTTCATATGCTTTTAGTGACTAAACCTGCTATAAATTCACTGGGATTTTGTGCTTGTTTGACTTAACAGTTGTATCTGTGCTTGTTCTGGAGGTATTTCAGTGGTTATCACACTGCTACAATGGGAAAAAACCTGCCACAACCAGCCCATTTTTAGTTTCCTAAGTACTGGACTAATTATTCCTATGTATTGAGGCAGGGAGGAAGTCTGAAAAGAATCATTTCTTTTCAAGGCATTCTCTTTCTCAGAGGGATATATGTCCTTTAAATGGTATTAACACTGTCAGTATGTCATTCTTGCCCATGTCATCATCCCCTAACTGAGCTGCTCAGGTGAGGAAGCCACAGCAGGGGTCAGGCACCCACCCAGTCATGTGATGGGGCTTCTGAAAGCTTTTCTCCTTCCCTCCTGCCAATCCCAGCTTGTATCATTTGGGTGCAAGTACCATCAGCACAGATTTGATGTGCAGCCTGAGTCATGTCTGGCTGAAGTTTGGCATTTGTTTGGGAGGTGTGGTGCATTTTACCTGTGGTACAGGAGTGGTGCCCAGCACTGGAAAGGCATGGATGGACCTGTTGGAGTGAGTCCAGAGGAGGCCACCAAGGTGCCCAGAGGGCTGGAGCAGCTCTGCTGAGAGCAAAGGCTCAGGAACTGAGATTGTGACCTGATTGCAGCCTCCCAGTCCCTGCAGGGAGCCCACAGGAAAGATGCAGAGAGACTATTTCCAAGGGCCTGGGGTGACAGGGCAAGGGGAATGGCTTCAAACTGACAGAGAGGAGGTTTAGAGTATTAGATATTAGGAAGAAATCCTTCCCTGGGAGGGTGGGCAGGCCCTGGCACAGGGTGCCCAGACAAGCTGTGGCTGCCCCAGCCCTGGAAATGTCCAAGGCCAGGTTCAATGAGGCTCTGAGCAATCTGGTCTAGTGGAAGGTATCCCTGCCCATGGCAGAGGATCTTTAAGGTCCCTTGCAATCCAAAACATTCCATGATTCTATTATACTCTGGGGTTTACAATTGCAAAGGTTATCCCTGCTCAAATATATGTTCTCTTCCTATCAAAGGGAGATTTTCCCACACGTTTTTGCCCAAGGTCCTCAACAGGTGGGTGCTCTTCTTACAAGAATTTTCTTCACACTTTTAATTTTTGCTCACGCAGTGAAGCTCTGGAAGTCTCTTTAATTTGACAGCTATCTTTTAGTGTGCAGTCCTGTAATGTATAGAAGACACTGCTTTATTTATGTGTAAAACCTGAAAAATATTTCACAGCTTTGTTATTGCTATTGCATAAAATGTTCTATATCTGTTTTCTAAGATAATATTGTACCATTTTTGAAGTTCTATGTGTCAAAATATAATGAATCACACCAGAGAAGAGAAATCCTGGAAAACAGCACAAGTAAAAAATACAATATGTTGAATAGAGAACTAACAAGACTTGTTTCAGGGTCATTTGATTGAAGGATAAGTTTTCTTTTTGCTTTGTCCTGTATACAATATGTGTACATTTAGTAATAACTTCTGAGAAGTTTAGAGAGCAAACCTCTAGCTTTTTGGTTCCATAGAGTTTTATATTTAGCATTCAGCTTGTTCAAGTCTATCATCTGAGTGTCATTATTGAAAGTTGTCATATAAAAAAATCTCAAAGCGGAGAACATTATCTCAAATCTTTTGCACCTTGTGTAGTCAGTTTAGTTCTCTCAAAAGTGCGTGTTCCTTTTAAGCTGTTTCCTTGTCACCTCTGAGTTATGTGGTGTGGATACACAGAATCACAGAATGGATTGGGTTGGAAAAGCCCTCCGAGATCATCAAGTCCAACCCTTGGGCCAACTCCAGTCCCTTTACCAGATCATGGCACTCAGTGCCACAGCCAAGCTCACTTGAAAAACCTCCAGGCATGGGGAATCCACCCCCTCTCTGGGCAGCCCATTCCAATCCCTGAGCACTCTCTCTGCAAAGAAGTTTTTTCTGCTCTCCAACTTCAATTTCCCCTGGCAGAGCTTGAGCCCCCCGTGCCCCCTTGTCCTATTGCTGAGTGCCTGGGAGAGGAGACCAACCCCCACCTGGCCACAACTTCCCTTCAGGCACTTCCAGACAGTGCTGAGGTCACCTCTCAGCCTCCTCTTCTCCAGCACAAACACCCCCAGCTCCCTCAGCCTCTCCCCACAGCACTTGTGCTCCACTCCCTTCTCCAGCCTCGTTGCTCTTCTCTGGCCCCGCTCCAGCCCCTCAATCTCTTTCCTCAACTGAGGGGCCCAGAACTCAACACAACACTCAAGGTGTGGCCTCACCAATGCAGAGTACGTGGATCAGCCTCTCCCAAATCAGACAACAATTAGCACACATTAGACAGTTTTGGGGAAATGTTGCATCTTCCTGGAAGGTATTTCAGGATGGGAAAGCTTCTGTGCTGTTGAGCAGAGTTGATTGGTATAATGGAATGAAAGGAGTGATTTCACTGCCTGAGGGATCCCTTAAAGCTGCTTGGGATTAGGAGAGGGGAGGGAGCGCAGACCTGAGCAGAGGAGGAGTCCTCAGGACTCTCACCAAATGCAGAGGACAGAGTCTGGCCCAAAGGAAAAGGAAATGTTGCCACCTGAGTTCCTGGCTGGGCAGGTACAGATGGTTAAGTGACCTCAAGAGGCTGTTTGGGTGGTGTTTGTTTGGGGTTTTTATAAAGAAAAGTGTCTTGGAAACCGCTCTAAATGAGAGAGGGAACGTGAAAGGACCTTCCTCAAACAGATTGAGTCTGTTCTTTAGCTGTCCAAATCATGAAATAATGCAAGAAATACCCCAGTACATTCCTTTCAACAATGTATTGGCAGCTGATAATTCTCTTTCTATTATAGAGCCTGGTACAGCTCCTCACAGTGGAACACTTGAATTAAGACCCTCTTTCTCAGGAAAATGCAGTGTTCTCTCAGCCAGTAATACAGTGTGGTGAGCTTTCAGAAGGTTTGCTTTCAAATTTGGTTCCTTTTCAGCTAGGAGTATTCAGAAGTGGCACTTATCTCCTGATACCCCCCTCCTCAGCAGTTCCAGCGACAGAGGAGCCCTTCTTCCTCTCAAATGTACTGGGCTACTAAACTGAAAGGTGCTTTAGTACATTCTCAAACAAATTAAAACCATTTTCAGTAAGTATATAATACCTGGTGAAATAATTTCCTCGTGGGATTTTATCTTTGTAAATTTTGCTGGGGATACACGTTCAGTGTTGTTAATTGAGAAAACAGGGGTAACCCTTAGCAACAGTGTGTTCCTGGCATGTAGGTAGCTAAAGGGCTTTGGGTGCTGTGTAATTTCTTACTAATTGTGTTATTTTATGTGTACCTAAAGGATGCTGAAATATTTTTTTGGCTCTGTCCATTTTTATTTTTTAATCCACATGTATATTTAGATTCAAGTTAAACAAGACTTCCAGTATTTGGTACTATAAGCAGAATAAATCTGTGCTGTAGTAATAGTGTCAGGATTTTGTTCAATCTAACCATTCCTCCACATTTCTGACAGCCACCCTTCAGAGAAGTGTCCTGTTATTCCACTTAAACTTACCTTTTTTCCTTAGACTCCTGTAACTTTTATCCCCTTTCTTCTGTGTTATGTCTAGGAAGAAGAGGAAAACCTTCAATAACGTTTAATCAATTCAATTGTGTGTGACTAGAGGCAGAGAAACCTCCAAGCAGAGTGTCTTTGAGTGTGAGGCACATGGCAAAGCCTCTCTGGCTGGGGTTTAGTATTCTACTTACAAGCAAAATATCCTGTGTAGCATTAATACTTTGCTACTACTGGATTACAAACCTTGAGTTAACCTTTGCATTCCAAACCCACCCCAACAGCAGTGGGACTTGTTTGCTGTAATATTCTGCTCAGGATGTTCAAATGCCACCAGCCCCTGGCTCCTTTCCCAGGCTCTTGGATGGTTCAAGGAGCTGAACTGCTGCAAATTCTGAAACAACAAAACACCACCCCCCTCAAACATTGACAATAACAAAACAAACTCAGTAGGTACAATAAATGTTTTCCAACTGTCATCAATTTCTGTTTTCAAGAAGATCCCAAAGTAATCAATTATGTCTTCAGTGCAAGACAAACCTTTCTCAGAGTGAAGTTTCACATGGTCTCGTGTTGGTGCCAGCAAACTCTGCTTAGAATGGCTCAGTGCTAACCAGTGGTTTGTTCTGTAGTAATTCCAATGGTAACCTACAGCTGCCAGGGGTTTGCTGTATTGGTAGTTAGAGTGCTCTCAGGCTTCTATCTGTAAAGGAATATTGGGGGGTTATTATTATTTATTTCCTTAAAGAATTGGCAATAGTGAATTCTTGTGATCAAGTTTCAAGACATTTCAATGAAATGCCTGTTCAGATATTTCTCATTTCATTATGGATGTTTGACATAAAGATACTCAGCTTTAGTAAGTCTGGATATGTATAAGGGCAGAGTTATTTCTTTTCACCCAAGAATGATGCAAACCAGCTGAACTAAAGAACTCACTGTAGGCTTCTATTATTCAAATGCTTGCTATTTCAGAATGGAGAGGAGACAATTCAGTGCTCATTTTACTGCTCCTGTTCATTCTGTGCATTCAGAGTTGAGGGGAATAAGGTAGTGGGGGGGACTTGCAGGGTGGGTAAAGAGGAGGAAGACCTGGAGGAAGCTACACTTTTCGCTTTTGTTGGTTTTACGTAAGGTCATGGCAGCTTTTGGGTAGAAGCTGTACTGCTGAGGAGCAGAAAGCTGTGGTCTGACCCTGGAATGCACCAATCTCTTCTTGGATGCAGGGGAGAATTTTTAAAATGCTCGCTCTCTTTGTTTTATTGAAGTTGAATAATAAAAGAATAGGGGCAGAGAACGAGAGTTCTCTACTGTCAGGCTTAACTGAGGCTTTGTGAGGATTTCCTCTTCTGAATCCTTCGGCTTCTCCAAAGCAGCACCCACTGCTGCTGTTTCAGAGGTTTCCCAGGAGAGTTTGGGTCTGGCACTATGAGGTTTGTGCTGTTCCCCCAGAGGGATTCCCTGCTGACCTCTGGGCAAGGCTTTCTCCTCCTTGCATCTATTCTTTGCATATTATCCATGTTATAGTTTAATTATAAGTTCTGGACTTGTTGCTGCTTTCTTTCGAAGGGAAACACCAACCCTTTGTTCTGCTTGAACAAAGAAAATCCAAAACAATTGACAGCACTTCAGTGGAATTAAACACTCATTATGGTACTAACAGTTCAAGCTGATTGGCACCACGTGTCTTATTTTAAACAGAGCTGCAGAGATAATTGTGTTGAGCCTAATCATTTGCCATTTACTTTCTATGACACTCTTTAGAAAAGTATCAGGCCAAGATTTCTGGATAGATAAAGTAGGTGTCTGATGTTGGAGGCTTTTTCCAAAGCATTCAGAAAACACTGAGCATTGCCTTTCTGCAGGGAGCACCAAGGAACTGTTGGCTTTTAAAAATCCTCGTCTCAAGCCTTCACTGAGAATTGTATTCTTAAGGCAAAGATGTCTTTTGGTGTGTGAAACATTTTAATCCTGAGAGAGAAGTAATAACATTTATTTATGAAGAATTTTTTATACAGTGAGGGAAGAAAAGTATGGGCAGTGAAAGGATTGGCTGCTGCACTGGATTACTTTGACAGCTGGACATAGAACATGGTGCAAGTCTAAGCTCATTCTCCAAGTTCTGTTGCTGGAGGGTTGTCCTGTAGCAGGTTTTGTCATGAAATTCACACCTCTATGACATGACAGAGTCTTGTGCAGAGGATCCAGGCTGGTTGAACTGTTTGAAAATAAAGCTAAATGAAAAAAAGTTTCCATTTTACAAGTTTGCCTCAGTTTTATTTTTCATCTTAAAAAAATACTATTCAAAAGGTAGCATGTGACATGGAAATGAAAATTAGAAGCTTTTTCAGCAAAACAAGAATTAAAATTCTTTAGGATGCCCTGCTCGTTTTACGAGTTTCAGGATAAGTTTCTGTAAATAGCAGTTCTTTGCTTTATCAGGTTTCTGTGCTGGATTATTCCTGACATGACTTTGATTGTGGCTACCCACAGCCTGTTGTCAGCACACACTCACCGCCCTTTTATTGCCTAAACAATTTTCCTTATCAGATTACATTATTACATTATTTCTCATATTATCAATTTATCGTACTATACCACTTCTTGTCTCAGTTCTCTGGCAAGTAACACCCTGTTAAAGGTGAGCTAAGAATTCCAGGACTTCGTCTGCTTTCTAATGAGAATTTTTAAAGAGGGTGGGCTTCATCCTAAGTAAAATTCCACATGATATAATCTCTCAAACAGCTTAGAAGAACTTGAGTTTTCAAGTATCTATTTCATCAGCCTTTCTGTGTGATTATGGCTCAATAATATTATTTTCTGTTCTAGAGGGCAGACACAAAATCTGTGCTTCCTCTTCTTGATTAAAATACATCTTTCATTAAAAGCTACCTCTCTTCGTTTTTGCCTGCATTTTGGTGACCGTGCTTTAGGTTCTTTGCAGGTCTTGGTTGGCTGAGGGTGTTCCCTGCTAAAACGTTTCTCTCCCCAGTTACATGGTGCCAGCAGCTTTGAAGAACAAAGCTACTTATTGGATGAGGGGGAAATGTGGATGAGGAGACAGTAAGTTTACATTTAAGCAGATAACACTTTCTAGTGCAAAAAAATTGAGTTCGCCCCCTGCCTTTTTTTTTTTTACATTTTATTTTATTTATTTTAACTGGGAACATCTTCTACCTCTACATTCATTATAAGATAAGGAGACAAACCTTGGACTTCAGGGTTTGGGATTTTATCTGTGCTTTTTCATTAATCTGTTAACTTCTGCCCTTCCCCAGCTGGCAGTAAACTTTGAGCCCCAGCCTTTATTTCGGGCATGGCCTGGCATTATGTGGTCATACTTTCTATCCCTGAATTGGTTGCCTTGGACAATAACTGAGTCAAATACAAAAGGAAGAATCATTTCATGTGGGTGACTTAAGCTGGACGTTTTTAAACTTAATGCTCAACCTTTTTCCTCAATATATTTTAACATTTTTAAATTAAATTATCTGTATTCGTGTGCACACATTACTTATATATATATAATATAGGGATTATTATAGGGTTTTAAACTATATTGGGGTTAATTTGGGGTTGGACTTGATTATCTCGGAGGTCTTTTCCAACCCAATCAATTCTATTCTATAATTTGTTTTCACCCACCATGTGGGAGGGAGAGCAGTGCCAGGCTAAGGCACTCGTAACACAGATTTGAGACAAAATGTTGCTCAGGATAATTTAGGTGAGGATGAGTGTTGAAAACTTTTATGTAAATGTGTATATATCCGTGTGCATCTGTTGTTTTGAGTTGTTTAAAAACGTTCAGGTGACCACAAATCTCTGTGTGGAATTTAAATCCATATCAGTGTCACCTACCAGTTAAATCTTATTTTCATTGCTCTGGAAAATTGAGATTCCTGAAAAAAAAAAAAAAAACCAAACCCAAAATCTTGTAATTATCTGTAAAGTTTCTTTCAGTCTTAAGAGTAATTGAAAAACCTCAGAAGAATTCATGAAATATTGAGTGTTTTAGGGGTAAATTTTTGCTCTTGCTTATAACCTTTTCATCCATACAACCAAGACTACCCATGTTTTATTTACAGGCTCGTAAATAATTTACTTTTTTTTATTAAATCTGAATGTTTATTTAAAGTAAAAATAAAAGGACATAAAAGGATTGTGCATCTCCCAGAGTAGACCATCATTCTTATATAAGAAAATCCTTCTCTCAGATAAAATGCTAGTCCAGATTTCTGCAAAGGAGAATTTAATGCACTTGATTTTTCTGTCCCCATATTCTTTAAACCCTCCCTCCCCAAACAGCCTCTTCACCCTCTCTCTTTACCTTCTTTCCTAAGGTAGTAAATACTTTGTCCCCACACAGTGACCTCTGAGGGGTGTTCATAAAACACAAGGACTTGTTTTCAGAGTTGACTGGAGCTTTTTTGAAATAGTAGTTGCAGTACGGAGTTTTGCTGACCACTTGTCACAAAATAAGAGTTTGCTCTTAGAATATCAACGTTTTAGAGTTGGCACTTTCTGAAGAAAATATCTGGAAAATAGCATGACCTTTGACAGTTTAGAGAATAAAGATTATATAATAGTTTATATATATGTAAAATTATGTAACATATAATTATATAATATATATAATTGTATATATCTATA
>VWZD01011778.1:768073-860347 GCA_013396695.1 Sakesphorus luctuosus
ATTATATATTATCATACTTTTAGTTACAAAAGGAAATTAATGAAAGTAAATGTTAAAAGGTAAAAAATAAAGGTTTTTTCTTCTGGAAAACCAATAAAATTGGAAAAAAAAAAGAAATTTATTCATGCAGTGTTTTATTTTAGGCTTATATATGCTGACAATAATTTAAAACAATTTTTGCTTTGACTTTCTGAAAAAGTTGGTTTAAATTATTTTGCATTTTGTTGCTGACCTAAAAAAGGTAAACTTTTCACTTTGTTACCAGTTACAAAATCAAAATATTCTGTTTTTTTTTCCTTTCTGTCTTCCTTTCTACCTTAGCCTGGTGCATTTCCCGTAGTCAGTCCCAGGAGTCCTTGTTGGAAATTAACTCTGTGTTCTCCCAGTGCTGTTTTCCTGCAGTGTCACCACCTCTCCCCCCTTGTCTCCCTGCACAGACGGAGGGTGTTGGCCATCTCGGATGGCATCGAGCACATGGGCAACCTGCGCTGGGAGCTCGCCCTGTGCCTGCTCGCTGCCTGGACCATCTGCTACTTCTGCATCTGGAAGGGAACCAAGTCCACTGGCAAGGTAAGGCTGGAATTCTGGAAGTGATGGCGTTCTCCAAAGCTGGCTTGTCAGGAATATGTATTTAAATGAGAACAGTGGAATTCCACACGTGTTGCTGTGAGGAACAGATAAGTGAAAATGCCGCCAAAATAACGGCTAAGAGAAAGTTTTTGCATCCTTTAGCAGCAGGTATTTATTTCTGCACAGGAAGCAAGGCAGCAAAATGCCCCAAAGGCTTGCTCACCTGACAGGTGTCAAAGTAGGCTAATTTATCCATTTGAACATAATTGATTACAGCATCTCATTACATATTGATTACAGGCGGGGTCTGGGCAGAGCTGGGGCGGTGTTTTCTTCTGGCATCAATTTTGAGGAGGGGGCTTTCTGTTCTTCATCCCCAAAAGAAGGGTCTCAATTAGTCTTCCTCTTCTTTACCCAGCTTGCATCCTTTCATAGGTGACCCAGCCAAAACTAGTAGAAAAAATCTTGGCTAGCTACCATTTTGCTCTATTCAAATGTCTGCCATTACCTGATTAATTTGGCTCCAGGCTACAGTACAGAGAACTGAGCGATAACCATGTCCTAGTAAAGAGAACAGAACATACTTGGTGATAAGGCTGGAGCAAACAGGCCTAAAACTTGGGGAGGGGGTTTGGGTATTGGCCCTTGTTCCTTCTCAAACTGCACTTGGGGGTGTATCAATTGTAAAACTCATTGTAAATAAGAATCACTTGTATACTTTGCGTTGTTGTGTTTGTCTTGGTTTCAGTATTGCTTTTCTTTTGGTTTTAATTTAGCAAGTGACATTCCTGGCCAGTCCTTGAGGCCTGAAATCAGTGCTGGGCTGTGTTGATTTCTGTGCAGGATATGTGCAAATTGTGAATTATTCCCCAAACTGACAGGAGTTAAAGCTCTTAGTCATACTTAAGAGTCACTGAGAGTTTCAATATAAGCAGAGAGAATTTAGGAATACAAATGCAAACAGAATATCAAAAGCAGAAATGATGAAAGCACTCAAATACAGATAAAAATGGACATGTTATGGGAAAAAGAGAAGTATTTAGTACTTTTTGAGTAGATGCCCTTCAGTACTGGACCCCCAGCAGAGAGACACTGGTTCACAGCCTAAGCAAGACATGGGGTGATGGAGAGGCTGCCCCTGCAGTAGTATCAGAGTAGAATCTATGAATAATCAACTGCACAGACCAAAAGAGATGCAGTTCTGGAGGGAGGACCTAAAAAAAGCACCAGTTTCTCCTGTGGGATCTGAAGGATACAAGGAAAAAGCTTGGATTGCAGCACTTTGTGCATTTAATTTGCAGTTGTGTGTGAGTTGGGAAGTGTGGTTGGATTTTTTGCTTGTTTCTGTTTTGGTGGCCTACATTTATAAACCAACTATTTGAAATATAGTGGGTTTTTAAATGCAGAAAATGTCAGAATGAAACTTTGCAGCCTTGTCAGCCACACACATCTTTCACACTATCAAAATTTTGGCTGTAACTCCTTGCTGAATTCTGCCTGTATTTGCCAACTGTGTCACTCAACCTGGTACTGCATTTTCCAGCAAAGCATTTGCACACACAGATTTCTGCAGCCCTACTTTTACCAAATCACTGCAGGAAAAGTGCTGAGAAAGACTGTCTGGGGATACATGAATAGTTCAGAGGAGAGAGAGGGAAAGATCCTAAAGAGAGAAATATAGAGAAGCAAAAATGATCTAACAGAATGACAAGATAAATGTCCACATGTCTTTGACGTGTGCGCTCCAGGGAGGGACAGACGTGCTCCGGACTGTCTGAGGAGCTGGAGCTGGCAGGGAGCACATGAAACTCAGCAAGGCTGATATTTTTTTTGCCCCATCAGGAAGAATGTCTGAAGATGGAGATCTATTCTACCATGGTATAATCTGGCCCAGGGGTGTGGGAGAAGCTTGTTGTGTGACTGCACATGCGTCAGGCACGCAAGGCTGGGCAGAGCTGCCCTGCACCCACAGCAGGAGCCTTTGGGGAGAGCCTTGGCTGACAGGGAGAATCTGTAGTGGTTTTAGCAAGGATATATTTTAAACTTCTGCAGTTTGCATGCTGAATTTTATTGTTCTTCTGTTCTCCAGGCATGAGATTCCTTCAGTTTGGACCATTTCCTTGTGTTTTGGAAGTTGTTAACCTGTTTGAACTTTTTCTTTTTTCCTTTTTTTTTTTATTTCTTTTTCCGATAGCTCAGCTAAACCCTCAGCTCACTGGAGGGTGAAATAAGTTATATTTGCTTTCATTTGAGTATGATTTTGATAACCATCTTTCTGGTGAGGTTAGGAGCAACAGCTTGAGAAAGGGATGTGTCTTGCCCACTTGAAATGGGATGATAAGCGGAAAAAATATCCCCATAGTCTTGCAAGAGAAGTGCAGAGAAAGAGAAATTAATATCCAGTGTTCAGCTTTACAGGTCAAAACCTTAAGAGATTCAGATCAGAGTTCTGTAAGAGGTAGAGTCATCATATAATTGCACTCTGAATCAGTTTGACATGAGCAGCAGTTCTGTTCCCAAGATCCTGAGGAATGAGACTGGCAGATTCCCACGTTCTTGAGGAGACCCTGTGCTATTCCCCACTCTGCCCGTGCAGAGGGTCCGTTGCTGCTCCAGAAATACGCAATAAGGAGCTTTCATAGCCAGGATTGATCATTCCTTTTTCCAATTCCATTCCTGGAATTAGTAAAGAAAGCTTTTTTTTCTGTATGAATATGTGACACTGCAATGTTTCCAGTGATACCTTTTTTTTTTTTTACCCTGGACATAAGTTTACCGTTTAGAATTGTAATCTTCTTATATTTGCCCCTTACGTGAGCCAAAGTCACTGGATATGTGTGCCATGTCACTGCCTTCCCACACCAGCTATGCAGAGATGGCAGTCAGGTTGTCAATGCTACAAAGGAATTAAATGCTCTGAAATAGAGCTGATGGAGCAGATTTTTGGGCTGCAGTTTCCATTTCTGATATGCTGGTATTTCTAAAATTCATATTTAAGCTCATCCTGTCATAAGCCTTCCCATTAAATTGAATTCATGACATGCTCATTTCCAGGAAACATTTAAAATTGACTCCTGGATTTTTTATCATAATAATAAAAGTGGGTTTAGACTGGCCTGTTAAATTTGTGAGATACTTTATTTTGATTGAATAATTTCAATGAAACAACAAATTTATTCAAAGCATGAAATTTCTCACAGTTTCATCACCTTTGGAAACATTTTCAAAGGAGAGTGTCTGTGGGGCAGAATAGAGAGAAAGAGCCCAGGCCAAACAGAGGGGAAATGAAGAAGGTGAGGGAGAGGCTTCATCTCCACACAGTGATGCTCTCTGAGATATTCAGGAGGTTGATTTATTCTTTTTTCCATTTTTTTACTCTACATTCTAGCACATGGTGGAAAAAACCCCAATCCTTAAAAGGTTTCACAGAATAAACCCATCATTTTCCATCCAGCACTATCACAAAACTCCTGTCCTCAAACTATGAATATTTAATAGTTTAAGATATTTAATGTACTTAATGTAACAAAGTTTAACTCTGAGTGAAGTGTTTGTGACACTGTTAACAAGGTGTTCCAAACTTTTCCATTACTGTCCTTGAAATTCAGCACTTTCTCACAAAGCTTTTCAGCTTTCCTTTCCAACAGATGTGGAACATCAGAATAAGTTCAGGTGGTTTGGCAGCTTTCAGGTGAAAGGTATTTGTGCCTTTTCAGAGGTTCTTGCCCTTAATTCCTCAGTCTCAGATCTGCAGTTATTTGTATGCTGACTTTCACATTTAAATGATGCATAAATGCAAAATGCAGGGTCTTTGAGTGACAAACTCAAATTCAAAGGGGGGAAAAACCCCAAAAGTTGTCATAATGTGAGGTGTTCCTTGCAACCTGCCAAGGTTGTTACTCCGTGATAACCATCTTATGGAGAAGGGTTTCCAGTAGCTGGAATCAAATGCTTCCAAAGGTGAGGTAAGAACTATGCAGAAGGCTGAAGGAAGTTAATTTGCTAAATGTTTAAATTATCATTCCATTCTGTAATCTTAGGGCTTGGTTCAGTATCTTTTTTTTTTTCCAAAATATTTTTGATTCCTGGTTATGCCAATTCTGAGTATTTCTGGAATGTACATACCTACGTATTTGTTCAGTCCTGCTGATATGTAACATTAATAAAATCTTCAGGTACAAGGGAACCACTTCTGGACTATTAAGGGTTGGACTTGATGATCTCGGAGGTCTTTTCCAACCCAATTGATTCTGTGATTCTATTCATTTATTAATTTCACTAAATGTCCTTGTGCTTTAAACTTTGAGAGAGGCACACCAGAAGCTGGCGATATATTTTTCCTAAATTGCTTGCTGAAGGAAGTAATCCTCACATTTTCCTTTTTTCTTTTCATTTTCATGAGAGTATGAGAGTTTTTTCAGACAGTGATCACTCCATAGTCACACCTCACTTACAGCAACTTCTGCCCAGTTCCTTTTGACCTGAGGAATCTGCTGGGTTCCCAGTTACAGAAAGGCATTAGAAGTCAGTGTTGTTCATCAGTGCAGTCCTTTCCTGCTCAAGCACCTTGGCTGCTGTTTGGATGCATTGACACATCCCTGTCTTTTGCTGATATTCCTGGTTTCAAACCCTGTCAGGGACTTGGATTTATAGAATCACTACATTGTACATGTTGGGAGGGACCTTGAAATGTCTCCTCTGCAGACTCTTGGTTAGAGAAGGTTCCACACTGACCTCGGATCAGTTGTCTCAGTGCTTGACTGGCTGCATCTTAAAAACCTCCAAGGACAGAGATTTCTCATGTCTTGGGGCCACCTGTTCCAATGCTTAATTTCCCTCATGGTATGAGTTGTTAATCACTTCTTCCCTATCTGTAGGTTCATTCCAATATTTAATTTTGTGATTGAATTATCATTTTTTAATACCTTATTATGTTTCTGTTATCCACTCCAGATCAAACCCCATTTTTGTACCATCTGTCTTCAACAGAGCATGAGTCTGAGTATGTCCAATTATTAATGCCCACAAACTGACTTGAAAATACTTCTCTCTTAATAAGCTGAATTAATAGACTCAAAAACCCCCAAATCTGGGTGTTGGTTTTTTTTTTTCCTAGACAGCATCACTGGCCTATTTCTGACTGGGATGACAGCTAATCAGCACTGAGAGTCACACAGACATGGGACAACTGATCAGAATTGCTGCTGTCTTTATCCTCTCCAAGCATGATGTACCTGAGCTGTGCTTCTGCCTGCTCTGTAGATGAGGAAGGGCTGAACCAAAAGTGTTCAAAAGTAACCCAGGGTCTTGCTATCACTTTCAAGTTATGGGTATTAGAACACCTTGCCCCACTTGTAGCATATTAATGGCTGTTTTAAAACTGTACATCAGGTTTTGTCATTTTATGCCTCAACATCCAATCGGCATTTTGTGATTTGAAGTGTTAAAAGAACATTGTACTGTCAGGATTTTGTTTAGTGTTAGAACATCACACTGCTTGTATGACCACTAGGACTAATACTCATATAATTTTGGAGTCTTTTTGAATGAGTTCTCATTAGTAACATAAAGATAATCCTTTGCCAGAGCTAATCCCAAGTAGTTCTTCCACATTGTTTTGTACTCACCCACTAGTTGCTGGCCAAGATGAGAAATCCTCACATTGTGCAGGATCATCTGAAAGAGGGAAAAAATCTCATGGGAATTAATTCTTCACATTTTTCTGGAATTAATCTATGTACCACAGAGACAGACTTCAGTAATCACTGGATATTGTTCTATCTGATTCTGACTTCTGAATCTTTTGATCCTTTCCTGTTCTTGGTGTTCAGTTCCCTGAAGTTCAACTTCACCCTGACATTAGAGTGTGTTAACTTTATGCTGTTTCTCCACTTGATGAACTTTAAAACTACCACAGGGGGAGAGGCTGATTAAAATACAGAGGGTGCTGCTGAAAGGTGGGACCAGGAATGTTGTGGAGCTGGAGCTAAAAGGGCCCTGTAAAAAGCTGAGGATGTCGCTCTAAGACAGATCTTGATTATTTTTAGATCATAAGCAACCTTGAAAATGTCTTACACACTGTCTCATGAAGCTTCTGACATTAATAGAGTTCTGCCTGTCATTTGCTCTCCCTCTTCACTCTGCAGCTTCTCTCTTACCCGTGGCCCAGAGGGCACTGCTGAAAGGTTCCTCTGTGCTCACGTCTCCTCCAGCGCTGCATGAGAAAGAGCACTGGTACAGCTACTCTCTCTCCATAAACACGAGTTGTCTAAGGTCCTTGATTAAACATTCCTGCAAGTCAAATGCTAAAATAATGGATTAATGATTGCACACTCTGTCCTCATGAAACATTTATGGCTTTTCTCCTAATTTATCATTGAATAGCCCTATGTTATCCCTTGCATCTCAAAGAAGGGTACTGTTCAGTTTGCAGTTCATCACTGGAAACTATCAGAAATGACCTTGTGAGCTTTCTTGGTGATGTAGTTGTTGTATAGAGACAGAAAAGGGTGAGGTGCTCTGACATTTCACTTGTCACTTCCATTATTCATTCAAGTATTTCACTTTCTACCATGACGCCAGTGATAAAGGGAAGCAGAGAACTTTCTTTTCTCAAAGGAGCAGCAGCACTGCTTTACCTACCACAGATAAACAGTATTTTGGGTTGAATATGTGTCAGTGATGGCATCATTTCTTCTTTAACTCTTATGCTATTGATTTTTTTGCCTTTCCTTTGTGTGTACCTACTGCCTTAACCTTCAGCATTCTCCACAGGGTTCTGATGGGACTCTGTCTCATTCTAAGTGTGATGTTTGGCAAACTTGGTTAGATTCTCTTTGGGCTTCCAGATTTCTCCTGGTTTGAGTATTTTGTTTAACCTCTACATGCAAAACTCAGACAAGAGTCTTGTAAAGGCTGCTAAGATGCATTTTAAACCTGTGGTCAATATGAGGGTTTTAAGGTGTTCTTTGGGGAGCTCGAGTTGTTCAGACTGGAGTAAAGGAGGCTCAAAAGGACCTTCTGCTCTCTACAACTCCCTGACAGGAGGATGGAGCCAGGTGGGGATCAGGCTCTGTTGCCAGGGAACAAGGGACAGGATGAGAGAAAATATCCTCAAGTTGTGCCAGAGGAGGTTTAGGTTAAATATTAGGAAAAAAATTCTGCCCCCAAAGGGTGGTTAAGCATCGGAACAGGATGGGCAGGGAGGTGGTGGAATCACCATCCCTGGAAGTGTTCAAAAGGATGTGGCACTTGAAGACATGGTGTAGTAGTGACCACAGTAGTGCTGGTTAATGGTTGGACTCATCTTGGTGGTCTTTGCCAACCATAGTGATTCTATGAAACTACAGAATGAACGCTGTGACTTCATGGCTGCTGTCCTTTGCAGTCTGCACTGTTCATAGAATCACAGAATGGATTGGGTTGGAAAAGCGCTCCGAGATCATCAAGGCCAACCCTTGGGCCAACTCCAGTCCCTTTACCAGATCGTGGCACTCAGTGCCACGGCCAAGCTCACCTTAAAAACCTCCAGGGATGGGGAATCCACCCCCTCTCTGGGCAGCCCATTCCAATGCCTGAGCACTCTCTCTGCAAAGAAGTTTTTTCTGCTCTCCAACTTCAATTTCCCCTGGCAGAGCTTGAGTCCCCCGTGCCCCCTTGTCCTATTGCTGAGTGCCTGGGAGAAGAGACCAACCCCCACCTGGCCACAACTTCCCTTCAGGCACTTCCAGACAGTGCTGAGGTCACCTCTCAGCCTCCTCTTCTCCAGCACAAACACCCCCAGCTCCCTCAGCCTCTCCCCACAGCACTTGTGCTCCACTCCCTTCACCACCTCATTTCCTTCACTGATCAGGTAGATTTGCTGAGCTGAATGCAGTGAAGGGCCACTTAAGTGTCAAGAATTTTTTTGGAAGTCTGTATTAAACCCCCAGAGATAACAGAAACCAGGAAGGCGCATCCTGTTTGACTGGAGTGTCTTGACATTGACCCATAAATAGTAACAGAAAAAGGGTTTGCTGTGGAGTCTTGGCATTATTGTTGATCTGTGGGTGTGGTAAGCAGGAAACAGTCACTGAAAACCATACCATTTATAATGAATAAATGAGATGGCCATCAAAATGTACTAATATATCCTTATTTCACATCCACATTTTAGCAAGGTGTGACTCAAGGTGTAGACCCCTGGGTTTTTTCACTGTATAGTGCTTCTGGAGACCTCCTGTCCCAGGTTGTAGTGTTGATAGGCCTGAATAATTCAATATAAATAAGCACCTGAGCTGTTGAAAGTTGATTCCAACAAATCAAACTCTGCACTATGTATTACTAGGAAGGAAAAAAAATAAGGCTGCAACTGTATTTAACTCTTGGTTCCATTTTATTTTTCTTTTTTTCTGTTGAGAAAAATTCCCAGAATTCACATGAATAATTGAAAATGAAAATGGAAGCTGTCAGGCACTGGCTGGCTGAGTGTGGTGTCACCTCTCACTTCTGAACACTCCATCTTTCTCCTTCGGCTTTGTTTTTGTGGTCCTGCTCTGTCCTCCACCTGCACTTTCAGGGCAGGAGAGGGTAGGATGGTTTATGGGTGTTTCACTGTACAGCCCCCAGACAACTTCTTTATCCAGGCATACTAGTGGTGAATTATTTTCACACACCCTCCAGCTTATATTTCTTTTTATTTTGGGAATGATTTATGCGGTTCTCAGAACTTCAAGATTTGAAGGTTTCCTTCTTTCTTTCCAAACCTTAGCTTTTTGTTGTGGTTCTGGGGCAAACTGCAGTGCACTCAGTTTGAATACAACTTCAGTGTCTTTAAAATAATCCATCCCTCTATTGGCAGACC
The DNA here is from genome assembly GCA_013396695.1 of Sakesphorus luctuosus. Classification (NCBI taxonomy): domain Eukaryota; kingdom Metazoa; phylum Chordata; class Aves; order Passeriformes; family Thamnophilidae; genus Sakesphorus; species Sakesphorus luctuosus. Next base: position 777,486 of record VWZD01011778.1, read on the forward strand.
TGAATAGTGCTTATGTTTCTGACTCTGGCTGATTTTGTGTTAATTGAGAGAGGACCCAATTTTACAACTCTTTCATAGCAGTGCCTCTCTCTTGATGTCAGAGTCCCTTCTAATTTCCAGTTGTGCCAAGGCAGGACTGGCATATGGAGCTAAACTGAAGAAAAGAATTGAAGAGAATATATTGATCTCCTGAAAAAATATGAGCAGAAACAGTATTCAGTGTATCAAGAGTAATGGATTGAAGAAGTGAGAAAGCTGCTAGAATTAAGTTGTTCCTTTTCCTTGAGCTGATGACTGGCAAGTCACTGCAAAGTACGCAAAGATACCTTGCTCAAAGACCCCAAATTCAGAGATGGACTTTTCATACCTTTTACCCATCATTTTCTCTGCCCTCCCCTCAGGAGTTAAGCTTTGCTTGCCAGCAGTTAAGACTCAGTCTCTAGTCCCAAAGAAAATTTATTTCTCAATAGCAGGCTATATAAAGGTCTTAATGGATTCAATGAGGCAGAAAGAAGGAGTAAAAGGACAGAAACAAAAAAATAAGAGAAAGATGTGTGGAAGGAAAGGAAAAAAAAAAAGAACTAGGGCCCATTGTAGGAGCCCAGGAAAAGGAACTGGGCAGCAACGATTGTATCTCCTGAAGTGTCTTTTGTTTTAGCCTGAAGTAACAGCAAAGAATAGCCCTTCACGGAGAGGCTTTAACACTCTGTCCAAGCCTGATCTCTGTATTCAGAGAGGGAAAGTAGAACACTCATGAGATGCATGCAGAGTTCCTGCTCTCTGCCTCCTCTCTGGGAGGGTTTCAAACGATTTTTTTTCCACTCTCCTGTGGTCTGAGCATTTAAGGACACCTTGGATTTGTTAAAAAAAGATGTTTGTTTCTTTCTATCATTTTAACAGCTGGGAAAAGTATCAGATAGTAACCTGAAATCAACATCAAGCTTTCATGAGTCCGTTTCTCCCCAGCTGCACCTTCTCAGCAGAGATGCACTTTTATTTGAATCCTTAGGCTGGATCTAAGCCCTGGCCCACAGCTGAACAAGTTAAAAGTGTGTTTGAGTGCCCTGAAGGACAGAGCAGGGCACATGAAGGTGTGAGAGGTTTGGGGCAGAGCAATCCCCTGGCCTGTGTGTATGAAAACGGGAGGGTTGGAGTGGAAGGGGACAGTGTGATACTTGCAATGGTCATGCAGTTCCATCTGCTGCAAATTACAGGGAAAGGCAAAAGGCACAGATTAACATTGGGGTATCTCTATAGGAGAAATGCACTGATTGGCTAAAGGTAACACAGACAGGTTATTTTTTCCATTGAGGCTGCCAGACATTCTTGTCCCATTCTGAAAAACAAAGGCACTGACCCAATGAAGAGATTTTAGAAATACGATAGTTTCAGTCATTTGTACCTACACAACCTCCTGATGTTTGATTTGCCCTTCCTTTCCAATTCTCTTGCCCCCACCCCAGCAGTCTGTGAACAATTCCACACAGCAGAAAGCAGAACAGGAGCCCAAGTATCAGTTGTTCTTTTTATTGTGCTCACTGGTGGTGCTCCTGTGTCAGGGTTAATTATTCCTTCAGGTGCAGGATGCTTTTTCTGGCTATGATTTCCCACTGCTGTGGGTTTATGAAGCTGTTTCACCAAACCAGGGGCCTGCCCATGCCCTGGGCTGGGTATGTGTGCACACAGGATATTGCTTTGGTTGAATCTTAGTCCACGTGTTTGCAACATTACTTTCTCTTTACCTTGTGTGCTTTTGCTGAAGAAATCTCCTTGATCCCTCAACTGCAATACAGAAATATGAGCCTCAGTGTCCATTTCTAGCTTTGACTCTTTTCATGATGCTTCAATGTCATGGTTTTCAGCAGGTGGTTTGTCCTCAGCTGTTGCTCATGTATGGAGCTTCAAGGCTGGCTTGTTATTTGCAGTTTGCAAAGCAGTTTTAGGTATCCATCCCCAGGGCACTGTATGCCAAGGTTATATTATATTAAATTTCTGCCAGTAGGAAGGTGGTCTCTTTAGTTTCTGCAGTCAGTACAGGCCAGATTTTTTACGTTATCTGCAATGTGAGGATGTATTTGTAGTGCAAGTTTTGTTTACAAGGCTGTTCTTGTGAGCTTTACAAACTTTAATTCTGCATCACAACCCAGTGTCAGCTCAAGTGGAGTGAATCCAAACTCCCTCTCAAGAATGGGAGAGCTTAATGAAATAAATTGCCACAGGAGCAACAAAGGCAGCTGCTGGTGCTGTGCTGGTAACTAAATCACACCCCCAGGAGCGAGTTGGCTGCCCTGCACCTGCTCTTCACTGCTGCTGCTGGGCAAATGAAACACTTGTGTGGTTAAAAAAGAAAAGAAAAAACTCAAAACATCCTGTATAAGTTTGATTGTGTCATAGAAAGTGGACACTTTCTATGTGTACAAGACAACTAGTGGACAGTTGTGTTGTAGTGAGGCACTGCTCTTAATTAACTGTAATAAAAAATTCTCTGAGTTCCTTCCTGTGGTTATAAAATGTGTTCACAGCTGGCAGAGATAACTCACTGTGGTTCAGGTCAGTGAGGATTTTTGTGGTTTCTGTGGTATGTCACTTAGTCCTGGAGTGCCTTACTGAGGTCAGAATCTTGGTGTACCAAGTTTAGGATGAACACAGATTCCTCTATTCCCCTAAAAGCTCATCTTTGCATCCACACAGCAGTCAGGCAGGGATCTCTGCTGGGATGAAGGCAGAGCAGAGACATCAAAGCATTTGCCTAAAAGAGAAAAATAAATCAGTGGCAGTAAAATACTCTTCAGTCAAGCTGTCTTCCAGCCTAATATTTTTATCATGTGATTCCTCTCACTTTTCCTTTTACCTTTTCTTCTCAGACTGCAAATCTGCTCAAAACCACAATGAAACTGCATCACAATGTCAAATCAGTGCCCTGCAAGTCAGCCTTGAGGTGATTTAGGGGGCTGGGTTTCGAGGCTGGTTTTGGGAAGCTGCAGTGCAATAAACCTTTAATCCAGATGTGACTGCATCATACAGGGGTAGCAGCCACAGGGAGTGGAAATGTGGAGAATGAGGGTCTGCATGATAAGGATACCTGTTAGTTTAGGTGGTAAGGCTATTTAGTGTACTTTTTTATTATACATAATGCACAGGGAGTATTGCAAATGCTTTATGGTGAATACCAGCTGTCACCATGGTGATAAGAGCTCATGCTCCTCAGTGGATAATAGAAATTGGTCTGGGTAGACAAAACCCACCTTTTTCAATAATAAGTGATGAGCTCTTTATTATCCTGTAAATGTCCTGTACTTCCCAACAGAATCCCGGAATGGGTTTGGTTGTCAGGGATCTTTAAGGGTCATCCAGGCAATACAAGACAATTCATAGAATCACAGAATGTCCTGAGCTGGAAGGACCCAGAAGGATCATTGCAGTCCAACTCCTGGCCTGCACAGGACACCCTGAGAGCATTGTCCAAACAATCCCTGAGCTCTGGCAGCCTTGGGGCTGTGCCCACTGCCCTGGGGAACCTGGTCAGTGCCCAGTGCCCTCTGGGGGAAGAACCTTTTTCTATTGTCCAACCTAATCCTGCCCTGGCACAGCTCCAGGCCATTCCCTGGGTGCTGTCCCTGCCCTGACACAGCTCCAGGCCATTCCCTGGGTGCTGTCCCTGCCCTGACACAGCTCCAGGCCATTCCCTGGGTGCTGTCCCTGCTCCCACAGAACAGAGATCTGTGCCTGCTCCTGCTTTGTCCCTCCCCAGGAACCTGCAGGCTGTGGTGAGTTCTGACCTCACTCTTCTCCAGTCTCATGATTACAAAAGAAAGTGAAGTTGTGAGTGTGCTACAGGGATATCTTCTTTGCCTGTCAGTTTACAAATCACTTCTTTGCCCATCATTCATTGCACAAGATTAACTAATGCTGTGTATGCTCAGAAAACTGCAGAATTGACTGATAAATCATTTAGAGATGGCCACTGACTCCCATCCCTGCTCGAGTGCTTGGGAGATGGACAGACTGCATTTCTAAAGGAGCCTCATATGTGACTAGTTTTGGTGCAAAGTTCTTGGGAAACTCCTTACTCATGTTGTATTGACGTGTCATGTTTTTAGCACTTTCAGATATTTAAAATGTCATTCCTTTACTTGCTGACCTCTCGGGTGCTGGCTGCAGTGGCTCCTTACTCCTTGCCAGTCAAGGCCTGCATGGCAATAGCAGACTCTGCTCAATATATTATTTTTGCTGACTGATCTTTCACCTTTTGTGGATACTTGAAGGAGGAGTTCCAGCTGGGAACCCTCACCTCTAATCTTTTTTGGCAGTAGCATTGTATCCACCTCTCAGACTGCATCCTGCATCTTCTTTTCCTCAGTGATGGTGTTCATTCAGGAGTGTGTGTTGTTGTTGTTGTTGTTGGTTGGTTGAGGTTTTCTTTAAAGACACATGAGGAAATTCAAGCAGGACAAGAAAGGAATGCTTTGGTAAAGCTGTTTTATTCTTTACTGTTTTCTGGATCAGAAGAATGAGTTGGCCAGAAATATTGAGTTAATTCCAATGTGCATTTAACATCTTACCCATTTTGGAGTGATAGGAAAAATCACCTCCTGCCCTGTTCTGCCTTTTGCATCTCATCTGGTCAAATGTTTTTAGAATATGTCAGAACCAAAGCAGTGGTGCCTGCAGGGAGAGGTGGAAAGCCTGTTTAGAGTAACTGAGAAGTTAAATTCATGTACTGCCTTATTGGTCCCCCATTCCTGCCCATGGGAAACCAGTAACACAACTGGAAATACAGATGCTCAGTGGGATAATTCTGACCCACTGGAAATTATTTTCATAGACATGGGGTTGTTCTAGATGAGGAATTAATCATCCCATATTAAACATTTTTAAGCAAAATGAAGGCTACTGTGCATATGTATATATAATTAATATCAGTATCTGTTGTGTATGAAACTGGATGGCATTCAGAGGTCTGAAAATCCTAGAAGGTTCTGGAAAGGAACAGCTTTGATTTATAAAAGCTGGAACATTTTAAAGACCTTTATAAAAATGGAAAAAAACCCTCAGTTGATTAATTAGTCCTAATTTATATTTAAAATTCTTCCTGATTATTTTTTTTAAAGTTGACTTTTCCTTGATTAAATAACAGTCTTTAATTTTGAGATATTTGTGGCCCTGCAAATTCTGTACTTGATGTGAGCTCCACATAAACACTTGCAGTAATGAGCCTTGCCAAAGTGCTGAAGTTTGTTTCCTCCTCTCCCTGCCCACAATCAGAGGGCACCTCTTCCTCTTTGTGCACTTGGATGTTAAACCAAAAAAATAACATTATAGCTATAGGATACCAGTATTTCCTTTGCCATTCTAGTTCTAGGCTGGCCCATTTATGATGGAGATGAAATAATGAACTTCAATCAGTAGTCTCTTCTGGGTAAAAAAAACCTACCAAACCCAAAACATACACCCCTCTTAAACAAAATACACCCCACCCTCTGGGTACAAGGACCAATAATACCATGATTGTATCATCAGATTGTTGCTCTTGGATTTACACTGCTGGAGCTCTGTCTGCTTGCTGAATTGCAGTGCCCATTTTGCTAAAGGTTTTCTGCAACTTTCTGCATTTAAAAACTACACTGCTGACCTCCACTTGCTTCACAGAATTATTTTGGGCATACTGTGTTTACAACTGTTGGAATTCTTGCATTAGCAGCGTGTTAACAGCATATTAACAGTGTGATAAACACACTTTCTAACTAATGGAGAGCAGGCTCTTAGGCATGTTAGTGTTGAGAATTGTTGCAGCCTTTATTTTATTTAATTCATCAACAGAACTCCTCTGAGGACACCCAGGCAGTTGGTAAGTGTGGGATTCATGTTGAATGTGGACAATAAAATTTTGGAGACTGAGGAAGCCCTTGGAGGATGGAGGTCATTGCTCTGAGCCCCTGGGATTTCTCTGAGTTGGATTTACTATAGATATTTATCTTGGAAGTAAATCTTCCTGATCCCCTTCTCTGGCATTTGGTAACAGCAACAATGTGGTAAAGTTAATAAAATAGTACATGTAAGAAGTCTTGCAATCTCTCAGTTCAGGCTGTGCCCCTGTTGAGACTGGCAAGGTTAGTGTGGGTTTCAGAGCAGAGTCACCAACAACTGTTGTAAACCCATGCGCTAGTTTGTGGATTGTGCAAACCTAATGCAACCATATAAACAGTTTCCTATGAGCTTTAGTCTAATAAAGTGAAACAACTTCTTAAGCCCCAGGGAATGGCTGGAGTTGTGCCAGGGTAGGGTAAGGTGGGATCTCAGGGAAAAGTTCTTCCCCCAAGGTGGTGGGCACTGACCAGGTTCCCCAGGGCAGTGGGCACAGCGCCAAGGTTGCCAGAGCTCCAGGAGGGTTTGGACAACACTCTCAGGGCCAGGGTGGGATCATTGGTGTGTCTGTGCAGGGTCAGGAATTGGACTCGTTGATCCTGGTGGGCCCCTTCCAACTCACCATATCCTATGATTTTCTTGATGCCCTGAATCAAATTCTACTATGAATTTGACCAAAGCCTATTCAGACTATAATGGGTTCTTGAAATATAAGGAACTGTGATTTAAAGACATTCAGATTCCAGCCCTCCATGGTGATCAATCCCACTTTTTTAGCAGTTGTTGCCTCATTGTTTGTCAGTGATTAGGTCATTATTAAGCTCTGCATGTATCAGGGAAGAAGCATTTATCTGCTTTTTTGTCTACATTTACCATTATTTAGTGCTTAAATTCAGGTGCTCAGTAATTAATTTCAATAATATGATAAAATTAACTGCTTCTACATATTATAGAGGCATTTTGGGAGCTCTGGGTTTTACTGAGTATGTCTGCATGGAGGGAAAATTCTGTTCTTGTAGTCTAATAAATGAATGTTTAAGGGCAGGGTCGGTTAATTAGAGAATTATTATCCAAATATGTGAAAAATTATCTTTGCATTTGATCGAGACAGTGTGTTTTTTGGATTAAGTAAGAGGCTTGTAGACCTCATCAAAAGAACCAACAAACTTGAAGAGCAATTTTAGCAGAAAGAAGACAGATCTTGATTTTAATGGCCCTGGGCAATCTGGAAACAAAACCAGCTGTGGTAATTAGCTTGGAAATAATTCCAAGTAAGAAATATTTAGAAAACTTGATGCTGCTTCAGGAATACTTATGGGGAGAAACAGCTCATCCTCCAAGGGGATTGTTCACTCCCTCCAGCTGGGAAAGTGAGAGCTGCAGTGCAGGGACAGTGTCTGGTTTGGGGCCTTCTCAGCCATCACCGGTTCTAAGTGCAGTCCTGGGAGAGGCTGGGGGAGAACTTTTGACTCAGCCCTTCACCATATTTTTCTTCTCCTCCTTTTGGAACTTTTGACTACAGGTTTGAATCAGGCAGGCAGATTTTTTTTATTTTTTTTTCCACCCACTTTTAATGTGGCATTAAAGCCCCTAAATAATGGCTTTTTCTTGTTAAAGCATTTTTTCATTCTAGAGAGATCTCCCTTGCACTCATTCAGTAAAAAGGACCCAAACCAAAATGAAACAGAATGTGGGTGTTATTTTTTTATTGACTCCATGAATTTTGGAGTGAAATTTCCCTTTCATTGTAAAGGAAGGTGTTTCAGTATGACTCAGACTTTTATTTACCTGTTTATACCTTCACCACCATGTGGATAAAAATAAGGACACACAAAGCTCTGACAGGTACTGATTTTTCTGTGTCCCAGCCAATGACCTCAGTGTGATGTGGTATTAGAAGTGTTTATTCCTTTCTGCTGTTATTATTTCATGTACAATATTTTGCTTCCTGTGATCACTGTGCATCTAACAAGGTTCTTGTATCCCTTCACTGAGTGTCCTCTCCTGCCCCTATTTTCTGGCTCATCTCACATTCCCAGTGAATTTTTCTACTTTGATACTTATTCTCAGCTCTGAAATCTCATTCAATTTTCTTAGCTGTTGGTTTTGGAATTTATTTCTGCTCTGAGTGAAGCTGTCTGCACTCCCACATGATCCAGTAGTAATTCAGAAGAAATTCTGCAGTTTATAGAAAAAAATCTGGTTAAGGCTGGTTTTCTAGATTATTCTGGAGCGAGATTCCCTCTGTGGATAAACAAAGGTGACCAACAGAAGATGATGCTGAAGAAACCTATAAAACACAAAGAGTACAGCTATTTTGCTGGTTGTACCCCCTAAACCCCTTCCAATCACACAAGTCCACTCACTGGGTATCCTGTTGGGTTTTTGCTTTAGTTTCTTTTCCTGTATATAAAATTTTAGCTTTAAAATGCAGGTCGATCTCGAATGTTCTTCCCCCTTTTGACATGCTTTTTAAAACCCTGTGAATCAGCTGTCATTCCTTGATACTGTTTTATAGAACTCCTCTTGTAAATCCAATTAACGTGGAAAATACCTCTTTTCAGTTGGCATTTGTATGTACATAAATGCTGTGGAGTCAGACCAGCAAACCCTCTTTTTCAAACAGTGCTGTATAGAACATTTCACTGCATACCGTGGCAGTTGGAAAGGTTTTAGTGTTATCACCTGCTCTTAACATCTAAGAAGTTAGAATTTGTGCAAGTGGCAAACATTAGTGAAGCCAAGATGTCTCACTTGACTGTGGCATGTAGGACTAGTCTTAAAATTTTCATGGATGAGCTGGGCCTGGAGTCAGCTCTGATTTTCCAATACCTCTGTAATACTGAGTTAAGGCTGGCAATTCCTGCATTGATACTACCTGTGTTATTCCAACTGAGCAACAGAGGATTTTAGGACTAGGAGATTAGTAAGCCAGTAATTTTCTGAAGCATCAAGTGAAATTTTGTTCAATTTATAAAACAGTCAATTTGTTATAGTGCAAATAAACTTGAGGATTGCAGCTTGCAGGACAGAATTCCCTCAACTTCCCAGCCTGAAAGTTCTGTTTCGTTCCTGGAATTTTAGTTCTGTTTCATTGTCAGCAAGAGCCAAGCAAAGGACTAAAGTTCACTACTTGCTACTCATGTTTCACCTGCTCCAAAGCTGCTGTGTGGTCAGGCTGGTGTGTTCTGGAGCAGCTTTGGCCACAGAAATCTATTCTGGGGTTTTTAGATTTCTATGGGTTTGTGGTTCAATTCACTCCTTGCAGGGCTTCCTCCTTACTCTCAACAGGGTTACCATGTATTTTTTCTGCTTTTTCTGACAAGCAAGATCCCCTTCACTCAAACCTCCATGGCATGATCTGGCTCAGGTGTTCAGAAAAGCACCTTTGCATTTTGGGTGAGAAGTTGAACAGTCCCGGGAGTCAAATGTGAACCTATGCACACATCTGTGCTTTAAATATACTTAGGTATGGAAAGATAAAACTGGCACCTAGTTCAGCTCTCATGATCTTTATGGTGCTTCACTCATTAAGTCATTCCAATGATACCTAAATATCTATATAATCAACCTTGAGTGATACAGACATCTAAATCACTTAAAGTTTGGGTATTTAAATATGAAATATCTATTCTCAGAATCTTTGGTTTTTCTGTGCTCTCAGTTAAGCACCTCAGCATAGTTAAGAGTTGTTAGATGTCAGCAGATGCTTTTCCACATACTTATATGTCTAAATATCTTTGTAAACTTGTCTCTCAACTACATTGTATGAAGAGAACTTAGTGCAAAAACATGCCAGAAATTTTGATTTTGTTTCCAACTGCTTCAACATTGGCATTGCTCTGACAAGGGTTTAAAAAAAGCAATTGGAGCATTGGGATGCAAATTAACATACCAAGCAATTAAAGTCAATTAAAACAGGATGCAGTGTAATTAGAAACAGTTGTGCTCACATTGATATTCAGAGAGGTTCGATGTGTTGAAAGAAAAGAAAACAATTCAGGAAACTTTTAATGCCTACAGATGTGATGATGATACTAATAATGGCACTGATTTCTACAATGCCTCATCCTCCCTCACCTCAGGAGCTCTTGGGAAGCCGGAGAAAATGAGAACTGATGCAGTGGAATTACTGGGAGGCTCCAACAGCACCTGCAAGTGGTGCCTTCGCTGCCCTCTGGGCACGGGGCACTGCCCTGTGGCAGTGCAGGAGGAGCTGGAGTTTTGCAGCCTCATTAACTGAGTGAACACTCACACCCATGAATTGTCAGCCTTGGGAAGGGGGTACCTCTCCCAAACTTCCCTCCTTGGCATCCCTTCCCTTGTTGTTCTGGATATCTGCATTGGTGTTCATGGCCAGAAATACTGAGCCAGTTGGGCTGTATTTACATCCCTTTCCTGCATGGCAAGCAGAAAGGAAGGGGGAGAGTCCTCATTGCTCTAAAGCTGAGGCAGAACAACCCTGATGGCAAAAAAAGACAGTAGAGGTGGTGGTTCTAGTGCTTGCAGTTCTAATAGGTGTGGGTGGGCTGGGGAAGGCATTTGGAAAAGCAAAGGTGTTTAAACATGCAGGCCTGGATTGTAATCCCACAGACTGTGGGATTACAAAGGTCCCTCTTGGGTACAGATAGCAGTGGGTTTGGCTCGTCCTTGATGGAGAACATACCCCCTAAGGAATCTGAGAAGGAATGTGCCTCTGCAGGATTGCAGTCTCTGCTCTGGGGAGATGTTTCAAGGCAGTGCTGGGGGTGCAAGGCAGCAGTAGAGGTGCTGCACACCAGGGTGGTGAATGAAGCACAATGCAAGGACATGTTATCACAGATGTTCAGGTGCAATACCCTCAGTGGCATCAAACGTGTCTGCTCACTACCCTCTATTCAAAGCAACTATTGATTCAAAACAAATAAACAAAAATAGCTGACAAAGACCTAAATAGAGAGGCATGACAACCATTAGCTGCCTACGCCATCCTTCCCACCCAGAATGAGACTCAGAGCAGGACCCTGTCCATCCTGGGTATTTCTTTTTTAGTTCTCATTACCCAATGATCCACTTTTATTTGAAACTTAAATGTGTAGAGGCAAGTTCTAATTGAACTCAGCCAGACAAATCAGTCTGCCTTTCCTCTAACACTCAATAATGTAAGCAGTGGGATAAAGCTTTTCGTTGTGCATTGTATTGACCTATGAATTCATCAATTCAGAGGTCTGAGACCTATAGGATTACAATGGTGGTCCCAATTTCCTGGGAAAATCATGGGTTGTGTTTCCAAAAAGGATAAGACGTGAAAGACCAGTAGATGCTTAAAGACAGTGAGAGAGAGAGGTGTCTAAATACCTGTTACAATTTTAATTTTCTCCATTTCTGAGGACACAAGATCATTTCATGTGTGGGGTTACATACTCAGCATGGTCTCAAAAGCAAATTGCAGTTTATTAGTTATGAACATGTGTTTAAGAGCTCTTTCATAGGTCCATTCTCTGATGTATCACTTTCATTTACATAGACATGAGACTTGAATTTAAAATGCATCTTTTTCAGGACTGTACAGGTTGTATTTTTCACCAAATGATTTTTCTCATTCTTGCAGCTTATTGAATAATTTTGGTTTGTGGAAGGCAAATGGATGAGTAACATCTCATGTTAGGATAGTTACACCTATTCTGCTATAAAGAATTATGAATATTTAATTTTAAGGTAGTTATTCTTTAAAGAAATATTTATAGTGACATGGAATTTATCATTTGATCCATCTCTGAGTTTGAATAGCCATGTACTGCTCTCAGATTTTTATTGTAAAATGGGAGCAATGCTGCTCAGTTTTTCCTTTGGAAAACGTGACTTCTTGCACATTTCCAGAAAAACTCAGTCATTCTTCATGCAGAGAAGAAACTGATTTGGGAGGGAGAAAACAGGGCCATATATGTGAAAAGAGAAAATGCTGGGCTTGAGCACCTCAGAAATGTTGCCTGAAGGTGCTTTGTATGATGAGGGTTCTATAGCACATCCCAAGGAGATATACACAGCATTTGACCTTTAGGCTTGGTGAAATGTTTATTCCTCAAACACAGACATGCGGGCAAAGCAGTTCTTATGACATGACAGTTCAGTAATTACCAGGTTGTGTATATTGGTCTATAATGCATATACTTAATTAACTGCTACTATGGCTCCCTGTCCCTGTGTTCGGAGTAGTACATGGTACAGTGTGCAGATACACAAGAGCAGAGTGTTTGATTACCTGTCACAAAGGGAGAGAAACTAATATACTTAAAGAGAGCTTCCCAATCTCTCTATAAAAAAAAGTATTGATCTTTCCTACAAGACATAAAGAATTCAGGCAGGAGTATGTTGGAGGATACCAATCACCCGCACGACCAAAAGCATCAAATGCACTTTTCCTCCAGAAAAGGGTTTATTTTATCTAATGGCAAAACGGGTGTGGAAATGAGGCTTTGTTGCAGTTGGAAGAAAAGATTTCTCTAATGTTTGCTCCTTCTCCTTAGGTGGTGTATGTGACAGCCACGTTCCCCTACATCATGCTGATGATCCTCCTGATCCGTGGGGTGACCTTACCAGGCGCTTCCGAGGGCATCAAATTCTACCTGTACCCTGACATTTCTCGGCTCTCTGACCCACAGGTAGGACCATGGACCATGTATTTGTTTGCCTCTCTGACTGGGAAAAACTGCAAGAGTTTATTGATTTTGAAGTCTGAATATGGCTGGATGGTTGTTCATAGCTGGAGATTTGGAAATGTGGATAAGGCTTTAAAGCTTATGTGTTCAGTTTTTTAGTTGGAAACTACCTTGGTTGGTAAATGAGGATTTCCAGAACTGTTCCTTTGCAGTTGGTGCTTCTTCCACTGAGGGGCAAGAACGTTGTCACTGGTTGAACAGGAACAAATTGAACTGAGAATTAACCATTTTATGGTTCTTTGCTCGTTCCAAATCTAAATCTGAGTCAAGTTTAGTAGAGAAATTATGAATTGAGATGATTGCTATCTTTGAAACAGAAGTCTCTACATGCAACCAAAGAGGAATGACATACTCAAACCAGGAACTCAGCCTGTTGTTTCCAGAGTAGAGCTGAACACGGAAATAATGGAATAAGTTGTGTTTTTTTCCAGTGACAGATAAGTAAAATAAAACAGTTACTTTATATAATTTATCTGATATTGGAGAGGGAAAATGACAGCATCTCTGTAGAACCTGACAGGTTGGAGACAATATTTTACTTACTAGGTTTGGCAATGTAGAAGGCATTATACAGTGTTACTCCTAAGGCTATTACAATATCAAATAGATCCCAAGATGGAGATAGAAAGGAATTCAGGAATATTTGTCAAGATCAATTTTTTTCATCTGCCTAGGGAAAATGTGTCAGCATAATTATTTTTCATCTCTGCTTACTGAAAATTGGTATTTTATTGCAAAAGACAATAGAGGGGACCCTTCAGATAATTTCCTTGAAGTTTCTGATATGACTGACTTGTGTAAAGTTTGCTTTAAGCAAGAAATAGTCCCACAGAAGAAAAAAACAAACAGAAAGTGAAAGATTCATTTAAAATATTGAAAATTTTAGATGAAAATTTAATCATGTTGCCTCTTTTAGATTCAACATTTCCATTATTTTGTGTCAGCACAGATGGGAAGTGAAAGAAGGGCTTTGGAACTGGTGTTGGTGTCAGATTTCCAGTGTCCAGCTTGCTCAGGGGTAGCCCCAGGTGAGCTGAGAGATCAGCACTGTAGCAGGACAAATAGCAGCATTCCCTGACACACTCCAGGCTGGTTGGTTGGTTGGAGCATAGCATGGACTCAGAGTGCAGTCAGTCTGCAGGCCAGCCCACTTGGCACTGAACCCTGTGTGTCTGAGAACTTGGGTGGCTCTGCTCTGTTTTGGACAGTTCTAACTGGTGTTTCACCCACACTGGGGGTTCTGGTGGCTGAAGTTACTCCCTGCCTTAACCAGGAGTCTCTTGTGCCATACCATGATCATTGATCCACCTGCAAGGTCTAGTATAAAATCATAGCCTGGCCTGGATTTAAGGGACCTTACAGGTCATCTCATTCCACCCCCTGCCATGGGCAGGGACACCTCCCATCAGCCCAGGTCGCTCCAAGCCCTGTCCAACCTGGCCTTGGACACTTCCAGGGATGGGGCAGCCACAGCTTCTCTGGGCACCCTGTGCCAGGGCCTGCCCACCCTCACAGGGAAGAGCTTTTTCATAGTATCTCATCTAAACCTACTCTCCTTCAATTTGAAGCCATTACCCTCTGTCCTGTCGCTACATACTCTTGTAAATTATCTCCTCATATCTTGTAGCTCCTGTCAGGTCCTGGAAAGCCAAAATTAAATCACCCCAACCTTCTCCTTTCCTTGTAGGAGAGGAGAAATTGTAGGAATAGGAGGTAGTTCTGCTGCTGAAATGTTGGTTCCTTCCCTCTTGCAGTGGTGGGCAAGAAGCCTGTTAACAGGATTTTCCCCTGCCTGTGGATTTTTCACGTGCCACTGCCACCCCACTTCTGTTTGCCATGGAAGGAGGCCATGCAGGCTTAAGGGGCATTATTGCCAGTTACAAGGAGGGCTTCAATGCCTATTTACTCCCCTGGTTTCTTGTGCAAAGAAACACAGCATTGCCATGACAATTTGCCAAACGCACAGTGTTAGTGCAGCAGTGTGGGAAGTGCAGAACTCCCCAGACACGTGTGTATGTCTGCTTGTCCCACACATGCAGCTCAGCTGGGGCTAAAATGCCTTTGGAGAGTGCTCAGGGGATGCTTTAATGAGCCAAATTCATCCTCTGGCTCAGTGACACTTTGACAGTCTTTAAGCACCTTTTAGTAGGAAAGAAGCAATAGATGGTGAACACTAACACAGGTAGTTGAACTGCAGCATGAATTGGTTTCAGAGAATTATTTCCGTGTTCAAAAAAATGCTGTTCCATCAAAATGGAAGTATTTTGTTGGGAATAAATAATTCAGTATTTGAAGGAAGATAGCAGAGTTATGGGTGGGATCTCTGGTTAGTTTTCAAGAAATAAAGGAATTTTAGCTTTTCAGTCAGAAAATAGAATTTGGCACAACTAGTGTCTTGGCTTGAGCTGGCAAAACACTAAATGTCCAAGACAGAGTAAAAAGGGAAGAAGAGAGAGAGGGAAAGAAAACTTCTAAACTAGTTTATGCTGAAAGTAACTGTATGTATTTATACAGAAAAGAGAAAATTAAGAGAAAACTACAATATAACACATATACTTACACAACTAGTTTTATTTTAAAAGTAGGAAAAGAGCATTGGTTCAGGTTTATTGCAACTTTTAGTTGTAACAAGAAATATGTAGAGACATTTTCCGTTTTATGGAAATGTAGAACTTACTGTTCAAACCCACAAACATTTGAACAAGCCCCCATTCCATAGGCCTTTTCTCAATTGTTTCTAGAGCTCTTTGCCAAGAAGCACATATAGGACAACTGAAATAACCTTGAGATTTATGTCTCTTTCCATCTTTACTCTTTTTTTTTTTCTTAATTTAGTCCACATTATCAAAGCCTAAAGCATGTGCACTAGCAGAGGGTGTTTTCCTCTTGAGTTGGGTGCCAGTTTCAGTGCCATTCCAGGGTGGGTACTGTGTCTGTGTTAGGAGAGCGGTATTTGAACCCCTGTGCCAACTGTGTTTACTGTGGATTTAATAACTTAAGTTTCTCCTCTGGGCTCACTCTAGTTTGAAGTTCTTGACTCTTTTGTCTTTGCGTAATTTGCATTGCACGGTTTGTTACAGCTTTGTAAGCAGCCATTCATCTGCCTTTTCAGTCTCTCTCAGCTCTCAGGGCTGTGCTCTCCATTTCATTTTTATATCCCATCTCTTCAGCAGATCGAATCCTCTTGGTCTGAAAATGCCATCTTCTGTCCTGTTAACTGCACAGTTTATACCAACAACTTTTTGTTGTAGCAGTGGAAGCTGCAAGAGTCTGAAACTATATTTAAGCTTCAGAAATGCTTTGCTGCATCAGTGGGAAGGTCCCAACAGCCTTCATGCTCAAATTGGCTTGAAATACATCCCTCACTCTAATCTGGCTGGTACAGGTGCTGTTTGTAGCTTCAGTGTGGGCTGTTTCCTGAGTTATACCTCACACAAAAGAAGGACTTTATTAAGTTAATAGGATTGTTATGGCTTTTGTATGCAAGTCTGACTCAGAATATGGTTCTGGTTGTCCCTCAAGGGATTAAAGTCACTTAATATGTAGTTGTACTTGTGTGTACTGCTCACTGCTTCTTTTTAGGGAAAGCATTTGGTTCTTTGTAATAGGATTTTACAAGCATTTGTGCATGGGAGAGGATAAATGGGTTAGGTGCTAGCAGATATACCAGTTTGATGGATCAGGAATTTGGACAATGATATGGAAAAACATACACATGTAAATTTAAACTCTTCTGTAGCACTGGTTTCTTGAAATGAGGAGCTAAAAAAAAATAAAGATTTCCTGTTTATTGTGTGTTTGTATCCTAATAACTGGCTGAGTTACCAGCTTTTTAAATTGAAAACAGGTATTGTTTTATTGAAGATACTCACTGCAGCAGCTGTAGGGATGAGCATATCAACACAGACAGATTGCAGGAGCCTCTGAATGGCTGGTACTTACCGAAATCTTGAACAAATTTACATTTCTATATGGAAGGAATACAGGTTGTGCTTTACCTCTGACACACTCTCATATGAATGTTAAACATGATGAAAGATGCCAAATTGTATACAAGGTACAAGAAATCTGGAGCCGTGATAGTTAGAACTGATTTTATATTCCTCTGGCCTTTTGTTTACAGTGGGGAAGTGTTAAAATTGCAATCAAATTTCTGATGGCAGAAACATTCCTGCAGTTCATCTCTCCTAGCTGGGCTGTGAGAGTTCACCATTAGGTGGCCATAACTGTGCAAAGCTTCCAGGGGTTTCCCTGGGCATTCCTGCTGTGGATATTCCACCCAACTGGAAAATAGCTTCCAGAAGGACTTTTCCCATAAATCAGACTGTTCTGAGTTGGAAGGGACCCACAAGGATCATCAAGTCCAACTCTTCAGTCAATGGCCCACACAGGGGATTGAACCCATGACCTGGGCGTTATTACAACCAAGTTTTAACCAACTGAGCTAATCTCAGGGTGTGAAGTTTGGGTGTCTGAGTTGTAGCTCACTGGACCTTCCTTCTTGCCCTGCTTGGAAATAAGAACCAAATCACAAAGACACAGCAATGAGCATCAGCTTAACCTGAAAAACCCCTTGCACTTGAGAGGTTTGTAATACAAAGACGATTCTCTTCCTTACATCACCCTCTGGCTCAGAAAGTTATTTCTTCCTACATTTTTCTATGTGACACTTGGGCTGACTTTTCATGATCTGTTTGTTTGTAGAGAAAGGAACATTTTAGCATATTGGGTATCTGATTCAGAGAAAATACTTTCTTGTGTTGCCATTGTTTAGTTGGTATGAAATAACTTAGAATAAATGCACTTAATTTTTTCCTGGCAAATTGTAGTTTCCCTCACATACTCCTTATTTTTTGTATTAGCATGATTTTATTTTGCTAGTAATTCCCTCCTTAGTATGTTTCAGGATATACATAAAATTCTACTTTTAAGAAGTTGCTACTCACCAAAACTGCAAACAATTGCTCTCCAATGAGATAATTACAACATACATATGAGTGAGAGACATTTGGGAATACTATATAGATGTAGAGGTAATATTTTCTTAAGTCCTGATCTGAAAACTCCAGCTGGAAAAAAAAAAAAGAAAAAAGTGAGAATTTCTCTTCTCCTGACTTTATTTCCAGTAGTGAGGAATGCTGATTCCCTCAGGAAGCAGAACAACCCAGACTCATTCAGGTTTAGCTCTTGCAGTCTTGGCATCGAGCAGCTCTCACAGTCCTATCGCCCCCTCGAGGCTGATGAAGCCTTTTCACAGGCAGAGGAAAATCCTTCCTGCCTTTGAAATTAGAGCAAACTGCTACATTGAAACATAAATGTTGTGTCTCTGCTTTTTTTGAAAAGAGAAAATAATTAAGAAAAAAGGTAGAAGCAATTTTGGTTTCATTTTTGGGTGGTTTCATACTCTGAAAATCAAGGGAATTGCAGGGATTCCTGAGCCGTGGATTTTTGACCTGTGCTGCATCTAAGTATCCTGATCCTTAAAACAGAACCCCAGGAATTTTCATAGGCTGGCACTGAAATGACGTCCAGTTGCTGGAGAATTTTTGGATGCTTTTATTGTTTTGAATTGTGAGAAGTAATGATCTTGGAGGTCTTCTCCAACCTTAATGATTCCGTGATTCTGTATGTGAGGAACTTGAAGTCTAATCAGAAATCTAATTCTTAGGTCACATCCAATACTGGATGGTCAGCCTGGATTTTAGGCATAGTATGTGGAGAAATGGTTCAAAGGCAGGTCACAGGTCCTAAATATGAACACTCTTTTAATATCTCTAATTCTAGTACTACCTTCAGCAATTAAATGCATTTTTGACCATAATAAGACTTCGTGCAGCCATTTTTTTTTTAAACCAACATTTAGTTGGGTACAAACAGTAATGAGAGGAGGATGTTGAGTTCCCATCACACTGGCACAGTTCTGCTAAAAGTTACACAATTTACTCTTCTTTTTCCAGCCATTTTCTTCCCAGTGTCTGTACTCTTTGCTTTATCAGGTATTCACTTTCTGCCCCAGGCAGTTGTGATACACATACATGTGAGTTGCAGTAAGTTTAAAAACCAGTGGAATGTCAGAAATTCATACAAGGGCTGAAAGTATGAAAATTCTCAGTTGTATTGAATTTTTGTGTTAGTACAACTCCCACTTTACATGAGCCTTTGAACAACCTTTGCCTATTTAATATGAAAACTAAATTTCAAACCATTCTTTCAATGAGAGGGTAAAAGTATCACTTTTGTGGGGCTCTTGTGTTGCTGTTAGGTAGGAAACGTCTACCCTAACTTTTAAAATTTAAATCAGAAAAATAATTAATTCTTCTCCAGCTCTGCTGTTCACATCATCATTACAAATTACTGAGGTTTGAAATTACCAGAGAAGTCCAGATATAGCCCAGTATGATGCTTAGAAACATTTTGCCCCTCAATACAGTTTATAATCTCCACAATGAGGAACTGTTTGATTTACTGTGTGCTACAGCTTTTGCATTATGGATTGTTTATGTGGTTTTAAAGAGCAGAAAGACCAAGACATTGCAGAGGTGCTTAACAAAGCCATAAATCACTCCTGGGATGGATACTGTTCCCATTTCCCCCAAAGAAAGCCTGAAGGACAGGTCTGAGAGCATGCTGCATTTCTCCTGCTCAAAGGCACATTCATGGTGTTCTCTGGTAGGGAATTGGCATTGTAGTGATTAACAACATATATTTCTAAAGGATGGGATGAAAACCTCTGGAGTTTTTTCCTAGGACAAAAAATGGCTCTCTGTGATGAGGGTGGGTTTCTTGTAGCCTCGTTGATGCTGTGTGCTGAAGGAATTCTGCAACGATAAGGTGCTTCTCCAGGTCCTGGATTATCAGTCCATTAACCCAGGAGAAGTGTGTGCTCTCTGCTTTACCCCGACCATGTGGTCCCCGAGAGCCCCCGAGAAAGGACACGCAGAGACCACCGGCGAGGACAGGAACAAAGAGGAAGTTTATTCAGGGGAACAGGTTTATGTGGACTTTGGAGGGATACAAATTCTCCAATAAGGGACAAGAGGGGAATCTGGCTTTGGGCCAATAGGAGTAAGGGGATTTACATTCAGTGGGAGAGGGTTTCAGGGAACATGAGGTCACAATTTTCTCCCAGCCCCCTGGCCTGGCAGGGGGTTTCTGGGAAGAAGAAACAGTGACAATGCAGTTTTTACATTCAGTCCATTCAAACCACATTAAAAACATCAGTTGTTAAAGCATTCTCAGTGGATGGCTGATTTTCTTCATCAGCCCATTTCTGGCAGGACATTCTCCATGCCATATATTGCGAATGCATTGCTACACTGTGATGCATGGAGCAGCTCAGTATTTGCTCCCCAAATGTGGCACTGTGCAAAGGGTTTGGGAGTGTTCAAGTGTGGTGTGGGAAAGGCACAGACTAAATTCCATCTGTCATTGCTGCCCTGTTGGGTTGTGTGTGAGTGAACACGACACATCTTTTCATGCTGCACCAGACAGCTCTGGGTTTTTCAACAGCATAAAATCATGGTTAGTAATTTTTGTGTAGCAAATGCGCTTTCTGAAGTCCAGTTGTTGCTTTGGGGAATTATTTCAAGCCCTGAACAAATAGTTTGCCTCCTTCTCCTCATGGTTTCCCCTTGTGTTTTTTGCTTTGCTACACAAGCAGCAGCAAGCTGAGCAGGCAAGAACAGGTTTTGGCAGTGAGAAGAGACTTGTTGAAAGAATGGGGTCATTTTGTAATTTCTCTGGGACTTCTGGGCCACATGGAATCTCTTCCAGCTGTCCCTGCCACCCCTTAGCAACCTTGGCACTGGAGACATCATCTGAGTTTCAGAGAAGCTCTGATTGCACATTAATATTAGACTTCATGGCTGGTGTGCTGGGCCACTGGAGGGAGACAGGATCCACACATTCCCTCAGTGTATTGGCATAGCAGGCAGAGGTTTTTCACTGTTTTCATGATGGTACCTGAAAAGAAGTACAGGAGAAACTTGAAGGGCCTATTGGTGCATAATTTAATTAACATTCTCAGGAACATTTAAAGTACAAATACTACCAATGATTTCATCCTGTCAGCTGCCTTAGAAGTCAAGTCTTCCTGAAAGAGAAAAGCTGTTGTAAAAAATATATGCTCCAGATGAAACTAAAAATTGGTACAAAAAATGCAATTTTATATGGATATTAATGAGAAAATAATTATAAGGGGGCTTGCACACAGCGAGTCAGTAAGGGAAGCACATAAATATTCCATGTTGCTTCTATGACAATCACAAGTGAGTTTATGATGCCATAGAAATAGAGGCACTGGAAATATGCAGTTATTTTAAGAACTGCTAATAGGATTCTTGATAATCCTGTTATTCCAGAGGAATGGGAGAAAAAAAGATTACTACACCAGTGGAATGATGTGCAGCTTGCAGAAGATCTGTAATTGACTGTTTAAAGCATTGAGTGTTCCTAAAGATTGTACAAAAAACCCAGTTTCTAATCCCCCCCAATATTTTGGAGGCTCTTTTTATTCCCATCCTGAAACTGGAATAACAGTTGGATTCTCAAAGCAATCCAACAAAAGTGCTGGGCAAACCCTTGCAGAACAGTGTGGTGTGTGCAAACCTGTCCTGGCAGAGGTGCCCCACTGAGGGCTTGGCTGAGAGCCTGGCAAGGTGCCTGCCTTGGGCTTTCAAAAAGGAGTTGGGTTAACACAGTCTTTCCTCAAAAGCAGCCCAGATGAGATTGCTACTGAAGTTGCCCCCTTAAGGTATTCTCTGAACTGTTGGAAATACAAACTGAGGAGGCAGAAAGGAGTAGCTCGGGTGCCTCCCCCAGGGTGGGGACTGCCGGGTACTGCAGCCACACGTGCCATAGCCCTGCTCTTCCCTCTTCCTCTCAGGCTTTTGTATCCACCAGCACTTAGTTTGTATGACACTTTGCATGCATATGTGATTTACTGAAAGTGTGGGAAAGAGAGAAAAAAGTGCTAGAAAGCAAGGAGAGGGAAGCTGGGAGGAGAAGGTGGGAGGTGAGTGGTGACACTCGCTGGCACAGAGCCCCAATAGGTGTGGGGAAACTAGCTGTCTCTCCCATCCTGAACTGTCACCAGCTGCCAGGCAGCTCCCAGCAAGGACCCAGATCCAGCAGAGCCAACTGGGAAGGTGGGGAGGTGTGTGTGTTGGCAGCTGGGACTTTGTGATGCTCTGCACTCTGTCTGTGCTGAATTGGTGACTATTCCTTCCATTGCATTGGAAAGGGTTTTGCTTAGGCTGTTGAAGCTGCATTGGTTATCAACTGCTTTACCAAGCTTGTCATACTTGTTTCTACCTTATGCTTGAGAAAATGTTTATATACACACTACATTTATATCATAAAAATTGCTCCTGAAGATAAATTATAAGGTGGGATATCAATTCTTAATGTCATGTTCTGCTGTGGTTCATTACATGACTTGGGGATACAGTTTATATTCTTTCTTCTGAAATAAGAGTATTTAGAGCAATAAATTCTCATGTGTTGATGTTAAATTCCAGAAAACTTTGTAATACAGGAATTCCTACACTGGCCATTAATATTTTTAGAGGTATCCTCCTTAGCTGTGTTCAGCCTTCATTTCCTTATGTTAACCTATTTCTCCGTGTGGATGTTTGTAGACTAGACACTCACTTTAAACACTGAGTCTCGATAAACTGAGCATCCTGTGACCATTTGCAGCAGAGCCCTGGCTGCAGGAACAGCTTTGTGTGCCCCTGGAGAACAGGAGCAATAACAGGCACTGGCCCACCAGTGCCAGCCCAGCACTGCTGCTTCAATTTAGGGCTGTAAATAAAGACAAGAGAAAAAAGTATCCAACTGTCTCAGAGAGAGGCAATAAAAATGCATCGAACAAACGTGTTGCACTTGGCAGGAAATCATCAGTGTTGATACAGTTTGGGATAAAAGTTCGCTGGTCTGTCACTCGTTTGTGGTCAACTCGTGATCTTTTCAGAGAACATTTGAATCAAAGTTTTGGGTTTCCATACTGATATTTTAACAGAAAAAAACACAAAACATTTCACACAGACTGGACCTTTAGAAAATATTTTTATTTTAAGCAGGAGGGGTTTAAAATTTTTTTCACTATTTTTACTACATTTTGAAACAAAATCTTGGTTAAGAATTAAAAATCAAATGCTTCATTTACGAAATAGAGAAAAAACATTTGACTTCTCAAAATAACCTTTCACTATCTGACCAAATGCTTTTACTGTTTGCCACAAATTCGTAAATAATGCAAGTTAAACTGAAACTTCATTATTCTGTGAAATTGAACATTTGATCAATGTCAGTACATCAGTAGCCTCCTGAATATCAAGAAGTGAGGTCCTGAATGCAGTTCCTAAATGGTACTTTTTTTATTCTAGCACTTTTTTTTGTCTTGATCTCAGCTTTACTTTACATTTCTGCCAGCTCTGTGGCAGAAACACAAGGTTTTCCACTGCCCAACTCTTTTTAAAAAGGCCCAGGCTCACAGCAGAATTTCAGTGAATGCTGAGTGGCTTGTTTACTAAAATTTGCCACTTGGGTATACAGCTGCTGTCACTCTAAAAACAACTCATGCTTTTAAAATGCTCTAAATCCCTCTGTGTAAAATAAAAAACCCCAACATGGTGACTCTGAGGGATGTTCACAAAAGGTATAGTGAAAGCTGGTACTTTCCCAGCCTGGAGGTCTCAATGAACTTGTTTATCCATCCATGACAGTGAGCAGAACATAGGTGGGAAATGATTGCAGCAGCTGAAGCAATGAAAACTGTGTAGGTGGGGAAATAACATGCAGTGAGTTACTGTCTTATGAAGGAAGGCAGAAAACTGGGGCCAGGGTTAGGGATTACAAACTGAAATTGTTGTGTGACTGGATCTTAGCAAGAAAGTAGGTGGTCCAGAGTCATCATATTGAACATGGCTTGTTCTTCCATCACTGGAGAGGGAAATGGTCACCCACAATTTGCATCAGTCCAGTGAATTCCCTTCTGCTGGTTCTGCAGAGCCCTTGGAATGACCAGTCTCACAGCAAGGCAGAGACAGGGACCTCAGCTGATTAACACAGGGGGAATTCCCTTTCATGTGTATTTTCAGTACTGGTGTATCACTGAGTAATATATTTTTGATTTTTTATAACTCCACTTGCTATGTATTTTGGAGTGTTTTAGTTTTTAAGTAGTTTTAGGTGTTTTGAGGTTTATGCTCTGGCTTAAATTTTTAATTAGTCATGTGGTCATAGGATGCAAATGGAAGTGAGAGATATTACCAAAATATCCAGGTGAAGAATGCAAAACTAAATGAGTTGGCAGCAAGTGGGAAAGGGCAAGAAATGAACAAAACCACAGTCCCTTTTTTGTCTTTTTGCCATCCTGTGGCACTGAGTACTGCAGATTGGAGATATCAGCTTACAGGGGGAGGGGAACATGGGAAAAGTGATTCTGAGGAACAAACACAGCATCGAAGATGTTTGTGGGCTGGAAAGACCTACACACCTTTCTTTGCTTCTGGCTGGGTCTGAGGAAAAACATTTACCAGCACAGCAGCTCTGAACATTTCAGATAAGCATTTCAAACAAGCCCAGGAGATCAGCAGTACATGCTTTGTTTCCCAAACTAACTTCTCCCAGACAAGTCTGTCACAGGGAAGAGAAGACAAGCTTATACCTGTAGGTCTAAATTAAATTTGGTTTACTTTGCCCTTCTGCAGCCCTCCTTTTGTTTATTTATAATAATTCTCTGGGGAGCTCATTCTGATTTTTAAGTCTGTTGAGCCCCTTATGGAGCTTAGTGCTGTTTGAAGCTTCTTACCCAGTGCTGTGAACTTCCTTAAACTGTCAGGGGGAGTTTCAGTGACTTCAAAACATGAACAATGACAAATCCCACATGCACCTTTAAAAACATTAAATCTTAAGATCTGAGATTGATTGGATAAGTTGTTGCTTTAAGCTTACTAGAGTAATCTCAGAGATTCTTGGCACGTAATCCTGGGTAGGTGCCAGGCCCTTGGTTTGGTTCCAAGCCAATCCCAGCTCCCATTCAGCAGCAATTAACTCTGAGTCACAGAGTCGGCTGGGCCAGCCTGAGTTGCCATCTCTGCATCAGCACAGTGCTATGGCCATGTTCATTCAGCCACAAAATCCCATTTGTCCCATTCCTTGGAACAAACCAACAGCTGGTGCACCCACCCTTGGGTCCTACTCCAAATGCCTTCCTGGGAGTCTTGGTTGCACACCCTTTATAGCTATGAAGATTCTACAAGACTTTCCACCAGGCCATTACATTTAGGATTGGAGGCTTCTGACTTTCATGCAAGCTAAGGGTATGGGGAGAGGTGAATTTAAAGCTGAACTTAGTTATTCTACAATTCCATAAATGCCAAAACTGACGACTGTGACTTGCTCTTCGTCACTGATGAACTTCAAGGAGGACAAGGCTACAGAACAAAGAAGCAGAGTTTCTGTTTGTAATACAGAGTCTTTGAGGCTGCAGTAAACAAGTATGTGTGGGTTTGTGGCATACACACACAGAGGTCACTTATGCTCAATATTCTGAAAAAAAATTACTACTGGCAGTGCTGCCTCAGAACAGATATTTTGGGGGCTTGGCTGTGAGGTAACAATGGATTCTTACTTCTGCATCCTAGAATTGCCGGGGGGTTTTTTGACTGAGAAAGGATAAGTAATATGGAGCCTTTTGCCTGAACTCACTTGGGTTTGCTGCACCCACAGAGGACACATCCATCTACCCTTAATGGTTGCTTAAAGAAACTTTTTGCTTCCCATTTCCATGTGCTCTTTGGGCTGTGCAGACAGTTCTGGGTGTCCTTGACCTGTTGGTTACCTGTGACCAGCAGCTGGAAGGTTGTGGCAGGGGCAGGAGAGGTGGCAGTCCCAGGATGCCTGGACAGAATATGGAAAGATAGAGCCACCTTTGGAGAACATTCCCACTGCTTTGCACTCCTGTCATTTGAACTGTGATGCAGTTTAACTGACTAGATTATGATTGGAATTTATTGGTTTGGTAAAGATTGATTCTCATCTTCCCCAACCATCTGGGCAGTGGGTGATCCCTGCAGTGATTGAACACCCCATGCTTTTGTTCTGTATTTATATCCAAATAATTATGTTTTATGTCATTACTGAAGCAAAAAAAAAAGTGTGCTTTAGTGGCCTAATACTAAATTTGGATTGTTTGCATTCTGTTGTCTTAAGTCATATTAAAGAAAAAAGGACAGTTCTCAAATGAAAAGAGGATTTTAGATGTTTTAGTAAAGTGGTTAATGCTCTGGAACAACTCTATGGTTTTTATAGTTTTCTGGGCCATTTTTTTGCTGAGCTGGGATGGGATTATCCACATCTGTAGCTTTGCTGAAGGCTGAGTGATTGAAATACGATTGTTACAATAAAATTGTATAGTTTCTTGTCCTTTTGGTTTGTTGACCTGTATTGTCAGTACCAATATTTGAAGGAATAGGTTGCACAAGACCTGTGTTTTGAGATTACTATTTAGAAAAGATAATTAACTTGTAATTATACCTTTAGTCTTTATTCTGCCTAAGCTTTCAGTTCTTATTATGCTTGTGAAGGGCAATATTTAGGCTATTATGTGGGCAGTGTGAAATCAATGCTGTCTTCAATTAAGCATTTCTTTGTGTAACAGAATGGTAGGTCAGAAGTTGTCACTTGGCATCTTAAATTGATTTATTAAATATCAGTTTCAGTTGAGGGATTTTTCTAGAGACATTCCTGGTATATTTAAAACATTTTTTTTCATTTTTCCCTTTGGTCTCTAAGCAATAAATTGTTTGGGGTTTTAATAAATAAAATACAGTAGAGGTAGATATTAACTGGAAGCTGGATCGTGATTTTGGTGGTATTGTAGAAAGCTGAGTAGCTGGAGTAGCTGTTCAGAGATTTGTATTGTGTTTGTGATGGTCCTAAGAAGAGTGATTTGCTCATTAAATAGCAGTGTTAGTTCTGTAGGGCACTATATACCCAACAGTCCCTGGCGGGCTGGGTTTTTTGTGAAAAGGCAAAAAGAAAAAGAAAAAAAAAGCTTTTACACCCTGTCAGACCTGAAAAAGGAGCTCAGCCCTCCTGGTCCCACAGCCAAGGCAGCATTCCCTGTTTGGGTGGCAGTCAGCCAGGAACCCAGGAGGTCCTGCTGGAACCCTGCCTTGGGCTTGGCAAAAGTCTATAAAAATGGAGATGTAGTGGGTTTAGAAAAGCACAAAAGAAAGTGCTATTTCACACAATGAATAACTAAATGGTGGAACTCGCTGCTAGAGGATGTGGGAGGCTGAAAGTATAAATTAATTCCATTAATTGTGGCGGGGTCAATTGGGAACTGTTCAACACAGGAGTCCACATATAACCTGGGGTTCCAGCTTGTTTCTTCTGGAGGATTTCTGTCCAGCTTCCAGTGGCTTCTAGTGCAGCTCCTGTGTCCCTACTATAAAATAAGATGAAGTAAATGCCAACTAGGCAGAACATGCTTATTTGCATAGAAAATAACACATTAGTGGCTGGGTGCTGCAGACACATTGTGTAATTTATATCTTTAAATCTTGGATGGCAATCAGTCATCACTTTCATTGTGCTGTTGGTGGGGGAAGTTGTGCCAGAATTTGCATAGGCATAGAAACATAATAGTCCTAGGTTATGTATGGACATTACCAGGTGACAGATTAAGAGAGTTATAAAAACAAGGGTAAGAAAATAGATAATGTTAGTAATGTAGTGAAAATAGGGAATATTTAGTGGAATGGACAGTCAACTCAGCCTCTTCTGCAGAACAAAGCTAAGCAACAAACAAAGTTATTTAGAAGTATCTAAGATTATGCTTTCCATATAAACTTACTTAGAACAAAGTTCATAGAGCCCAGTCTGCTGTCTCCAGCAGTAGGCCTAGGGGAATATTATGATTTTTTTTTATCTTGAGTTCTTTGGGCAGCCAAGTGTTTTCCGCTCAGGTGATTTCCTGAAGCCTATGGGACTTTTTATGTTCAGAAATCCTCCACAGATTTCCCTCCCCTGAAGTTTTCTGATCTGCTCCAGAGCCCATGAAGAATTTTTGGTATCCCAAATCTCTCTTGGTACCAGATTCCAGAGGTCTGTTAATTGTGTCAGGAAGAGCTACCTCCTTTCATTCATTTTGAACTGGATTCCAAGAGACTTCATCTGATGATTCGAAAGTTCTTACACTGGCAGTAACAGTGAACAGTGTCCCTGTTCCTACCTTCCTGCTGACTCATGACTTGTTAGACTGCACTGACATCCCACCCCAGCTGGAGAAGCCCACTCAGTCTGTTCCAAGCAAGTGTAGTTGAGGCTGGAGGGTGCCTTTGGAGATCTTCTAGTCCAACCTCCCCTCCCAAAGCAGGTTCAACTAGAACAGGTTGTTCAGCACCATAGAATCACTTGGGCTGGAAAAGACCTTTAAGATTTACTCCAGCCACAAACCCAGCACTGCCAACTCCACCAAAGTCTGTGTCCAGCCAGGTTCAGAGTTCTCCAAGGGTGGTGACTGCACAAGCTCTCTGTGGGCAACCTGATACACTGTTTGATCACTCTCACCATAGAAGTTTTTTCTTAAGTTTAAATGGAAGTTGCTGTGTTTCAGTTTGTGCCCTTTGCCTCTTGTCCTTCTATCAGCACCACTGAGAAGACATTGATTCCCTCTTTTTTACTCTCTCCAACCAGGTGTTTACACACATTGATATAATCCACTGAGTCTTCTCTCCCCTAGTTTGAACAGTCCCAGCTGTCCCAACCTCTGATTTCATGGTAGATTCAACAGTCCCTTAGTCATATTTGTAGCCCTTCACTGGACTTATTCCAGCAAGTGTGTCTCTCATGAACTGGGACCCCAAAGGCATCACCCACCTCCCTTAGTGTGCTCTGCCTTGTACTTAGCCCAGGATCCTGTTGGTCATCTTTCCCCCAGGAACACACTGTTGGCTCATGGTCACCTTGTCCTCTGGGACCTTCCAGAAAATTACCCTCTAGAGATTTTTCCAGCCATGACTTTCTTAAGCCACAGTTGCTTAATTTTCTAAAGAGGCTTTGGTGACAGATTTTTCCAAAATGGTTTTGTAAATCAAAATAGGCTTCTTCACCTTCAACCACATGGTTGCAGAGCACCTAAAAAAATTAGGAACAATAATCTCTCTTGGGGGGAGTTTATCCTTTCTTTTTGCAATTTCTAAGTTCTACCAGCAGCTTCTGTCAAGTCTCCAATTCCGAGAATAGAAGGAGCAGACTGTGGAAATAGAGATGAATTCTGCACTGGTAGTGCTATAGAAACTTGATTGGGTTCTTAATTTTGAAATGCAGCTGCCAGTGGCACAATTCCTGCAGCTGGGCCAGTCTCCAGTGCTGAGGTTCCTGCCTGTGGCACTGCTCCAGGGGAGCTGAGAAGGGCAGATAAGGCCTTCATCCCCAGGCAAGGCAGCCAACTCCACCTTCAGTGGCTTTTGGGCTTTTGTGCTTCTGCTGTGGCTGCAGAAGGGCAATGCTGTGGGGCAGGAGCTGTGGGCAGTGCTGTGGGGCAGGAGCTGTGGGCAGTGCTGTGGGCCAGCAGCCATAGGGCAGCAGCTGTGGGCAGTGCTGTGAGTGAGGAGCTGTGGGGCAGCAATGTGGGCAGTGCTGTGGGTCAGCAGCTGTGGGCAGTGCTGTGAGTGAGGAGCTGTGGGGTAGCAATGTGGGCAGTGCTGTGGGTCACCAGCTGTGGGCAGTGCTGTGGGGCACTAGCTGTGGGCAGAGCTGTGGTCAGCAGCTGTGGGTCAGCAGCTGTGGGCAATGCTGTGGACAATGCTGTGGGTCAGGAACTGTGGGCAGTGCTGTGGGTCAGGAGCTGTCGGCAATGCTGTGGGTCACCAGCTGTGGGCAGTGCTGTGGGGCACCAACTGTGGGCAATGCTGTGGGGCAGCAGCTGTGGGCAGTGCTATGGGACAGGAGCTGTGGGCAATGCTGTGGGTCACCAGCTGTCAGCAGTGCTGTGGGGCAGCAATGTGGGCAGTGCCGTGGGGCACCAACTGTGGCCAGTGCTGTGGGGCAGCAATGTGGGGAGAGCAGAGGGGCACCAACTGTGGGCAGTGCTGTGGGTCACCAGCTGTGGGCAGAGCTGTGGGGCAGCAATGTGAGCAGTGCTGTGGGGCAGCAGCTATGGGCAGTGCTGTGGGGCACCAGCTGTGGGTCAGCAGCTGTGGGCAGTGCTGTAGGGCACCAGCTGTGCTCCTGTGCTGCTCACTCTGCTCTCCCTGAAGTAACAGAGCATTTTCTTGCAGTCTCCTCTGACTGAAAACAGAAACTGTGTGAGTAGGAACTAGTCATAAAAGAGGTGACTCGGTCTCTCAGTGCCATCCTGCCCAACAGCATCAGAGAAAGGCAGGAATGTGATCTGATCTGAGAAAGTGTGAATGAAATGTTTAGTGCCTGGATTTCCCCAAACAGCCTTTAATGCCGGTGCAGAAAACACAATAGCAAACAAACAAGAAAAAAATGCATAAAAATGAAGAGCACATTTGAAGAGAGCTGTTTCCACTCTCTGCTCTTGCCCTGTATTGACAGTGCCTGTCTGCACACCCTCCTCCAAGGAATAAAGTTGTTACACCTCATTGCAGGAGGCAACCTAAGTAAAAAATGCAGTGTTGGTACATAGTACCGATTCACTCATATATAGCCCTTGAGGCAAACCCTCCATTTGAAGACAATTCTTTTTGTCAAGAATTAATGAGGTGTTTGTATGCCTATGCAAAGAAAGAATTAGCACCTTGGGTGACCTAAAACCATGCAGTGACCTTAACAGGGAATGTCTCTGTCAGAGTGTGTATAAGGGTAGAGCCTCTGTATGAGCTTATTTTACCATATTTACTATAATTGCCCTCAGACCCAACTGTCACCTTTAGGGTTCCTTCTTCTAGAGATTTGCAGTCAAGGAAGCATTTTGTTGTGTCAGGGATTTCTGAAGTGAACAAAGCTGTAATGAACATAGATAAGCTTTTGGGAGATAAACTTTGATGTGCTGCTCAGAAAATTTGATTATGTTCCTGAGGGCTGTATTTTATTTAGATCAGAATTTGTAGCAAACATTTGATTATTGCAACCCAACTCAGTTTTAAAGTCTTTATAATGTAAAGCAGGATTTTTATTTGTTAATAATTTTTACTCTGCACACTGTGTCCTCAAGCCCATAATTTTCCATTAGAATAGTAGTATATTTTTATCTATATATAAACTCTTCCCATATTCCAAACTTCAATTTGATAAATACTTCTGCAAGCAAAAGAAACTAATAAGCTGGTTTATTAGTTGCATTTCTTGAATTCATGAATTCAAACTCTGTAAAAACTAGCCAGGTAAAATCTTGGCCCCTGGAAACTAAGGGGAAATTTCCTTTACGTTTCATGCCCTAACATTACAAAAGCTTTACCTGAAAAAACTCCCAATAAAGTGATAGTTTGCTGGGAAAATGATGCTTTTAATGTGTCACCTTCTGTGATGGTGCAAGTGGTGTGTTCTCCAGGTAGAAGTTCTGTTTTCCCAACAAACTGAATCCACTCTGGGAGTATCTTTTGGTGTCATCTCAGGCACAGATTTACTGAGTGGGCAGAGGCACTGTAAGGAATATTCAGCAGGTGTTCCAGTTACTACTTTGAATAATACACAGCACTAAGTTACTTCATTACTATGACTGATTTCTTTGGATCAGCATTCTACAGCAGTAACTGTTTAAAAATATCACATATACAATACACAGCATTCCACTTCTCAGTCAAGCTGTGCCTCAGTCAGGGTTTATGTATTATTTTAACATTCATCAGTGGTTACTTGGACAGTGTCTAAATTGCAGATATGAGTGGGCATCCCCTTGTGGGAAACTTGGTTTAGTATGAGGGTTAGGCTGTTTTCAATAAAAGGAAGAATTTAAGATCAAACTGTGCTTCTATAATTGCATTTTCTTTTGTTTCAAACTCTGGGGGGTTTAGAGAGTTTTTTTCAAGTGCAGTTTATAGCATAAGTATTCTTAAGATGGCTTAAAAAGAATTGTTTGGAATTGCTATTTTTAAAGAAGTTAGATAAAATAAGATTTCACCTAATGTTATATAACCTAAGTATAGTCTCCTCTTAATTTCTGAATGAAGATTTGAATAATGATTCATTTGCAAATACTTCAAGTATCAGGGCTGAATACTGTGTTTAGTATCTCCAGTGTTCCAGTATCTCCAGCTTCAAGGGTGCTGAATAAGAAACTTAAGAAACTAAGGCAAATAAAGAAAAAAGCTGTTGGAGAAGGGTTTGTTCTGTCACTGTGATGTTAGAGTTGAGCTGCTCTGTAATCGCAATTGG
The DNA here is from genome assembly GCA_013396695.1 of Sakesphorus luctuosus. Taxonomy (NCBI): domain Eukaryota; kingdom Metazoa; phylum Chordata; class Aves; order Passeriformes; family Thamnophilidae; genus Sakesphorus; species Sakesphorus luctuosus. The sequence continues at coordinate 809,405 of VWZD01011778.1, forward strand.
GTTTCTTGATGTGAACAAGAGGACATGGAAAGAGATGGAACCCTATTACATTTGCTAAAACTTTCTGGCAAGTGCAATTCAAATAGAATATTTGAAGAAAAAAGACCTTAAAACCACCTTGGTTTTGCTCCAGAGTACTGCAGGGATTAGTCAGGGTGACCTCTCTCATCAATGCCTCAGTGCAAGTGAGTGTAAATATTTTGAAACTCCCCTGACTGCATTATGGGGTATGTGGGAGCTGCCAAATATCTCATTCTGAGAGCATTTGCTGGGAGTGTTTTTAGTAAAGTGGAATACTAATCAACACCTTCATTTTAAAAATTAGTTAACTGCACTTCCTGCACTCATTTTAAAAAATTGAGCATCTTTATTTATTATTTATAGGAAATGACATTAACATGCTCCCCAGCAGACCTGGTAAATTCTGGTGTCTCTGGGACACTGAAAATACACTCTCTGTTGAAAAGAGAAAGAAAGGCAATGGCTGTTCTTTGTGCTTTTTCATATCATGCAAAGAAAGCAAAAAAAATCCTTTTATTTCCAAATGCCTGGAGCTTTACATAGAGTAAAAGTGTAGGAGAAGGCAAAACCTTTGATGCTTTTAAAGCACATTGCAAGAGGGCTCTGCAGCACAACTGGAGTATGGGGATGCTCAGCAGTCAGTGATTTTACCTTCCCAGAGTGTGGGATCATTTTTCATATCCAAGAACTGCCAATACAAGGAGCTTCAGCACAGGGGCACAAAGAGACCATCCTGCTCACCTGAGCTCTGCACTCACAAGACACGACTCAGTGGAAACACAGATGCTGCTCCTAAGAGATACTGAAATTCAGTCATATTTTACCTCTTATCAATACCTTTCTAAAGAAGCTCCCAGCTTGCCAAGATTCCCAAATTCAAGCTATTGAAGGCAATTTTCATTTCTCATTGCTCACATGCAAAACATCTGTTCCAACTACTTCCCCCCACCCCCGAAATTGTGTTCATCTCAGGGACGTAAGTGTTTTGATATGAGTCATATCTTTTGAATATTCTGTGTACCTTATACTGTTTGGTAGCTCCATATTCTATGCTTCATGACCGAAATAATGGAGACATGGCATATATTTAAAGGGATTTCAGTCCTGCCATCAGAATAGACTGCCTGGGAAATGCATCCAAAGCCTCTGGTCTCATTCCTGTCTCCTTTGTACCAGGCTGAGTGAGGGAATTTGAAGATGTCAACAAGATAAACCCATAATCAAAGTGAATTGCAGACTCAGAAGGCTGAAATGGAAGTCTGGAAGTCAAAGACGCTTTTTAAAAGCCCCAAACCTTCACTCTGGGTTGGCTGCCCCTGCCACAACCACACACACGTGCCCTGTGAGGGGACTATTCCAGTCCCAGCTACCTCCCACCTTAGGTTGGATATCAGAAAGAAATGCTTTACAGAGAGACTGATCAGACATTGGAATGGGCTGCCCAGAGGGGTGGTGGACTCACTGTCCCTGGAGGTTTTTAAGATGAGACTGGATGTGGCACTCAGTGCCATGACCTAGTAATCACAGTGGAGTTGGATCAAGGGTTGGACTTGATTATCTCAGAGGTCTCTTCCAGCCCAGCTGATTCTATGATTCTACCTCACCCAGCACCCTGAAGTGGACAGGGATTTCTGGAGAAGGTTCAGCTCTTTTTTTGATGTACATACAATCACAGAATAGTTTGGGTTGGAACGGACTTTAAAGAACACACAGTTCCACCCCCCTGCCATGGGCAGGGACACCTTCCACTATCCCAGGTTGCTCCAAGCCCTGTCCAACCTGGCCTTGGACATTTCTAGGGATGGGGCAGCCACAGCTTCTCTGGGCACCCTGTGCCAGGGCCTGCCCACCCTCACAGGGAAGACTTTGATGCCCCCCAATCTATGTTAGCACACTTGGGATTACGCAGCCAGGGAAGCACAACAGCATGTTGGGGCTGCTCATTTTGGAATCACATCAAGGCAATCATAGAATCATGGAATCCATTGGGTTGGAAAAGACCTCTGAGATCATCAAGTCCAAGCCTTGGTCCAGCTCCAGTCCCTTTACCGGATCATGGCACTTGTCCAATGAAGATATCCCTGAAGGTTTGGGTTGAGGAGTTCAGCAAAGTCAACCAGTCTCATCCCAAATGTAATTTCAGCCATGAAGAGCAGTCAGAGGGAGTAAAAGGATTCCTTCTCCACGTCCCTGAAGGACCCTTGGTGTGCTTTGCTCCAGCCCCTGACTTTGCACACTGGCTGCTCACACAGAAACATGCGACTGGTGTGGCTCCTGCCTTGAGGAAGGTCCTGTCCCATTTGAACAGGGTGCTGCTTGGCTGACAACTAGGAAAATTAGCATTTAAATATGCATAAAGTAACCCGAGCTATAGTGTTGGTCTCCAAAGGCAGCAATGAATAAACAAACCTTCAAGTATTTAGGTCCTGCTCCCCCTCCCTCTCGCAGTGAATCTGGTGCATTCAGCCCCCGCGAGTGACATTAGCAGAAGGTGGGAGATGCACTGCCTAGCAACCCACAGAAACCCCAAAGAGAGGTGGAAAGGAAGTGATTTTCGTGTAATTATTCACTGCTACAAAAGCTGTTGTCAGGTAGACACTAGAAACATAGCTGGTTCATTATTCCCCTAACCTACTTTGGATCCTTTGAGAATCACTGCCATAAAAGAGAGGGAAAAAGAGCTTAATTCAGCCATTTTCTGCCTGGTCGTTTAGGTTGTGTTTTCCTGCTCTAATGAAGGCTCTGCTTTCACAAGCCGTGTTGTTTCCAAAGCCCTGGGTAGTAAACTTGAGAAACAAACTCACTCCTGCATCCAAACCCCAACATTTTTGTTGCTGTCCCCACAATACACAGCTCATATTTTGTTTGGGTTTAGTTCCCCATTTAATGGCATTTCCCACTGAGATGAGAGAGCAACGAGATAATTTTTCTTTCTTTTTTTTTTTTTTTCTTATTCTTTTTTCTCGAGAAGGCATCTGGGGACAGGGGGCAGGGGCTAAAGAGCTTATTTATTTTAGGTAACACAGTCGGTGCCAGTGTGCTGGGATCCAGCAGGTTTTTTTCCTTCCCTTTTCTAAGCCTCAGCCACGATTCCTTGGAGCTCACTGAGGCTGGTGGAGAAAACCGAGGGATATTTGAGTGCTGTTCCTGCCATCTGGAGGGGCCTGGGGTATATTCAATGGAAAATAAGTGCATCAAAAGTATGTTGAACGACTATTGAAAGTGTATTTGGTGAGGCAGCAACATCCAGAATGGTTTATCATAAAAGTTCACAGAGCCTTTAACCTGTACCTTTAGTTCCAGTAATACTTTACTCAGAAAAGTTACCTTAAAATTGCAAATAAAATTTAAAAATTAAAATAGTCTGTTCAGCTCAATGGTTGTTCCAAGATTTCAATGCCAAGTGAGAAGCTGTGTTTTCCTACTGAGCCAAAAAATGTTTTTATTATGACCTCAGGGATTAATTAATTTAATTTTGTGAAATAATTTTTTTGGTCTGATTTCTAAACAAATATGCATTTTTATATTAACTACGTTGAAAAGATTTGTAGTGGTTTTTTTTTAAACTAAACATATACCAAGACTATTTTATATAGAAAAATATGAAAAACTGTATGCTGATTATGTGGGAAAACTAAAATACTGAAGTTTATTCTTCCCTCTTTGACTTTGCCTGCAGGATTCATTGTAATAAGACTCATTGTCAGTGAACTCCTTGTCAGGAGAAGAGCAGAATGCATGCAGGGAATAGATTCACTCCCTTTGAATGTCTGCATCTTCAGAGTGTTTGGGTTGTGTTTCAGAATAGAACAGAACTCTGACCTCTGAGTTCTGTATTTTGGCAGTTGCTCAGCCCAGACATTCAGCTGATTTTTGTGTCAGCTGCTATTGAAGAAAAAATTCAGCTGATTGCAAGACAGTGACTAAAGAATAAATGCAAGCTGTTTAATTCTCTTTTTTATGCCTTTGAACGGAGATTTCAGTTGATGGCAGTGAATTGTCTTTTGCACTTTGTGCAACAGAATCTAAAGGCGATGCACGTTCCTGCTCGGTGTGGCCTCTGGGACAGATACGGTGCTTTGGTCCCTTTTCCATCCATTTGACAAGACGTCCTTCGTGGAAAATACCCTAAATGGCTCTCTGTCTTTCTTTTCTGGTGGGATGTCATGTGAATGTGTAACATTTTTCATCTTGGTTGGCATATGAAGAACACAGGAAGTGCCAAACCCGCCCCAAAGCCACACCCAGACTTGTTGCTTTCCTCCCAGTGTGTACATCCCCAGCCTGCTAATCATCCTGGTGTGCTCTCCTGCTGCTGGCAGTGGTGCTAAACCATGCCCAGCAGAGTAGCTTGGGATGTAGTTGAATAGTCTTCATAATGAGAAAGTCAGAAAAAAAAAACTTTAATTGGAATAATATCAGGGGTAAAATCTCAGTCCTCCACTACTGCCTATTTTAGCATTTTTCTTGGAAGATACATTCAGAATAGAAATGTGACTCGTAGCAGAGGAATGGAAGAAGCTGCAATTTAGGGAATGATTCTTACAGTTGCACATTACCCTGTGTAGGCACTCTGCAATCAGAAGAATAACCCTTAGTTTGCTGGTGTTGTCAGAAGTTCATCTCAGTGATAACATTGTCCTTTAAAAAAGAGACGTGGGATCTAAGATTGGCAAAAATAGTCCTGTAAGAAAGAAAAAATGGTCAAGCTTACTGGGCGACTTCATGCTGTGTGGCACTGCCCTGGGGCATGAGAGGGTGTGCTCTCTCTGTTCTTAAAATCAACATATTGTTCTGAGTAGCAGAGTCCCGTGGCTCTGGAGTCCTGCTGTTTGCTACACGGAGCAGTTACAGTCAGGAGCCTCTGGATTTCTCCATGAGCCAGGCAGGCAAAATGGCATTATATGTGAACATAGCTTGTTTTTTTTTTCATTAATTCATGTTAGTTTCATATGTACAATTATGGCTAATTTTAGGAGTTTCAGTGTAAAACAACCTCATTTAATCAGGAGATAAAAGAAAGGTTACCGGTGGACCTTGCAACAAGGTCAGAACATCTTGGTGGGATCTGCCTCTCCCTATGAGCGTTCTCTGAATTGTGTGTGCAGGCTCAGCACCAGCCCCTGGTGTTTCCTATAGCAGCAGGAAGGTTCCCTTGGTTTTTAATTCCAGCTCCTTCTAGCCAGGAATTTTAGCTGGGAGCTGAAAGCAGCTTGAGTGATGAACCAATAGAAAAGAAAAACCCAGGCTATCAGGGATGGCAGGCAGGGTGAAACTGGGACTTGGGTTTTTTCCCAGAGCTATTAGAAACTGCATTTGATTTCATCATCTATTTTGAGTTTTCCTGCAGTTTTGTGTCGGGAATTATTAGCCCTATTCTGACCTGTTGCTGCAGTGCTTGGAGCTGTGCTTGGCATGGCCCAAGGCAGCACTCCCTGCAACACTCCTACCTCATTCCGGTGGCAGCAGGGGAGGAAGGAAGCCTATGTTAGGGTTACCTTTGAAATGGCTTGATTCTCCAAAAGCTTCTGTTATTGCTCACAATTAAACATGTTGTTAATTACCTCATCTCTAACAGGGTTACTTGTTAAGTGCAGGTGCTACTTCAAGATAGAGACTCACGTTTTATAGTTTCTTCTAGTCCTGTCAAACCTAAACCTATTTGGCAACAGGTTGTTTTCTTCAGGCATTATTATTGTGATAAAATTCTGCAACTATTCCATGCTTTTACCTTGAAATCTCATTTATTATCTTCTGACAGCAAAGGCTTTATTTTTAAAATTCCCCTTTGCAACCAAAGGCAAACTGCTCTTTAAAATACAAACACTGCTGAGATTCATCAAAAAGTAATGAATTATTTAAATTAAAAGAAAACCTGAAGTGATTGCTCATTCTCTGATAACAAAACAGGAAATAAATGACTGTCATCACTTGGAACAGGATGTTTGAAAGAACATTTAACTGGCTTGTGAGGTCTCCCATATTCTCTGACAGTGTTTCGTTGAGGGGATTGTCATTAACCACCCCGTAGTTCAGGATGCTCTGAGCTTTGCAGCTTGAGTGGGTGTTCAATCTCACTGTTAAGAATGAGGGGAAAAAAGGAACATATTTATGATGCTACTCCCCTCTGGGATGGAGATTTCAGTCAGTACTTGGGCATCAATGGGAAATCAGTCCCCTGGGTTTTGATAGGAACACTCAAGGAAGCAAACTGAACTGTGGATACAAACAGCAGCAGCCCCTGATGGGCACCATTTCCAGCAGATCTGTTGTCTGTGGGCTGCAGGAAAGGCCATGGACAGACAGATCAGCAATAAATACATTTGGTTTAATGGAAGAGTCTTCAGGGTGCTGGATTGTTGTTCCTGTTATGGATGGAGAAACTTGGATGTTGCAGTTCTTTCAGCTCAGCCATTGCATTGAAGCCCAAACCTGTCACCTGAAGAGTTTCCCAGTGGTTTGGTACCATTGAGAAGTCTGTGAAATATAATTTAGAAGGCTGCAAAAAGAGAAAGAGTGTTGTGTGTGTTTCTTTACCCACACAAGCCTCTGAAGCTGTAACACATCACTCCCAATTGACCTGTAAGTCAGACTGGGGTAACCAGGAGCAAGCATAGGAAGTGGCCAAGGTGATTTAGTGCTGCAATGGAGCATTTCTAAAAATGCATATTTGGTTTCCTTTTCCTCTTTTTACCACTATTTGAGCACCAGACTGAAAAATTAAAGCATCTGTTGGTGTTTCTCCCAAGAGCTTGTGCTCCCAGCCCCAGGATGGATCCTCCCAGGCAGAGCAGTGCAGGGTGACCAGGTCCCTTTTGTTCTCCAGGGCTCAGGCATGGAGGTGTGAGATCCTGGATGGGCATCTGAACACACAACCTGCCTCAAATAGAACTTCTGACCATCACATTTCCAACTAACCCCTCCCATTTCCACTCAAAATGTCCTCATCATGCATTTTAGGCAACTGGCATTTTTGCTATATATTCAGACATGCTCAATGAGACAGAATAGTGAAATTCCACGAGTAGCTTCCCAGCTTAGGTGTAAAAATGATGCTTCTCAGGTGAAAACATATTAAAAAAAAACCCCAATCCTAAATATCTTTTGGAAGGATCAGACTGAAAATAACTGCCTAATTTTCCAGTGCTCCTCAGACATGAAACAATTTTACATCTTTTGAGTTATTCTGCTGTTTGACAAGACTCTAAAAGCTCATGAAAGTGCCAGTTAAAGTCAATTTATCCTGAGAGAGATTTCTCTGCAGTTGTGGGGAAATCTCACAACAGCTGCTTAACAATGTATACAAAATACATACAGAGAATACAGAAAGTATGGGGAAGGTACAGAGTTGGAGAAAACCTTGGAATCCAATGATATTCCTTAGGTGCAAAACACTAATTTTAATTCCTAGTGTTATGGAAATAATGGATGTCAACACACAACAGTTTTGCCCAAGGTCTCTGCTTTATTTGGGGACAGCAACAGCTAAGCTCATTTCAGGTCAATATTTTGTTTTATCCTTTTCACTGATTTCTTGGCCCTGTAGATACACCTTGTGCAGAGCTGGATCATCACAAAGAATGGCTCAGCCTTTCAGAGTGACTTACTTCTGCACTGTCCACATGCTTCATAAACCTCAGTTGTTTTGTTTTCAGTGTATGCCCCAACCCCATCTTACTGACATGAGGATACACACTGAGACTGAAATGAGAGGCCTTCGGTCTTGTTGGGATTTTCAGTCTGAAACTGTTTTTTTTTAAACTGTGTTTTTTCAAGTTGTTCAAGATGTGGCTTCCATTCACCTTAATTGCAAGAGTGAGTGCTCAGTAACTTTGCACTCCACTTTGGACACCCACTGAAGAAGGATAACTCAGTTAATCAACATTCTCAGAGCTTGGTTTAAGCCATTAATGGACATAATGAAATGTAGAAACTTTATAGCAGAGACATGAAAAGAATTTAATTCTCCAGAGTTGTGTTCTGTTGTCTTCACTGCAGCACATCCCTCTTCTCTCTTCTTTATCCTTCACTCATTCCATGAGCTACAGTCATGGCAACAAAGGAGCCAAGGGATCCTCCAGACATCAGGATCCTGAGTTTGAGCAGCTCAATTCATCTCCCTGGGCAGAGAGAAGAATCCTCATGTAAATGAAGGTTGTGTCCTAGACCTATACACAAGAAGGCAAATTAAGGTTACCCAGTCTGACTTAATACCAAGGTATTGCCAGCTTTGGAGAGCTGGATTTTGCAAATTAGAACTCTGTGGGTTTAGTAAAAAATATTCCTGTTTATTCTCTTTTGTGGGATTGTTTGTTACCAACTTGAGTTATCAGCAGGCCCCAGCTGAGACTTCTGCATGTGAGCTCCTGGTGTGAGCCAGGAGAGCTGTTAATGAAGTGTGGGAAAGCCTGGAGTGGAGATCAGACAGACAGCTCTGCTGCTTCCTGCCCACCCAGCAACTGAGATGTGGAGACACTCACAGCCTCTCACTGTCATGCCTCCTTTCTTCTTGGAGAAAGCAGGCAGTGCCATAGAGCTGAGGCTTGGTTACATCACCCTCTCCCTTTGGGAACAGAGTTCTATGGGTTTGGTGAACAGCCCCAGGCCGGCAGGAATCATTCCTGCCCAGGAGTGGGAGCAGCAGCTGTGCTGTTGTGGTCAGTGCTGGGCCTGGCATGGCCAGGGAATGGCTGTAATGGGGGTGCAAAAATGTGAGCAGAGTGCATGTAAAGGTTCTGTCCTTTGGCATTTGGATTTTTTAAGTATTGGTGTACAATACAGGTTTAATGCTTTAATTTTAATCTCATTTCAGCATGCTAACTTCTTCTATGAGGAAAAAAATACTAAGAAAGACTTAGTTGCACCTTTAGGAGCTGATAGAAACTATAAAACATTTTCAGTCCCCAAAACTATGAATGCCCACTGCTGAATTGACTTAATTGTCAGGAACCAAAGGGTTTTCAAGCTACAAAGTTCATAAAGCATGAACAGGGTGTTGTCTGACATGAGTCCTTTCCTCTGGAATTTGCTCCTGCCAGGAATGTATGGGGCTATGTCTCCTTTCAGAGGAGTCCTCCTTTTGTCCTGTCCTGTCACCAGCTGCTGCTCCAGGTTTGCAGCTTGCTGGCAGTGTTCTCTCTGTCTCTGTCCTTCAGAATTTCATTGTTCTGCACAACTGTGCTACGTTCATTCCACGCATTTGGAAAATGGAACAACTTCTACTCTAAGCCAGACAGTGCAGATTGAGCACTCTCTGAAATAACTGGTAATGCTTTTGTGGTTGTAAACCAGATGGATGGCACCTGGATTTGGGAGTGGTGACCAAATGAGCCAGTCTGTATCCACTACAAATTTTAATGGGAACAACTTCCCCTGAGGTACAGTTTGTGAATGACTAAGACTGGTGTAACGTAGACCAATACACAATTTGTACCTTGCCAAATTCTCCAGCCACAACTGAGTGCTGCAGTTTGATGCTAAATGTCAAATGTCTATCAGCTGTTGGGGCAAGAATATGGAGAATATGGAGAACTGATCTGAAATTCTGGCAAAAATACACCAGAGTTAGTCCAGCTCTTGTGTTTTTCCAGCTACTGAAAAGCTTCCTGTGATTTCTAGATTTATTTCTCTATTTCTCACTTTGTTGATTAGTTTTTACCATTTCAGAAACCTGAAACTGAAGTGTTAATGGTGATCACAAATTAACCATCACTGGTCCTGTGAGTACAGAACCCAGAAGAAGCTATGTCAATTCTATAATTCCATTCAGCAATCAAAATTACTTTCTCCTTCCTGTTTGCACATCAGCCCTAAGTCCTGATGGAATTTCCAGTGCAGCAGTATGGCTGTGTCCTGTGCTGTCATATAGTGCAATGATATGGCTCTTCAATTTAATTCAACTTCTACAGAATATGTGAACGTTTGCTTGCAGAACAGGTTTCTCACAAACTATTTGCCACTTCTTAGGTTGGGTCACTGTCAGATGCCATGGTGTTTTAGAGGAGACTTATTTTCTTTGAAGGAAATAATGTCTCTTGTGGCCAGAATTTTATCTGGTTTTCTGTCTGGGTACACAGGTCCTCCAGAGAGATCATAGAACCATAGAATGGATTGGGTTGGAAAAGATCTCTGACATCATCAAGTCCAACCCTTGGGCCAACTCCAGTCCCTTTACCACATCATGGCACTCAGTGCCACGGCCAAGCTCACTTGAAAAACTTCCAGGGATGGGGAATCCACCCCCTCTCTGGGCAGCCCATTCCAATGCCTGAGCACTCTCTCTGCAAAGAAGTTTTTTCTGCTCTCCAATTTCCCCTGGCAGAGCTTGAGCCCGTGCCCCCTTGTCCTATTGCTGAGTGCCTGGGAGAAGTGACCAACCCCCACCTGGCCACAACTTCCCTTCAGGTAGTTCCAGACAGTGCTGAGGTCACCTCTCAGCCTCCTCTTCTCCAGCACAAACACCCCCAGCTCCCTCAGCCTCTCCCCATAGGACTTATGCTCCAGTCCCTTGTGCTCTCACTTCAGAGTACAGCTCTCCTTTGCCCCCATTTCCATGAGGACTTGCTGTCCATGGAAGAACCAGCCTTGTGTGGAGCTGGTGTGTGCCACCAGGCCAGGCTGCTGCTCCTCTGAGTGCTGCTCCATGCACTGCAGCAGCACAGTGTGGGGAAAGGGAAGGGGAAGGATCCACGTGCTGATCCACTTTCCCAGCTTTTGTCTGTGCCTCAGCACACCGTGCATTTTCAGCTGACCTCTGCTACTTCCAGCTTTTCGGGAGCTTCTCATCTTGTTAAAGAGCCTGTCTGTCAAGAGCCTTTCTCTGTGCAGTTTTTCCTTACCAAGTGGTGAAACTCTGGGATGTAACCAGCTGTGTCTTATTCGGTATGACAGGAATGAAACCATTTCAGCCACTGATGTAAATCAAATGTGATCTTAATGTTATTTCTAAACAGAAACACTCGACAACTCCAGAGACCAAGGTCTCACTTGATCACATGTAAAACAAACACATCCCCTTCATATATTTCAGAGTATTTGATTGCTGTTATTAGTTCATGAAGTCGTTACCTGTGTTCTCTGTTTTTCCTCTTTTCCTACTGCACAGTCGTTGCTTCTGGTTATCAATCAGGGTCTTGGTGCTTCTCTGCAAAGCACTTGGATTGCTCTGCTTTAAAAACGAACAAACAAACAAACAAAAAAACCCAAACACAAAACCCCCCACCAAACTTCACGGAGATCATTTATCCCAGGAAATCAGGAGCAGGAATTTATTGGATTGGAAATAACAGTGCAGCAGTGTAGATGTGGATTCTACACATTGTTTTCATGGCAAAACCAGGAGTTCAAATGGGACATTCACCTCCAGTGAGAACACACCCAGGCTGGTCAAATAAAACAAACTGCTTGGAGTACTTTTAAAGTAAAAAAAAAAAAAAAAAAAGAGCCTTTTAATGTTCTGGGATTGTTGTGAGAAGATTCTGTATCAGCTGAGGCTTTCATTTTCTTCTCTCTGACTCAGAATTAAGTGTTTCCAATACTTTAGGATGTAATGTTACCATAATTATATCACAAAGCTACTGACTTGTTAAACTCTACAGAACTTCCATTTGTTAATTGAACAGTGACCAGAACCATGGCTTTGTGCCTAATTGGAACCACTAAGTATTGCTAAAAACCTCCTTTCCCTGGATAGGTTATCCCTTCTCTTTCCCCAGATTAATTCATATCTTATCTATGAGCAGCACATTTTGTATTTAGAATATATATTCACACTAAATTTTTTTAATTGGAATAAAAAACTATCAAATGGGAATGAGATAAATGCAGATGCTTTTGTTTAGGTTGCAAATGCACCTTATAGTGCTAATAAAGCCATTAAAGAATTCATACTGGCTGAGGTTCTTCTCCAGAATTTTGGCTCACTTTCTATCTCAATTAGTTTGAACCTGTAAAGACCAGAGATTTATACCCCTGGGAAGGAGAGGGGAATTTCACCTAAGGCATATTTTTCTATTAAGGTTGTGATTTGTGGAAGCTTTCCCAGACTCTATTAACCTGCAGTGTTGCCTGTGTAAATTCACAGCCAGTATCAGAATAAAGGTGATTTCTCCTTGACCTTTTCTAAGCACTCTGTTTTTGTCCCCAGGTGTGGGTGGATGCTGGCACACAGATCTTCTTCTCCTATGCCATCTGCCTGGGGTGCCTGACAGCCCTGGGGAGTTACAACAACTACAACAATAACTGCTACAGGTAATTCCTTCCTCACTTTTGCTCTGCGTTTCTTTTCTGTGCTGGAAGTGGCCACACACTGATCTTCACTGGGAGTTGCTTCCCTTGGCCTTTAGTTCTTTGCAGGAATAGTGTTATAGTTTAAGCTGGCAAAATGCCAACTGCCTGGTACCCAGACAAAAGGTCCACTCCTAGAGAAGGAGAGTGAGGGAAAAAAACAGAAATGAGGCTTTGGACATGGTGAAGTTCTTATATTTATATAGAGAAGTGGAAAGCTTAACACCAACTATGAAATAGCACATAGTGACAGGAAACAACAACAGGCTCACCGAGGTCGCCCCAGCTAACAAGCAGAATTCTGAACCAACCAAACCTCCTCCCCAAAGGAAACCTCCCAGCAAGAGGGAAAAAAGAAGGAATTAACAGGAATATGCTCACTTCCCCAGGTAAACAGCCACGCAGACGGGCAGCAGGGCCTGATATCAGCAGTCAGGGAGTAGGAACCCTCCTGGTCCCAAACATGGACCGAAAAGGCAGAAACTCCTCCCCCCTGGCTTGTTATACTCCTCGACGCTTCCTAATGATGTCAGATGATATGAAATACCTCTTTGGCTGCTTAAGTCAGATGATACCTGTCCCCTCTAATCTGCGTCACGTCCTTTGAGGCCTGCTGAAAACTGAGGCCTAAATGGGGACCTGTGCTGACTGGAGCCAAAACTACTACAAATAGTCAGAAGCACATGTGGTGTTTTTGGAGGACAGAGATCTATAATGTTTCTTACAGTTGCTTCAGAGGATCTCCCTTCCAAAATTTGGTGTTTTCCTCCCTTTTGATGGCACCTGACCCTTGTGCAGCCACAACCCCTCAGTACAGACAGGGCTACACAAGGGGATGGAAAAAACACAGCATTTCACACATGTATAATTGCATGTGGGTGTGTTATTTGATCTGCTTTAAAAAAAAATATCCCACTCAAAAGCTGGTATTTGAACTCACCTGAGCTGGGTCTACACTCTTGAGTGTCACTTTTCCCCATAGTTTGCTGGCCCCAGAGCCCAGAGGGAATGGGCAGCATCTCAGGGCTTATCTCTGTAGAAATTAGTGAGGGAATTGCTAATGACTTCAGAAGGTTTCAGTCTTTCCTGAATCATTGTCAAAGGGATATGACTCTCACAAAATCCTCATTGCATGTTACTGGCATGGGCAGTAATGTGAGCATTACTTTTTTCTTCTGGCATCAGTGGTTTGTGAATTAATTTTCCTACTCTTCCTACAAGGCAGTAAAGGACACTTTGTACTGAGTCCATTATGGTCTCCATGCAGAGAATTAAATTTTCATTATTCCGTAAAGGAAATAATGCAGTCAAAAAGCAAAAGAACCCCATACACACCACCCCTTAAAGCCCCCAAAGTATAAGTATTTAAATCCTAAATTACAGTGTTACTTGGAGAGTTCAGGAGACAGTTTTAGGAAATGCCTCCTTCTTTCCATGCTTTAGCAGCAATTTGCTCTTCTGTCAGAGAAACACAGACCTGTTGGACTGTCCAGACACAGAGAGGGGTGGAAGGGGATGGGAATCCTGCAAACCACAGAGACAGGACTGTATCCACCAGCTGAGAGTCTGCAGAGCCATCCAGCCACAATTAAGGGCATTTCGGCATCTAAACATGTGAAGGAACTTCACAACCACAAAGTTACTCTTTGCTTGGCTTTGGCAGCCAAAATTCCAAAGGTTTTGCTGCAGAAAGTGGTGCAAGTCCCCTACAACCTTCAGAGTTGCTTAAGGATAATGGTGGTCCTACAGAGCAGCAGGTAATGAACGTTGTCCCCAATCAGCACAAGCGATGCTTTAACGAAAGCACCACTCCTTCTCTCCCCTATTTAATCTCATTTTCATTTCTTTCTAGTTGCATCCCATCTCGAACCTATTGTGTCACTGCCTCAAGGACTGCAGTAATCTTTTCCCTAGGTTCCTTTTTGGAACTGATTACAAAAACAGGAGTTTTGATGTGTGAGCAGAGCTTATGTAATTTTCTCTCCTTCCCTCTGACCCTGACAGCAAGGATTGTAAAGCACAGCCCCAGGTCTCCTCTAAACTCCTGAGCAGGAATGGCTTTTAGTGAATCCAAGCTCCACAACTCCTCTCAAAAACTGTTCCCCAAATTTCCCAAACAAGAGATGGATTTTTAATGTGTCCTGGCATAAGGTTCCTAAGAAATCTGAGGAAAGGAGGAGAGCAGCAGTTAAGTGCAGGGCACTGCTGAGTTGAGCAGGGCAAGACATACAAAGCAGCTATGCTGTGAAAAGCAGGATTAAATTTGTATTCTAACTATTAATTAAAAAAAAAAATTAAAATCAAGCTATGGATTCACCTCCTGCATTCCCTGCAGTGCATTGTCTGATCAGAACACTGACTTTTTGCACTCCGTTCTACTAAATTTTTTTCCCAAGGAAAAGTTGCAGTGGCAAATAATGACATGAGGTATTTTAGTGGAAGACGAGAAATTTAGGTGAATTTAAGATTTAAACCTGATTTAATTCACTAACATTGTAAATGAATGGTAAACAAGTCACTTAACATCTCTGAATGGGAAATTAATTTTAATTGTAATTCCTTACCTTTCATTGTAACACATAAATACAGCTCCTCCCTGGATTTACCACAGCTTATATCAAAAGTAACTCTTATGTAAAAGGCTCTGTGTGCTCGGAGAAGCTCCTGAATGGAGGCAGAATGAATTTTTAGCAGTGTCTTGCCTGTCAGGAAGGGAGAGGAGAAGTGATGCATGTCTTGAATTATTCAGGTGATTGGCAAGAATTTAATTTGGAAGAATGTGAAGTTTTCATAAAAATTTGAAGTTTTCCTTTCATTTGAAATCAGTTTGGTCTTCATTCAGGCTCTGATGCCTTTCTACCAAGGGTGGTTATAAAAAAATCATCTTGTCCTTCCAATGGTTCTTGGGCATCTGTGTTTTCAAGTTTATTGGTTTCACAACCAGAAGATCCAGATGCTCCTCTCAGTTTTCCTTCCCAAAGCACAAAAAAACCCCTAAACTGCAGGTTACACATATCTGTCCACAGGGAAAAACAAACTGGACCTGAGGGGTTAGTAGAATTCCTGCAAAGACAAAGGAAGGATGGGAATCAAAATTGGAGATGATTGGACTGGAAACACTTCTGACATTGCAGAGAACTGTATTTGGTCTGTCACTGTCTCACTGGGGATGGAAATGATTCAGCTGGAGTTGTGTTATGTGAAAAGAACTGGCACCTCCCTGACTGGAGAGGGTGAAAATCCCCTCAGGTTCCCTTTTGCCCATTTCCTTGGAGAAATCTGTACCTACCCTGTAGAGATTTTGTGCCGTGGTTTGTGGGACTTCCCTGTGAGTGGAGAAAGGGCTGTGAGCCTCTTGTTCAGTGGGATAGTCCAGCTCAAACCACTTGGGGTCTGCCCTTGGACCTTCCTTCAAGAGGGAGCAGCACACACTGCCCGAGGCTCCGAAGGTGCACAGGGAGGGATGTATCTCCACCTCCAGCCTTTATCTCATGCTTAGGAACCAGCAGTCTCAAGCACCATTGTTCATCAGAAAAATGTTGTTTGGACTGCATTTGAAGCCTGGAAATTATCTAAAATAAATCTTATCTGCAGAAAACAGGCTGTGCCAAGTGGAAGCATCATGTGACTGGTGACCAGCCAGCTCCAGCCCACTGAAGCACTATCTCTGTTCTTCCCTCCAGAGGATTAAAAGATCCATCTTTCTGACCTCTCTTATTGACAGGGTTTCATCACACTTAGTTTTAATTTCTCAGCATTGAACTCACCAGTTTCTGAGCTGAAAGAGGCTGGAGTGAGAATCCCCCCAGAGCTACTTCAGAGCTGAAATACGCTTAGAAGGTCAGGAAGGTGGTGGTTGGCTTTGTTTTATTTTGCTGTAAAGCAAAAAGAACTCTGTGCTCCTGGTTCCTTTCTTTTAGATTCTATTAAATTGCTATTTTGCAAAGATCCTGGCTGGGAATAACTGCAGGAAGCAAATAAATAACAGGATAAAATTATGACTATTTTCAGAAAGTATTTTAAGGGACCCTATTTACCCCTGACAATAAACAGTGTTTTAGGGAGTTCAAGCAAGAAAGAAGTGTGAGCCTCACAGGACTGGTCCATGCCTGAGTATTAATCCACAAATGAAAATATTCACTTTTTCATTTCTGGCACATTTTAGTAATTTGTAGATAATGTGATAAATTTTGTTACTATAAAATCATTAGGTAAACATAAGACCTTCTCAAAATAATGGTTTAAATTAACCACAGCCAAGGTGATGAGAGAGAGTCAAAGCCCAGAGGCCATAGCTGAGCTGATCTCTCACTTTGCAGCACAAAAACGTTAGGCTGCTCCCCTGCCAGCTGAAATGTGTGTGTCTGATGCTCAGGGGAGTCTGAGCGGTGTCAGGAACAGCTTTGGAGAGATGTGGGAGGCAGTGTGGGGCTTGGTAGTGAAGGAACAAGATGCTGGAAGTGGTCACCTCACTTCATAAACTGATGAAATGAAGTTACAGGATACAAATGTGATATGAAACCAGCCACAAAATAGAGAGATTATCAAAAAGGGTCTTTAAAGTATGAATTGTCTCTGGTTCTCAAAAAGTCCCTACAAATCTGTGACAAAGATGTGAACCATTATTGAAGCTGTGGATTCAGAACCTGTTAGATTTTATAAGGTCCTTTCTTCCCATTGACACAAAAACTTGTTTCAGAGCCATAGTAGGATGGGAATAAACCAGACTAAGGGATAGGCTTGAGACAGCTACAGGCTTGCCCTGTGTTTCACTGGGTTAGAATCCTACTTTATTTACAGAACCCTGGGTTAGATTATTGCTTTCTCGATTACACAGCTGTGTCTCATGGCAAACAGTCTCAGAAGACTGACTGTCATGATAGATCATTCCTGCCCCATCATCCGTCACGGCCGACGTGCTGCCTGAGCGCAGGATGAACCACCACATTCCACTGAGCTCTGGGCAAAATCACACTCTTCTGCAGGAATATCTTCCCTCTTATTAAAGGGATTTACTACTGGGACATTTGCAGTCTGGGGAAAGAAACAATTCTTCACCTTGGCCTTGGCATTGTCATAGTTTGACGTGTAGGATACGTTTGTCTGAGAGGTCACTGGCCCTGCACTGTCTTGGTCTTTTCAGACATGCAAGATTTCCTAGACTAGACACAATTCTTTTCACTCCCACAGCTTCTTAAAAAAGGTTCTAAACCAAACTGGAGTTGTATTTTGTGTGGATATATATTGTCAATATAACTGGAATAGAATGAGCTCAGATCTGGCCTTAGGGTTTTTTTTCCAGGAAATAAATGATACCATTTTTATATACTTTATAAATAAGTTCATATCCTCTGGAATATATTATTGCTACTACTCTGGGCTTCTTAAAACCATTCTTGCAATAGTTTGACATGTTTTCCAAAGATTCCATTGGAAAACAGGAAGCGAGTTGTAGCTTTGCAATTCCACCAGTTAAAACCCAAGGCAGGGTGTTCCGATGGGATCCTCCTGCACATGTTTATTCCTGGCTGGTGTCTCCCAGTCCCAATATGAGCTGGGCTTTTACCCTTAATGAGCAATCTGTTCATTCCTGCAGCCTGGGGTTCTGCTGGTCCTGTGGCTCAGCGTGTGAAGGAAACCCCTGCTCTGGAGATCAACTGCAGTGTTTTTTATTTATATTTTCAGAGACTGCATCATGCTCTGCTGCTTGAACAGTGGCACAAGCTTTGTTGCTGGTTTTGCTATCTTTTCAGTTCTTGGATTTATGGCCTATGAGCAAGGCGTGCCCATTGCAGAAGTTGCAGAATCAGGTAAGTTCCAAAAAGAGTCTCCTGAGTTAACCAAAAATGCTCCGAGGTTGGAGTCAGAGTTCTTAGTCTGTGCCATGGCTTGTGGATAAGGTGACTCATTAGAATAACTGCTGTAAGGAGACTTTTGGGCTATTTTTATGGTGTGCCATATTAATGTTACTGTGCATAGTACCAAATTCATGAAGTCAAGGAGCTCCTGTCCCACAAACTTACTCCAGCTGATCCTCCAGGAGATTGTTTAGCTCAGCTGTGAGTGTTACATCCTCATCCTCATCCTCATCCTCATCCTCATCCTCATCCTCATCCTCCTTCCATTTTCTTTCAATGAAACAGGTTGAAATCCAGATATTTTATCCTACTGGAAAAAAAAGATAGAAAGGTTATAAAAGAAAAAAAAGCTGTAGCTATTAAGGTAATGAGAAACCAGCTTTTAGGGGAGGTCTTTGGAAGTTCTCTGAGGTCTTGCCTGATGTACACTGTGCAGATACAGATTTGCAACAACCAGACTGACAATGCCCTCTCCTAATGTCAGTGAGTTTGTCTCCCAGGAACATACACTCAGACACTCTGTTTATTAAGCATAAAAATCTAGTTTTTAATCCAGAAGGGTGCAAAGGCCCAGCTCTACAAGAAATTCACCATCTACATTCATTATTGGAGTTGGACATCCAGTAGAAATTAATTGCTGTTTAACACCTTGGTGGGTGTAACATCTTTAAGCATCAATTAAAACTCAGCAGAAGAAAAAGAACAGAGGGCTGCCAAAAAAAACCCCAAACAACCCAAAACCCAAACAAGACCAAACCACAGTAATTAATGCTGAGCTGTTGAGGAGAAGAAATTACTCCCATGGAGTTAGGCCAAGTTAGCAGAAAAACTGCAAAACAATTAGAGCTTCACTAATACTCTCATGGAAAATATTTCTCTTTTCCTGAAGCCCTCAAGACAGCTGGCTTATACTATTTTAGAGACTGTACAAAAAAGAAGAAAAGGTTAAAAGACAAAAGTAACTCTGGAAATTATAGGAGTTTGTAACTACTGTGGTAAATGAAAAAGCAGTAGTGTGTTAACAGGTCTTCAGTGAAATTATTGCAGCAGGAGCACAGAGGTGCTCCTTTGTCAGCCTGGGGCACTGCCCTTGAGCCCCTGCCCAAGGCTGGCTGACTTCGCTGAGAGCACCAGAAAAATGGGCACAGGCAAATAAAAATAAGAAGAGAAAAATATGAACTAGGTGAGATGATATCTTAGCAGCTCTGAGAAGTCAACACTACTGTTGCAAAAACGTTCTGTTTTGATGAGTTCTGTAAATATGCAGCTGATGAATTGCTGTTACACAGCAGCAGCAGCACTCAAGAGCACAGAGCAGAATGGGAACCTACCAGTAGATATTTGCCTTGCACCAGGCATGGCTCCCAAAATTCAGCTCTTCCCATGGACTGTGTCCTGCACAAGGTCACACAGTCCTGTCTTAGGGAAAAATAAAGGTTCCAGGATATGTTAGTAAGTTATATAAGGCAATCCCAGGACCACAGGCTGTGCTTTATTCAGGGATGTTAGTGTTGCTACACATCCACCCAAAAAAGGGAAAACATAAAGCACTGCGAAGTCTTAACAGAAGTTCCCCTTCAAACATTTGTGCAGGATGCAGGCAGTTACTTGTCAAACAAGTCTCCATCACTGATTAGACTCATCACCAAATGTTCAGGCTCTGAGAGAGAAAAAGTTTGCCAAGGTTCTCAGCCTTATTTCTCTCATCTTCTGTAAAAGAAGAATCAAGTTGTGTGGTGGGATGACCCTCAGCAGCAGCTGAGCATCCACACTGCTGGTCACTCACTCACCTCCCTTCCCAGTGGGATGGAGAAGGGAACAGGAAAAGTGGGAAAACTGGTGGCTCTGGACAAAACAGTTTAATTTAAAGTCGTGCTGTGGAAACCCTGGACAGCAACAGCCCCAGTGCTGGTGCCAGCAATGCTGTGCCACCCACAGCCCTGCACAGGCTGCTCTGCAGGAGCTGAGCTCTATCCCACAGCAATGAACCATTTCTTTGCTTCTCTTCCTTTGCAGGACCAGGACTTGCATTTATAGCTTACCCTAAAGCTGTTACCATGATGCCTCTTTCTCCACTGTGGGCAGCCCTGTTCTTCATGATGCTCATATTCCTTGGATTAGATAGTCAGGTAGGAAACAAATGCTATTTGAATGTTCTGTCACACTCTCTCAGTTATGAGTGGCTGGAGATTCCTTCATGATTAACTATGAAGGCTGGCTCAGCTGCTCTCCAGCTTTCATTATTAACATGGAAATCAGTTGGAACTTAAACAGGGGTGATTAAAATTCACAATTCAGTAAAATACCAGTGTGTCTTCTTTGTTCATTTTTAAAGCACTGAAAATGAATATCAGATAGTGATGATGTAATTTTCTGTGGTGTATTTTTACTGCAAGATACCATAGCGAGAAATGTGTAGTCATATCCTGCAGCAAAGGGTCAGCACAGAATTTGTCCTTCCTATGTGACTGTAAAAATTGCAAAAGCTGTTTGAAGAAAAATGTCAAGTGGCTGGAATTTTCAGGATGCAGCTCAGCTCTTGGCATGATTGGGTTCAGAAAGTTTATCAATATATACCCTAGAATAAAGCTCACCAGTGCTTATTTTGAATGACATTTCCAATCACTAAACTTAATGTTTCAGTAACTGCTCTTTTCCCTGATCTAACAGCTTTTTAGAAGTCTTTTTGGTTTCTTTGTTTTTTGGGGTTTGGGGTTTTTGTTTGTTTGTTTTTTTAATTGGGCAGTTCCTGAATTCTGCTTCTGAATGTTCCAATGAAACAGACTTTATATTGTCTACTTTGGGGCATTAGTTTTGGTTCCTATTTTTAGAGACCTTGCCCCAGGGCCCCTGGCTCAGGAACTCAGGCCTCTTGCTTTCTGCTGATGTTTAAGGGCAGTGAGTGTGTTCCTGCCCTCCTTCATTAGTAGAACCTGGTTTGGGCACTCAGTAGCTTTGTGGAACTTCTCTCTTCTGGTAAATGGAGAGAACTTTTCCAAAAACCTGTACATTTAGCAGTGCTTAAAGGTTCATGGAATGGTGTGTCACTCCTTTGAGTGGCAAAAGATGCAGGATTCTGTGACATGATCCTGTGAATGGTTTGTGCATTATTTCATTCCTATTCAAGCCATATTTGGAAGATTGATTTTTTATTTGATCCATCTCCTGCAGGGCAAATGCATTCTGGGATAGTGGTAGTGTATTCAACTGTTTGGATTTGGTGGTGAACTGGAAATCTATACCTTTGGAGATTTTATTCTGAAAAATTGTTCCTCTTGGTTTGAGCTTCTGCTCATCAAGTGTCCTCAGGGATCATCCACTCCCTACAATGAAAACACAGAAGGATATTTGAGGTGTTTGGTAGCAAACTCAAGCCTTAGCAGTAGAGGAGACCCAGATTTCATTTGTCCTGTCCTGCCATTTTTTGCAGTTCGTGTGTGTGGAGAGCATTGTGACAGCAGTTGTGGACATGTACCCCAAGGTGTTCCGCAGGGGCTACAGGAGGGAGCTGCTCATTCTTGGCCTCTCCATCGTGTCCTACTTCCTTGGCCTGATAATGTTAACTGAGGTAAGAGCTGCCTTGTTGCAGAGAGAAGGAAATGGGATTCTGTTTATAATCACAACTGATAAAAAGCAAAAATATTGGCTACAGACAAATTTCCCTATCAGGAATATGACTACAGTACTGGAGAAATGGTTCTCAGCTACTGAGTAACATCTGAAACGTATCTTCAGTGTTCCAGCTGAGCTTAGGAAATAACGAGACACAGAACGAAGACTCTGCATCTTCATGTGCAATAATCTGGACATCACAAACACCAGTGCATGTCTACAGCTTCATGTGCCAACAAATTAAATTAAAAGCAGGGAGGTGGGAGAGCATCTAGAAAAAAGTCAAATGTAGTTCTCTCCACTCCACGTTTACTGCCTTAAAGCAAGGGCATAGGGGAAAAAAAGGGAAAAAAAACACAACAAAAAACCCACCAAAAATCTTTCACAATAAGAAATGAAAAAAAAGGAACCACCCTGAGTAGGAAGATTGCCAGGGAACCAACAGATTGACTGTGTAATTGAAGCATGTTTGCTATGAAATATTCTCACTGGTGCAAACACAACATTTTTTCCCTTTTCTTTTTCTGACTTCCAGGGTGGAATGTATGTCTTTCAGTTGTTTGACTCCTATGCAGCCAGTGGCATGTGCCTTCTCTTTGTTGCCATCTTTGAGTGTGTCTGCATAGGTTGGGTGTACGGTGAGTGCCTGAAGTCCTGCCCTCTTCCCTTCTTAGAGAAGCTTTCTGTTTGCATGAAAGCAAAGTGCAAGCCTTGTACCCCTATGGAGTGGGGCCCTCCACATTCCCATGCCCTGCCAAAAGTCAGGAATGCCTTGTCTTCCACTCTAAATAACAAAGATAGTGGTATAGATGTTTATTTTCTCCCCCTTGATCCTAGCCAGGAGCGACCCCCACCTTCCCTCACCATGGAAGTCCTTTGCTGCCCTGGAGAGCAGGGGTGGCTCTAAGCTTTTTTCTCTCAGGAGTGCTCTGTTCAGGGTGTGTTCCCTCCCAGTGTACAGCCCTCACAGATAAACTCAGGGCAAGACTTCATCCCTCAGTAACGCAGAAGGGTGTCCCCAGCTCTGCCAGCAAAGCCCAGGGAAAACCCTGCAGTGCTGGGAATGCTCATGGTTACACCCTTGAGCAGGGTTTGCACACAAAGGAAGGACAATTTCACTTGGTAAAACAACATATGAACTGCAGGGCATGTGCCCAGCTGTCCAGGGATTCACATAGGAGCTTATAGAATAAAAATATGTACTTATATATATATATCCTTTAGCTGGGGCTGCTCAGGCTGTTCCTGACAAGAAGCCCTTTCTGTTTGACATCTCGCCCACTCCTGCCTGCTGTTCGTGTTGGTCACACTCAGGTGTGGGCAGCAGCCTGTGCCAGGAGCATGGAGCAGATGGCAGGGAGGTGTGTCAGGGAAAAGCAGCAGCTTCAGTGCCACAGCTCTGTCTGTGGCTTTCTCTTCACTGTTGTAAATGCTGGCTTGCAGCACCTCTTACATGTATATTCTACATCTGCTCTTCTGTTGGGTTTTTTGTGGGCAGGCAGCAATCGCTTTTATGAGAACATTGAAGATATGATTGGGTACAAACCCCTGTCATTGATCAAGTGGTGCTGGATGGTCCTAACTCCAGGTATTTGTGCAGTAAGTACAGAATATCCAAATGATTTGGTTTAGACATGAGAGAGAGAGAGAGTGTGTGTGTGTGTGTGTGTGTGTGTGTACATGTTTTTATACTTTTATTGCTGCTAATAGTTGAGAAAAAATGCCAATTGATTTGTAGCATAACAAACACTCTGTAGGATCTGTAAAAATTCTTAAATGTCTTGTGAATTGTGAGAAGTCTCAGTACACACAATCATAGGGAAAAAATAATCCCAGGGCCCAAATGATCATTTTCCAGTACAACAGAGGTGTTTTTCCCTGCATAGTTAGTACACCTTGGGTACTAACACGTAGCTTGAGCTTCTCCAGACTTGTGCTGGTACCCTTGTTGCTCCAGCCTCTTTCTCCTCTCTCTTTGGGTAAGTAGACATTTTTTTAAAGGAGACAGGACATTTTTTTTTTCTAGCAAAAGTAGAAGAGGCCCAAAGCCAAGCCCATACGCTGGAAGGGGAAGGAACTTGCCTTAGCACAAGTACTGGTGCCAGCTGTGGTGATCTGTGGCTGCATAACAGGGCAATGTTACAAGAGAAGCATGATCCAATTGCCCATAAACCTGATCCACAAGTTCTGAGAATTAGATCCTGAAACCTTCCAGTTGTCCAGTACACAAATGATAAGCAACTGCAAAACCACAGGAGCTATGGCACCTGGAGATCCAGGTTCCCTTGGGCTCTGCCAGTTCATTTGCAGTCTTGGAAAAGCTTCTGACTCATTTTCACCAACTCTGAAATGAACTTTATACCACTGGTTCTTGTACTCTCCTTTCACCACTTTGGAGCAGAGTACATGGTAGCCTTTCCATATGTCATAAATATAAATGGTCCAAATTGCTTGATTAGACTCCTATATAATTCAGACACATCTCTTGGAGCTTTTGGGAGGATGAAAGCTGACCTGCAGGGCTGCAGATGCACACAGTGGGTTAAGGCAACTTTGAAATTTGTGGCTTTCCTTTTTCTTGGTGACAGGTTGCAGAGAACGCAGCTTGTGTTAGTTAATCACAGCTGCTTCACAGTAGCAAAACTTAATCTTTCCTGCCCAGGTGCTGTTTGCCATCAAAGTGCAGGTCTTACTGTCATCAAGAGGTAAATAGGATTTAAACTTGAAAGGTTGTTCATTCCTGGGGGAGCTACTGAGATGTGTCATTTAAGCAGTACATAAAAGGAGTTGGTGGTGGTGCATTTTTTTGTCTGAATGAAGAGCTTTCCCTCCTCAGGGAGCCTGGCCTTGCCTAAACACTCAGTCACTGCCTCCTTACACAGGCAGGGCTTTCTTAAATCAAATACCACTACTAATATCTCTGCTTGTTTCAGGGAATCTTCATCTTTTTCCTGGTGAAATATAAGCCTCTGAAGTACAACAACGTGTATATATACCCTGACTGGGGCTATGGCATAGGGTGGATGATGGCACTCTCCTCCATGGTCTGTATCCCCCTGTGGATCTGCATTAAGCTGTGGAAGACAGAAGGCACTTTCATGGAGGTGAGATATGTTTTTAGATTAATGCTGCTAAAGAAAGGACTGGGAAGGGAGTGTGAATCCTCATTTGCATGAGAGTAGGAACTGTTTAATCAAAGCAGCAATGCTCTCAGTCAGTGCAGGAAAGAGGGATCTGAACTTCCTCTGTTTTATTCTGAAATGCTGCTGGGCTTTTTTTTGCCTTCACTGCCTTGAGCCTGGGGTAAACCCGACAAAACTACAGCTTAAAGGTGCTCTGTCTCAGATCAACTTGTAGCTTAAAATGTCTGTAACATCAGCTAAATCCCTCAAGAAGGTTTGTTAGCAGCCATTACCTCAGGTCAGCTGCCTTCTTTCCATGGCTTTGGTAAGTAATGTTTGTGATGCCAGGATTTTCCCCTGGGGGCTGGGTAGCAAACACTTACCTGTGTTTTCTGGACAGTTTTCCTGATCACAGTTCTCTGAATGAGAAATACAGCCAAACGGAAATAGTCAGTGCAATTTACTGAAATTTGGTATCAGGTTAGCTCAGGTTTAGGTTGAGGTTAAGATTATTAAATGTATTACCTTTAAACTGGAAAGGTTGTTCATTTCTGTGGGAACTCCAAAGAAAAACAGTGACGATGGCAATAATGGAAGAAACAAGAATATAAACTTTGTTCAGCCATTTGGGATTTCTCATATGTCAGAAAAGCCTACTTATATCCATACTGCAATGACTCCACTTAGCTGAGTACACAGAGCCTGGAGACTACCTAGGAAATCTTTACTGTGGCTGTATAAACAAAAAATCAATTCTCCATAATACAGTTCCCTTAGCATGTCAGAAAAAGGAAGTTTGCACAATAAGTATTTCCCTAAAGCCTCACCCTCACCTGTCTCTGCAAGGAAACAGCCTTTAAAGTGTGTAGTCTGCAGCACTGCAGGCAGGTCATTACCTTGTATATACAAGGATGACAAGAGGGTTTTTTCATTCCAGTTGGGAGCTCCTTGGGAAGCCAAGTTCCTGCAACACCTCTGCTCCCCAGGCTGTGAGCAGCAATGTTGCTATGGGTGTTATTGATAGAAAAGAGAATGTTCTTACATCAATATGTATATTTTTCTTTTTTCTTTATTGTTGCTTAACACTTGGGTGTCTCTTGTTCAGTTACTTTTTCCAGTGGACATGAGAAGTAAAACATATAATACTGAGTGCCATGATCTAGCAAACAGGCTGGAGTTGGCCCAAGGGTTGGACTTGATGATCTCGGAGGTCTTTTCCAACCCAATCCATTCTGTGATTCTGTGATTCTATGATTCTAATAGGCTTTGTGTTGAGTTTCTTCTAAGTCAGCATGAAATGTCCATTTGAGTTTAGCTTTGCCTTTTCTCCAGCCTTTGGTCTGCAGTGATTTCTCCAGAACTGTGCAGTGTGTAAGTCTGTGGCTGTGACTCTACCAGGGCAAGAGAAGCAGCCATTCCAGAGAAAAGGCTTTGATAAACAACCTGTCTATGAGATGAGTGTCTGTGAGCAAGAAAAACACAATGACTTCCATTTTCTCCAATTTTCTAGAAATTCAGGAAGTTGGTCACCCCCAGCTCAGACCTGAAGATGAGAGGGAAGCTTGGAGCAGGAGCCTACATTGCAGCAATAAATGACTGCGATGCCAAACTCAAAGGAGACGGCACCATTTCCACCATCACAGAAAAGGAGACACATTTCTGAAAGGACTTTGGGGTTTTGTTTTATTTTTTTGTATAAATAAAGAAATAAATTCACTTAATTATAGAGGCTGGCTTGTTTTGCACAAAATTTTATTAACCAGTTAATTTTAAAGTGAAAATTGTATACTTGTTTAAAAGTGATTTTTTTAAATTACTCTATAAGTAATGTTTATGTAAAAGAAAAAGAAACAGTATTATATGGTCTGTTAGTGATGACTTCTTGTAATATGGTGATTTCAGTAAATGTCTTTTTTAGCAGTTAGAGGGACCTGTATAATGTGCTGTAAAACTTTTCTACTTTGATTTCTGGCAGGTGTTAATGTTGTATAGACCTCTGCATTCTAACCTGTAAGCATTTCAGGCCATTTCAGCTTTCCATGTATGTATATAAAGGGCACCAGACTGTGTTATTTGTTTCAGAAGGAATGCTGAGGGGGTGGATGGGGGATGACCTGTAGCTGCTGTTGCATCTTGTCTGTCTGTCTGTGGGCAGGACCCAGTGGGAACCCTCCCCGCTGAGGGCAGTGGCTTTGGCTGCTGCTTCCTGTAATCCAGGGCTGAGTCCTGCCCCTGACAAGGCTCTTCTTTAGAGCCAGTTTGGTGACCCCAGCACCACCTCAGCTGCTCCTGTTGCCTTCCCTCCACCTCCCATTGGCTTCAGCAGGTCTAAAAATGTGGTGGGATGGGCCCACTTCTGAGTCACTGTTTTTCTGGAGATTGGATAGAGTTTATTTCTGAAGGGCTCTGGATTTTGCTGCTCTTGGAGGTGAATGGTCTCCAAGAGGATGTGCACTACTTCAGGAGACCCCCCCCCAAACCTTGTCGTGTTCTTTAGTGTCTGGGTTGCCAGTACTTCATTTTGACTTGTGCTTCCCATCCCCTGGAGTGAAATGTGTTTATGTTTGTACAACAGCAGATCAAGGTGACTTTATAAAGCTGCTGATGTTCTGAGGAAAAAAGGGCAGATCTAGAGCTCTGCATATAGTGGTCTCTGTCTCTCACTTCATTTGCCTCCTGATTCCCCTCAACAGAAATCAAGGATCCTGCAGTGACAATGTGTAGCACTACACAGCTTTTCTCATGGCACACGGTGGGGTTGTTTGGGGGTGTTGTGCAGGGCCAGGATTTGGACTTGAGGATCCTTTTGGGTCCCCTCTAACTCAGGATATTCTGTGTTTTATCTTCAAGGTACTTTCTAGATGGCCTCAGATTAGGCACTGATTCTTCTACCCTGAATGGTATTGAGGTTTGCACTGAAGTCAGAGTAGGAGTTTGCCTGGTGGAAGGTTGGAGTAGTGGTCCTTCACCTCTGCAGGATTTCCAAGATCATTTATATGTGGTGCAGATGAAGGGACTAAGACAGGGATGTTGTGATTCCTCTGTGTCACAAAGTGAACAGTATTGGGTTTGTCATATCAGGGGTCTGAACTGATTCCCTCTGATTTAAAGTGACTTTGTATGTGAATCCAATGTCAGATGATTGTTCTATGAGGTGTGCAGATGCCCCAGTGTCAAAACCTCCAACCTCTATCTTGGGTTGTTTTTTTCCTGACAATATTCCAAACAATATTATTTGTTCTTGTCAATTTTTCTTGTCCTATATTTGTTATTGAATGGTTTGATGAGAAACCTGTGGAGGAATACTGTCCTATCCTGCACAGTATTCGGGGACAGAGACAAGCAAAAGCCTAAGACAGCCCTGAAGAAATGTCATAAAATCTGCTGTCTTTCTGCAACTCAAAATCACCAAAGCTCAGATACCAAAACCTGGAGTAGTTAGAAACAGAAGTGGCTGCTGGCCTTCTCCCCAGGAAACATTTCCCTAGAAGTCACTAAGTGGATCTTAATATTGGATAGAACTGTACATGCAAGTCATCATTTCTTTGGGACCTCACTGACACCTCTTTAAAAAGAATTCTCATAGAATTGCTTTGTCTCAAGTCACGTCATTAAATCTAATAGATCTGTTTAAGTTTATCTTATTTGTAAGGGGGTTTTGTTTTGTGTGGCAAGGTGGAAGTCTAAGTGAGAACTTCTCTACCACAATTCTACTTCAAATACTGTAAGTGCTGCTTGCCTTTGCATGTCTCCATTGTGAGGAGCTCAGGATAGGACATTTGGAAGGAACCTGCCTTTAGGAAGGCACAGAACCACCATCTCATGCCTGTTGGCCTCCCTCAGAGGGAGTCTGCAGCTTGGCATCCAGAGCTGGAGGGCACCAATGACAATAATACTGGAAGAGAAATGCTCCTAGAATTGAAACCACAGATGAGTTACATACAAAGGAACAACTGAAAGCTACATATTGACATTGAAAAAAATGCTTACTCTAAAACCTAGAAATTTAGAAGTTTTAGAAGTCCTAATGAGTCATAAAAATTTTCGGTCCAGTGTCCCTTCCTGGTTTTTCTCTCCACCCAGCAGAGTTGCAGAACAAGGACCCCAAAGCCACATACGGGGCTTGGAGTGGATCCTGTTCCCTCTCAGAGCAAACATGAAGACATTTTCTTACCACTGAAGAATGTATAAAAATAGAGATGCACCTTAGGTTATGCCTGGCCTTGGTTTCTGTGGCATTGCCTTCAGCAATCAGGACTCCTGAGGAACGTTTCCAGCCCCCTGTGGCAGGAGGTGCAGCCCCACCACTCACCTGGCCACCCACGGACACAAAGGGAAACCCCACCCAAGCCAAGGGTGCCCCTGGAAGGAGGACAAACGTCACTGTAGCAGAGCCCCTGCCTTGTGCACTGTAGCTGCTCCGTGTTCTCCCAAGTGCTGGATTCATCCCAAACCCTCCACTTTGCCTGGAAGATGCTTCCTGTTCTGCTGCTATGAACCATTTCACCTGTGGCTTTGTACACATACATGTGGCTTGGGGTGGTCTAGAGCATCTCACAGTGTTACTGATGTGCTGTGCTTGTACATGTGTGTGGTTAATACCTGACTTGTTTAACACTTTACTGATTTTTTAAAAATAAATATTTTTCTTTTGTGGGGAGGGATGTGGGAGGGCAAATTTCCTAATAGTATTTGTGTTTTGTTTGGGGTTTTTTTGAAACAATATGAGAGGGGGGAAATGTAAAAATCCCAATTATATCGTGATGATTTTTTTTATGCAGTAGAAACAATACTGCTTTTTTCTGAAATATCTGCAGTATTATTAAAAAGAATACAATAAAAATGAACAACCACTAAGGTTTATGTAACATTTTACAAAAAGAAAGACTCTGTTTGGTTTTGGAGGGCACAAGATTTCATCTACTTACTTGTTCTCAAAAATTAAAGGAAATGGGCAAACCCCATTCTGCGTATTTTACTTTATATTGATGGACTTTATATGACACTACCCTAATGCATTGAATAATCACAACTACCCTTTTAGGACAGATAAATATTCCTTGATTCTAAATGGGGAACTGAGAAACAAGGAAAGATTTAGCAACTTTTTTAAGCTCATCCAGCAAATCTATGGCTGAAAGAAACTGAAGTCCCCTGATCTCACAACTTCACATCACTGTTATTTAATAGTAATTTGATATTTTAAATTCATGTTGCTGCCCCTTTCCTGTCCCTGCCCCATCCCTCCCCACTTGGGGCTGGTCTTACTGGGCCCTCCGTGGCACTGGCAGAGTTGAATCCATGCAGAAAGTGGCTGCAGGTACTGCTTGGGATCAAACTGCCCAACACAAGGCTGTGGTTGTCTTTCAGTGCCTCCAGGTCCCTGCCTGGCCAGACAGATGCTGCTGCTGGGGGAGACACTGAGGGGAGCGGAATGGCATCTTCCAGCTGCTCTAGACATTACACTGCATTAAAATCACCTCCCAGCCATGGCCTCGCTCACAGGCTAATGCTCTGTCCCTTTGATGATCCTCTGTGCTATGATTTGATGCTTTTATACTCTCCTGTATGCCTGCAGCACTCTGTTCAACTCTGTGGCCTCCAGCATAGGAAGGATGTGGAGCTGTTGGAGCAAGGCTGGAGGAGGCTACAAAGGTGATGAGAGGGCTGGAGTCCCTCTGCTCTGGAGCCAGGCTGGGAGAGCTGGAGAAGAGAAGGTCCCACAGTCCTTAGAGCCCCTTCCAGAGCCTAAAGGGGCTCCAGGAGAGCTGGAGAGGGACTTGGGACAAGGGGTGGAGGGACAGGACAAAGGGAATGGCTTCCCATTGCCAGAGGGCAGGGTTAAATGGGGTATTGGGAACATATTTTTCCCTGTGAGGGTGGGCAGGCCCTGGCACAGGGTTCCCAGAGCAGCTGTGGCTGCCCCATCCCTGGGAGTGTCCCAGGCCAGGTTGGATAGGGCTTGGAGCAACTTGGGCTGGTGGTAGGTGTCCCTGCCCATGGCAGGGTTGGAATGAGATGAGCTTTAAGGTCCTTTCCAACCCCAATTTGTCTATGATTCTTATCTCAATGTCCTGTGTACAGGGAAAAATTCTTGCTTTAGTACATGACACAGTGATGAAAAATTCTGATATCCCTCTATTGTAGAGTTGTCTGCAACAGAGGAAATTAAGTTCTTTTCCTACAGGCTGTTTCTCATCTTGGCTAGCCAAGCATGGCTATAGTAAGGAAAATGCTATGGGCTTTGACAAAGCCTTTCAATTCCTCTCTGACTGTTCCCATTCCTGGTACTTGTGCTGTTATTCTGCATGATGGAAGCCACTCTAGTCCGTGTTTCTCACAAGATGTCAGTGAGCTGGTGGAGAGGGTCCTTTTACAGCATGATGAGCTCCATGGCTTTTAAAATGAAGGAGTCCTTGTGGGATTCCAATTAAACAAGAAGAGAAGCATGAAGATGGTTAAGAATTCCTTATGACAAAACATCTAGGTTGCTTTCTATTTCTGTGAGCCAGCTTTTAATCCAGTCCATCAGTGCCCTCTCTGTTTCCAGCACTTAGGACAGCACTGGGGAAGAGGCACAGCAGCTTTCCTTAGATGTTATTGTAAAACATCTGAATATACTGAGAGCTCGGGCTGGTCCCTTTTTATTTAAACAAAACCACCCACTTTCTGCTCATACTACACACAGATGACTCATTCCTCTCCTCTCCCCAAAGGGCTGAGAGCTGTCTGCAATTAAGGCATGCCATGCTCAAAAGAGCAAACAACAGCCATTCAGGCAGACACCTCCAGGGCCAGTGCTCAGTTTGTGCACAGCCAGTGCCGTGGGACTGTGCCCTGTGCCCATCAGCACCGGTACCAGACAGCACTGGCACCCGCATGCCTGGGGGAGGGCAGGGCAAAGGGGCACAGGGGAGACACAGCACCCCTTGTGCCTTCACAAGCCTGTCCCCGAATTAATTCTGGAGAAAAAAGGGTTCAACTTCAACAGAAATATGCCCAGGAGTTATTTTGGGCTTTATCAAGTCCCTTAGTTTTCATATTTGTTTGGGGGGGGGGTTGTTTGTTTGGTTGAGAGTTTTTGTTTTTGTTGGTTGTTTGGGGTTTTGTGTGGTTTTTTGTTTTTTGTTTGTTTGTTTGTTTGTTTGTTTGGGGGGGTTGTGTGTGTTGTTTCTTTTTTTTTCCTTTTCCAGACAAATCAGTTTTGTTGTCTGTGTGGAAATGCAGGCAAAAATTAAAAGGCAAAGAACTCAGGACCAGGTCAGCAAGCTGAAGTCAAAAGGAGAATAGGCCATTAAGACAAGACTCAGATCTCTCTGTGCTGTCTACAAGGATGAAATCGTGGTGTATTCCAAGTGTCACTGAAATCAGCTTTTAATTTTTGCTGCTTCTTTTTAGATATTATTTCCATAAAACCAGCTCTGGTTATGGTTAAAGCTCAGCCTGCCAGGTGCTCCAGGGACGCCTCTCACACGTTCCTGTGGTGCACTGGGGACACCTTTTGGTTGAACTCGGTCTAAACCTGCTGAACTCGCGGGTTTGGATATAAACCCCATCTGTACACCCACAGTGTGGCCAGTTCTGCCACCATCTTCTCCTGGTTCTCTGCATGGACTTGACATGTACCTTTTCATTCCTGAGATTTGAGGTTTCACTCCCTTCTGCAGCTGCCCCTTTTTTTTGGTGCAGTTCTGAGTCTTTTCGCCCAAAGCTCTGGTTTTCTGTCTCATTAGGTGGCAGCACATCCCAACACAAAATCAGTTTGTCCCCTGAGCTCAGCAGCCAAACCAGGGAACAGGGACTCAAAAGAAGTTTCCTTGGACATGAACTGTGATGTGAGGAACGTAGTTGGTCTTTACAGAGAAAATAGAATGAAATTTATTTTTTATTAAGCACCCACAGAGGTTCATGTTGAAGCTGCCATGAGTTGCCAGGGAGCCTGCAATGATACAGATTTTTAAACAGTGTGTGGTATAAGGAAAAATGATGATCCACAACATATCCTGTTGAGAAGAGAAGGCAGAGCTGCACAATACTACTTTTTCTTGGTGCTTGAGATGCATTACTACCCTATTCAAATTGTTGTCTCAAACAGGTTTCGTGTGTTCTCAAGGAAAAAAACCCTTTCATGACATTCCCTTTGGAGCAGAATCAAATTGCAATTGCTGTATAAAATAGAGAAAATAAAGAAAATAAGGGTGCTACATTTTGCATTGAACAGACAAATATCAGGCAAAAAGTTCAGCTTACCAGAAAACAGGTAGTAATGTGGGTGTTCAAAAATATATGAGGAAATGCTCCCAGTGTGATCCCTGACAAGCATTTTTACTCTTATGCATGTCTGAGAAATGGCCTAGATCATAACACATCTAACCCTCACCTGAGTTTTGATGAGTAATTATCATAACTTGGTTTTCTGAAGGCCACCTTAAGGGGGATCACGTCAATGCTCATGGATGTCCACAGCACTTCACTGACACTGCAGGGCCACAACTTGCTTGTGAGTAGCTCTAACGAGTGAATTTTAGGCTGGATCAGCCAAGGTAGAAGGAGACTTGATTTGGATTTTCTTCAAGTATTTTACTCCTAGGTGTAATAACAGTTCCTCCAGTCCTTTGGGAAGACTTGTGGAAAACTTATGGATCAGTGGATCTGAGACGAAGCATGTTTCATTTGAACACATAAACCCCAACCCACTGAACTCAACCAGCCAGTTCCCCCTGTAGAAACAACCGCATTCCAAGGCCACTCCCATAAACTAACGTATGGATCTGTTGCTCAGGTCTAGTCCCATGAACCCTGAAATCAAGTTAAAATTTGACTTCTTTAGTTTCTGTCATCACATTAATTCTTATCCTGTCTCAATTCTATGAAATATTTCTG
This sequence comes from Sakesphorus luctuosus, assembly GCA_013396695.1. Lineage (NCBI taxonomy): Eukaryota > Metazoa > Chordata > Aves > Passeriformes > Thamnophilidae > Sakesphorus > Sakesphorus luctuosus. The sequence goes on from VWZD01011778.1 coordinate 843,186, forward strand.
AAGAACATCTCAGAACATCCAGGCTACACAAATGAAATGCCCCAGTTGGCAGCCAATCCTCAACCATGACTGTGGTTCTGAGGTGCTTCATTGAAGGTCTGGGAATCAGAGAAATAATAACTGAAGCAAACCTCCTATTAAATTAGGAGCAGGTGTAATTAGCAGCTGCAGACAGCTCTGTGTACAGCTGTAAGGTGATGAGGGGTGTGTGATGAGCAGCAGGAAAAGGAGAATGGGAGCAAGGTGCAGGTGTGTGTTGAACTGTGCATGTGGTGCCTGCAAAGCAAAGCCCTCCTGTCCCTCTGTGGTTTGTGAACAGACCTGGCAGTGGCTGCCTGAGAGGGGAGAAGCCATCTGGGGTGGGCCAGGGGGACAATTCACACTGAGGCTTCACCTGGGAGTTTTCTTGTCAGACCATTTGCGCAGCTGGACTTGTGGTGGTCTATCCAGGGCCTTCAGCTCCAATTCATGGGAGGTTTTGGAAACAGCTGATTAAAAACTGAGCCTGGATCCCCAGGGTTTGTCCTGGGAACTGTGTGGTTCTGCAAAGCAGCTGCATTGTTGAGTTTCAGTATGAAATAAAACTGTTGTGTTTTCTCCATCCCCCGGTTGCCGTGGAAAGTTGTTTCTGTGAGTCCAAAAGTAAGACTCGGAGCCAAGTTTTGAAGGAGATAAGATAAAGGGCGGGTACTTTAATGAGCAAGCCTGCTCATCCAGGAATACATCATCACGCGCTACAGCAAGCTTTAATTCTACAGTTTTTATAATATAATCTATCCAATCACTACAGTCCACATGTCCCAGTTCCACCCCTGTCCCCTCCCACGTTCCACCCCCCTGAATTGGGTCTGGGGTCAGCCGAGACCCTCCGTCTTCCTCTTCCTCCTCTTCTTCAGCGTATAAAGGTCTTTGGATGTCCTCCAGGGCTTCAGGTCACTCTGCTCTCTGTTTATGTTAACTTCTAATCTGGCACCTTGAGAGAGAGACTAAATAACTGGCAAATTTAGCGGCTTATTCTCGGAGCAGGGGTTAGAGATAGGGAGGAATCTTATACTGTAAGCTTCTCACTAAGTATTAACTCACCACAAACTACTATGTTTCTAAAATCTACAAAATGTGGAAAATCAAAAACTAAAAACCCCTCGGCATCACCCTGTCCCTCAAACCTTGTTAATGCTTCCAAGTCTAGCCTTGGAGTGGAGCCCTGTGCATCTTTAAATAATCTGAATTGTCTTGTCACTTCTGACTAGAACTTTGATTTTCCAGACAGAAATAAATATGCATCCCTTACAAATTTCACATGAAAAGTTAATTACAGTGCAGTTCCAAATGAAGAGCCTGATTTGCAACCCTGAGGTGGCCTTTCTTCCATTCCTGCTAATAATCTGTAAACCATGGTGACTATTTAAAGCTCCACATCCCCTGCCTTTCTCCTGACAAGCTTGCACATCCATTCTGACATGCAGACTGACAGCTTCATGGCATTTTGGAATGTTCCAACTGCACTGAGGATGTGGTACTATTTATTTTAGTTCCCCCATTTCCAGAGCAGCCACTGACTCACAAGAAAAAGCTAAGAGCAATATTTGGCATTTGTTTCCTGTGCAGTACAATTTGCCTGGTTCATTAACCTTCTTTATGTAGATGTAAATTCTGAGTCTGACATGGCTATTTTTGGGGAGCATGTCAAAACCAGATTTGTCTGTCTGAGCAACATTTGCTTCTGAAAAATGTTTAAAATTGCTTCAGAAATTTTGTCTTTTAAAGCAAATTTTGTATGGGATGCTAAGCTGTGTTTCTGCTGCACATTTGAATCTCTAGCACCATTAAACTTGCAGATCAAAGGCAGGGCACAGGGGAGTGTCCAAAGCTGTGTGACACTATCCTGTACCTGTCTGAGGAATTTTTTTCTCCTTATGCAACACAATCACTGTGGACTGATGGAGACTGAGCATAAATTCTGCTTCCACTTATACCTGGACATGCAAGCAGTGCTGGATTAATGGCTGGACTCCTTCTTAAGGGTCTTTTCCAATCTAAACAGTTCTATGCTTGTTCTGTCATCCTTCAATATATTTTCTATGTTTTTCCCCTCATTGTGCCAAGAACTGTGTGGGGAAGGAGAGAGTGAGACAAATATATTGGCCAGTTTTGCTGGTACTTTTCAGGCTTTTGTCTCCTGTTTTTTGATACAAGCTCTGTCTCCCCACTCCAGTGGCTCCTTTCTTGGAAAAGCTGATGCTCAAACGATGCGACTTCCTCCCCGGCTGACACAGCTCTCTGGCCTCAGGCTCCCCACTTCTCTCCTCCCCACCCAAGAAGCTGCAGTAGGAACTGGCTCCTCAGTGACCTGGCTCTTGGCAGCCCCAGCAGCTCAGCAGATGCAGCAGCCCCTGCTATGGCAGAGCCTCCAGCTGCTGCCAAGGTGCAATTGGATTTGTTTCATCTCATTTTCTATCCTGACCTTAAAATTGGCCCCTTGCTCCAAGTCTAGGACTCCTTTTGGTTTCTCCAGCTGCCTGGCAAAAATGCTTTTGGGGGAATATGGGGACTAGATTAGAAAGGAAGTACAGCCATTAACCCAGGAAGGATGTGATCTCATTTAATAGGTTTTCAATGGGAAAGGTTAGTTAAAAAGTTAGAAAAGCTGGCAATCTGTGGAATGTGAACATGGGATCCCCTCTGCCAGGCTTTCCTCTGGAGCCACATCCTCCCTTTCTGTCCATCTTATTCTATTCTTTGGGTCACCAGTTTACACTGAGGGTCTGGACTCCGATGGAAGCATATTCTCCACATCAATCCAAAATCTGTTTCAAATTAAAAATATTTACTAAACTGAGAAAAGATGAGTCAAGGGACATATTTTTGAGGCTCTGACACCTTTTCCATCAGAACAGCTGGATTAAAAAAACGGCCAGAAGAGGGGATGTTTTCCCAGGTTTAATTCTGCAGTTCCCAGCTGTAGTAGTTTTGGCTCTAGTCAGCACAGGTCCTCATTTAGGCCTCAGTTTTCAGCAGGCCTCAAAGGACGTGACGCAGATTAGAGGGGACAGGTATCATCTGACTTAAGCAGCCAAAGAGGTATTTCATATCATCTGACACCATTAGGAAGCGTCGAGGAGTAGAACAAGCCAGGGGGGAGGAGTTTCTGCCTTTTCGGTCCATGTTTGGGACCAGGAGGGTTCCTACTCCCTGACTGCTGATATCAGGCCCTGCTGCCCGTCTGTGTGGCTGTTTACCTGGGGAAGTGAGCATATTCCTGTTAATTCCTTTTTCCCTCTTGCTGGGAGGTTTCCTTTGGGGAGGAGGTTTGGTTGGTTCAGAATTCTGCTTGTTAGCTGGGGCGACCTCGGTGAGCCTGTTGTTGTTTCCTGTCACTATGTGCTAGTTCATAGTTGGTGTTAAGCTTTCCACTTCTCTATATAAATATAAGAACTTCACCATGTCCAAAGCCTCATTTCTGTTTTTTTCCCTCACTCTCCTTCTCTGAGAGTGGACCTTTTGACTGGGTACCAGGCAGTTGGCATTTTGCCAGCTTAAACTATAACACCAGCAGAGTAGGTGATTGTTTCATCAATGGGTACAGTTTGGAGTTTGGGGAAGGGATGCCTTAAAGGTGTTCGTGAAACCCAGGAGCTGGAATTTTCAGAAGTGGGTACCCTGCCCTTCAGAGGTTTCAATCATCCACAAATTTCACAACCAAGTGGAGTGTTCTGCTTTTCTCAACACTAGCTGGTGATTTATGCAGATTTATGAAAAATCACTTTCCACATCCTCCTTGAGCTGCCCCAGTGTGGAGAGCTCAGCTGATGCCTCTCCTTCTACTGTCCCAGTTACTGACCTGATCAGGGAAGGAAATGTTTCCACAGCTGGTAATGCACAAATGGAAGTTGATCTGCTGCTTTCTGCCACAAGCAAGGAAACCTTTTTGCCACTGGATGTCACTCTTACAAAGCTCAAGTGCTTCAGCAGTACCAATCTTCACACTTCGTCATAAATCAGGGCAGAGCCTGTTAAGCTCTGGGTTCCTCAGCAAAAGGCGGGGGGGGGTGTGTGAAATAATATAAAGGTTGTCACATTGGCTGTCCCATGTGGGACAGATGGACAACTCAACTGTGACCAGGCAAGAGACACCTCGGTCTCATTTTGGCTGGGATGACAAATCAACATTGAATCTGTTATCTTGGATGTTTCAGGCTTTCATTCTAGAACTTTACTTTGCTGTGTGGTTGTTTTGGGCATAGAAGAAAGGCAAATGTCAACTCTGTTTTCCTGTCCCATCATGTCTGAGAGTTTGTGGGGAGAATGAAGACTGAGTATTCAAGTCCTGTTAACAGTCAATAAAATCTAACCCACTCTTCATGTTTTTAAGGAGTGCCAAGAACTGTAGGTCAGTAACCTGCCAAAAGGTACTTTAGCTCAGGGACCAAGAAGGTGAGCTTCATGTATAAAATGCCTTGGTAGAGAAGGGAATCATCTGAGGACAAACAATAATTAATGGCATTAAGTTGCACAGAGAACTTGAGTCACAAACCAGCAAAAGCTATAAATTGAGGGGGTGTGCTCTGAAGAGAGAGAAGCATCCTTTCAAGATGCTAAGGATGGTAGGCAAGCAGTAAGGTACAGCAGCAGAGACCTCCAGTCATCAAAGATGGTCAGAATAATTTGGATAATATGTTTTAAATGATCCAGGTACAACTTGAGGCTCAGTAACATCTTGACCTCACACTGTGGCTAACCTGCATAAAACACTGCCCATGCTCACTTTGACACAGGCTGGGCTGGTTCTCCCTCCCTCTTCCACCATCCTCTCAGTCCCATTACAAAAAATGAGTCCTGAAGTGTTTGCACAGAGGCTGCAGCCACTGCTTAAAACCTAAATAGCCATCCTAATTTCTCCTCAAATAAATCTAATACCAATACAGATAGCTGGAAAATCCAGGGAATGCTGTTAAAAATGGAAGTGCTGTAGCAAGCTGGATAATTTTTGCATGTTGTACAATGGAACAGAATGTCAGGGCACTGTACATGATTTTAATTACATAATTAGTTGACTGAGTCATACAACTTTCTCTTTTAACTTGAGCCCTACTATAGATGGTTTGGGCATGTAGCAAGTTATTACCTGGAATGGCTTTATCTGGGTGGTTGTTCCTTGTGAACTTTGATAGCAGGAAAAATCTCAAATGGACCATTCTAGTCTGGGGCCCTTTTTGTAGAGGTGGCTGAAAATGAGGTCGTGGTGAGATTTGCATCAGTGATGTAAAATAGCTTTGCATGTCCTGCTGCAGTGCAGTGGGATGACTCTTTTGTGTCATTCATGTCCTGCAGTTGACTTAGTGGCTACAACTGAAAAGCTCTGAATTCCATTACCCAGCTCACCTCTGAAATCAATGAATGTTTCCCTGTTGACTCATAAATAGCTCAATCCTTTTAATTAGAGTCAGAAAAGGGCCTTAATTTTCCCCAAGTGTAGCTCTATTACTCATTTAAATGGGCAGAAAATTGAGTCCTCGGGTATTTCCAGGTTTCCAAAGCCTCATTAATACAAAGTGCAGAACACTCAGGCCACTCTTTCCCAGGAAAGTCCCCCAGCTTGTACCTCTCCCTGTTGCATGTGTGATGGTGCCATCAAAGAGTTTAGCTCAGTTGGTTAAAACTTGGTGGTAATAATGCCAAGGTCATGGGTTCAATCCTCTGTGTGGGCCATTGACTGAAGAGTTGGACTCGATGGTCCTTGTGGGTCCCTTCCAACTCAGAATGGTCTGTGTGATTGTATAAAGGTGGGACAGGCAAGTTACACTGAAAATATTCCCATGGAAATTTCATGTTACTTCTCAACACAAAGACTGTTCCAACTCACACTCATGAGGTGCCCCCTAAAGCAGCTCTGTGGATTGGTGTGGTAGTGTCTGCAAAACCCCCATTTGCACCCACTCAGCAGGACTGGATGTGTTAAGATGAGTTTCAGACTTAGGTTTGTGAGTGACTACGGTAAGAGAGGAATGCTGAGGACAGAGCAAGGTCTGTGTGTGTTGCAGTGCTGTGAAGCAGAGCAGACACCTGCTTTGTGACTTGGGCCTTTTGTGGTATCCCCTCCTGCTCCAGGTGGAAGGTTCAGCTACTTACCCTGGAAGGATGAGAGGCTGCTGCCAGATCCTTCTGAAAGGAGTCAAGTATCAGCAATGCCTTTTTATATGGCTCTCTAATACTCTTTCAAACTCTTGACTGCTGGGGAGTTGGGGGGGATAAATATGAGCTCTTGTGAGGCAGCAGGGACACAGTGAATGCCTTTTTTTTTTTTTTTTTTACTGGCTCCTTGATTGCTTCCACACCACAGAGATGTCCTGTTTCATTAACCGAGTAATGTTGGCCTCATTTAGTCATAAATACATTAATACCTGGCCTTGCTTCAGCAACTTCCTCCCTAGGGCACTATTCAGTTCTGTCTTTCCTTTACTGCATATCACCAGGGTTTGATTAAGACACTAATAAAAATAAAATAAAAATTAATTTGTAACAGGTCGTTGTGGATTATTGCAAGCTATTTTGGTTACTTTGCTGATTAGAAGCTTGATTACACTGGCTGATTGTTGGTGCATTTAACTGCAAGTGTCACAAGCCACAGCTGGTTCAGACTATGGGTCTTGAATGTCACTGCCATGTTTCCTGCCTGAAGCAGCAATGAAAGTCCTTTTAGGAAAGGGGCTTGCATTATTTTGGTATTTCTCCCATGCAAAAATCTTACAGGGTATGGGCTGCTCCTTGAGGGACAGGGCTCTGGTTGAAGCTTTACTGATGCAAAAGGAACTCAAGAGATGTCTTGTCCAAAGTTTGGTCCCCTCAGGTCTAGACCTTGTATGTCACACAACAGCTTAAAGCCACCCCTGCTCCATCTGAACAGGTTTCCAGTATATATGAACACCTCCTGAGCTGGGATTACAAACAAACTAGGAAGGAATCAGGTTTCCTACCAAGGAGGCCACTTTCTGCTTTGAGATATTTTTGCTGGCTCTGGCGCCAGTACCTGTCCTTATATTCATCTGGAGTTCCAGAAGTCTCAGAAGTCTGGAGGAACAAACCTCCTAAAAAGAAATTTGCAGAGTGAGTGGTCTAGAAAGGCTTTCCTTGAGAAGCTTCTGGTGACTTCATGAAAATCTGCTTAAGAGATTTCACGAAAATATTCCTGCTTAATCGAGCAGAGTTCTTAAAGCAAAGTGGTGGGATTGTGTTTAATTTTGGGTCTGCAAAGGATTGTGAAGTGTTTGCCAGTGAGGGCTCTCCTACACACAGGTGAAGTTATGAGTTTTGCCCTCAGTCTGATGTGGTTAAAGGGTTATCAATTTCTTGTGCATATTTAGGGTAATTTGGATTGAGATTATTGATTATGAAATTTGCATTGTAATGTCACAAGTCCAGTCAGATCCACAGACCAAGAGCCTGCTGTGAACAATGAGTCATGAGATATAGAAGGGTTTGGGTTGGAAGAGACCTTTAAAAGCCACCAAATCCAAACCCCTGCCATGGGAAGGAACATCTTCAACTAGACCAGGTAGCTCAGAGCCCCATCCCACTCGGCCTTGAATGTTTCCAGGGATGGAGCATCTACAACCTCTGGGCAACCAGTGCCAGTGTGTCACCACCCTCGTCATAAAAATGTTCTTCCTTGTGTCTCATCTGAATCCACCATCTTTAAGTTTAAAGCTATCAATCCTTGTCCTGTTGCAACAGGCTCTATGGAAAAGTCTGTCCCCACTTTTCCTCCAAGCCCTCTTTGATTACAATGATTGCCATTTGGGTGAGATCTGCTCTTCACTCAAAGGGGCTTCTGACTGCACTCTGGAGCATGCTGGGCTCCTTGAGCCCCAAAGTCATCAGCACTGTAAGAACTCACTGGAACTTCCCTGAGCTGGTTCAAACCTGACACAGGACAGCCCTGCTGTGTTCAGGTACCCCATTAAAAGCAGAAAATTAGAGGAATTAGGAGCTGAGAGAACCTATTTTTAGGTCCTTGCCATGTACACCTGTGGAAAAATACATTATCCTTTTAAAATCGTTCTGAATATCAGTAGAAGCCTAAACACAGGCACAAAGCTTTGGCTGGTCTCTTTTGTTGGCATGGTTTGCTCATACCTAATTGGCCCTTTTGTCCCATCAAGTGACAGAACAAAGTGCTGGGACACAGAACAGTAAATGTGAGGTTATGCAGCAAGTCTCAACTGCAAGCCATGCAAGCCTGAGAACAGTGCAGAGAGAAGCATTTAGCCTGTTTTTAACTTTATTTAAGTGTGTAGTTTGTGTGTTCAGATCAAGATTCCACAGAGCTCCCATCAGTGAGAGGCTGCAATCACAGATAGTCCACTGTGCTCTGCCAGGGGACAAATATTGCTTTGGTGAAGTGCTTTGTATGGTTTGAATTCTATTGAACACCTCAGATCAGAGCTACTTCTTTTGATACAAGGAAGCACATTGTAGGCATCTTGTTTAAAACTTTTTAAGTGAAAACCTACAAAAGCTTGATTGGGCATCTTTTGAAATGTAGTTCCTTTGTGTTTCCTCCTCTTGTTGTGTGAAGCCCAGACCACCCTGGAGCTTTAACTTTTGCTGCTGAAGGTAAGAGCTCCTCCAGGTTGTCTCAGCTGACTGAGTGCTGACCTGGCAGCACTTGAGGGGTTTCTTCCCTGCTAGGAAATCTTCCCCATAAAAGGACACCTGGTCCCTGCTCACCACACCCCCTGGATTGCACACACTGAGTCCTGCTGTAAGTTGGGTAACCTGTCATATTTTGGAAAGGTGTTGAAGCTAATGGGAAGGCCCCACTGGTGATGTGTGTCACCTCCCTGGCTGAGCTGTTCCAACAGTTCATTACTCTCTGATAATCTTTGAGGGTCAAGTAATATGGTTGTGCCTTCATCTCATAATCTAATTATAGGAAGAAGCATTTACAGCTCATCAAAGTCCTTCTCAAATAAGATTTCTATTTGAAATATTGATTTTTTTAAATCCCTGAGATTTCAAATTGCAATTGACTTCAGATTAAGTGGCCTTCTTTATGGAGAGCCTTGCATGAAACCAACACTGACCACTTTGCAGCAACAAATACTGTCAAATGACATCAGTAGATCCAAGCTCTGCTCCAGGAGTCATTCTCTGGGAATAAACACAGACAATGCAGTATTTGGGCTACCTACTGCTATGCCAAATGTGTGTCAGCATGGAGAAGAGATGTAAAATTCCTCATTTAAGACTTGGAAAGAAGCCAACAATTTAATTGCTACAGAAACTATAATTAGAAATCATTAACTGTTAATAATGTGTTTAGAAGACTCAAAGCAATACCAAGAGTGAACCAACACCCTCCCAACACATTTACAGGCTACACAAACTTTAAGAATTCAAGCAAGAAGATTCATGGTGACAGCAGAAAAAATTCAGGAAGTTTTCTAACCCTCCATTTCCTTCCATTTTACCACAGTTGGTACCACTAGTTTTTGGCTGGAAAGATTCCTTTTCCAAAATTAAAGTGATGAATTTCTGAAGGCTGAAGTAACGAGCCTTTGTTAAAGAATATTTGCTACCTCTTTATTACATTTCTTTCTGCATTGGGCAGAGTTTGACTGATGATAAAATTCTGAAACCTGTAGTTAAATCTTGAGCTACCACAGCAGAAACCACCACCACCTGTACCATGGAAGCATTCAGGATTTTATTGGATATTTTATGGAATTTTAACTTCAAGTTACTTCAGTAAACTGTGATCTCTTACTTTAAGCCCTTGGGCTTCAAGACTGTTTGGAGGAAATACAAGGCCCATACTTCTCAGCTACAGGTGGGAATCACAGGTGAAGGCAGCTGTAAAGTCCAGGCAAAGTGACCATAAATGCTGGAAAAATGATGGGAGCTGTGTAGCAACCATTTTCGGGGGTCAGTGGCAAAAATAGTCACCTACACACTGTTAAACAGGAAAAAAAAATAATATTCTTATTCCTTTCAAGCCAAAAGAGCACTGAGTTTATTAACCTGCCCAACTCAGGTTTTAGTCAGAATAACCCCATAACAAAAAAGACAGAACAAGAATAAAGCCATGCAAGGCCCTGGTTGGTTGGGTGTTTCTCTGGTTCCTCCCTTCACAAGATGATACCCTATGTAGTAATTTTTCTTCTGTGTTATTGGCTGCTCTCCTGATCTGCTGCACTGTTAGAAAGCACTGATGTCTCAAGGCTGTACATTCATTTTGCCAAAGTAGACCTGTCTGCTTGTGTTAGCCTTCCACAGAATTAAGATGGGTTGCTAAATCTGTTGTTAATATTCATGAAATAGTTTAGCAGATGCTTTGAGGGGTTTTTTCTACTCCTTACTGTCACTGCTTATTTCATGGTACATTTTTCTTCCATAGAAAGTGAACATAAATACTTTCCTATCCAAGTAGATGATGATATAGGGGGAAGAAGAGTTTGAGTATTTAAATCTGGCTGTCCTACTTGGAGAAGAAAGGCTGGGAATTGTCCTGCCTATTAAGCCAACAATAAAAGGCCTGAATGTTCCAACCTGTTGATCACAGAAGAAGCAGCTGTTAGTATGATTAATTCTAGAACTCCTGGGAAATGTGTTGCTTTTTGATGATAAAGAGTTTTTTCCAAAAATTATCTCAGCAAGCATCATCTGGTAACATGTTCAACAGGTTTAAACTTCTGTGTCTAAATGTTCTGCTTATGTGAATCTCAGGAAAGCTTCAAAAATGCCATCTAAAAATGCCAACCAAACCAAAGAAATTTTTCTAGAATAAAAGGAAGTATAGAACCAAAGTTATAGCTGATATGATGATCAAAGAAGTCCACCTGAATGACTTAAAATGCACAGTCACTCTTCCCAGGAGAAGAAAATTGCCCCCCCAAAAGTAAACATGGCATGTCCCTTTTTGCAAGAGAACCAAACTAGTTAGTCAAAGTCAGGAACTTGTTGGGATCATCTCCCATTTCAACTCTAAATTGTTGCTAGAAGTGATGAAAAAGATACACTCCAAATACGTAAACCCAAGGATGAGGGAAAGTAGCAACAAAGCACCAAAACCAAACATAAAAATGAAAACAAGATCCACTCTCCTGCCCTGGGCTGGGGCACCTTCCACTAGACCAGGTTACTCAGGGCATCATCCAGCCTGGCCTGGGACACTTTCAGCCAAAGGCTGTGGATTTTCCATCCCTGGAAGTGTCCAAGGCCAGGTTGGATGAGGCTTGGAGCAACCTGGGCTAGTGGAAGGTGTTCCTGCCTGTGACAGGGGGTCTAACAAGATGGTCTTCAAGGTCCCTTCCAAGCCAAACCACCCTGATTCTATCACAACAATTTGTTGTATCATTAAAGATTGATGCAGAGCGAGCTGTTTTTTCGATTAAATCCCTGAATTTCCAACATGGAGAGCCACATAATGTGTGTGTGAATAGAACTAACTTTGGGCTCTTGAGGCCATTGGCAGCTTCTCAATCAGGAAAAAGCACTCATGCAGACAAGAGGTCTCTCTGAGCTGGGAAAGCAAGCAGGCCTACTGCTGACCAAGAGATGGATTCACTTCAGTGTTCTACCCAAGCTGTGCCTCTGCCCTAGAACCAGCTTTTGACTGATCAGTTGTTGCATTAAGTATCCAGTGGTTGTAGAGAAAATTATATACTAACCTTTCCTTAACTACAGATTAGAGAAGTGTTGAAGTAGTTTTATTTCTGGAAATGTATAATCTTCTTACATTAACCTTCTGCCTTTGTGGAAAGGATTACTTGCACAGAGGAGCTGGGGCTGTGACAGGTTTGCAAGAAGAGAGTGCTGAGGGTGGTGCCTGCTCCCAAATTGCCTGCCCAGTTGCTTGGTAACAGATGCTCAGCTCTCAGGGGACTGGGAGCAGTGATTGTGTGGCTGGAGGAAACTGCTGACTCCTACACTGTGTCCTTTCCAGGGGGTTTAACACTGAGGGAAGTCAAACCCCACTGGTCTGAAGAGAAAATGGTTTTACATTTGTCAATATTCCATGTTTTGGGGTTGGGGGAGGTTGGTGGAGGATGTTCTCTGAAGGCAAGTCTGGCAGAGCAGATCATGAAGGCTGGCAAGGTGAACTCCTTGCTTCCTTGCACCTTGTCTCCTCAGCTCTGGCCTTGAGACATACAAAATACGAGAATTCTCACTGGTGGTGTCCATGGGGAGTTAAGCTGTTCAAATTTATTCAGAAAAATGAGCACTGACCCCTGGTTAAACAATGGCCACTTCAGGCAAACTCAGAGTAAATCTAGAAACTCTCTTCTTTCCGTGTCAGTGGTGCTCTTGACTAGCTGTTATGGTTTTGGTTGATGGGCCTAAATTTGGGCCTTGGAGTTCAGATTTGGGCCTGAAATTGTCAGCTGCCTTGAGCTGGGCTGAGCTAGCAAACAGCTGACTTCTTCTAGCCAGTAATATTATATTCCATACCATACTACATCATCTCAAAAGNTAAACCTGGTTTGGAGTTTTTTTTCCTGCTCCCTCTTCTTTTTCCCTTTGGCTGGTTGGGGGGAAGAGGAACATTTTCTCTCTGTACTTGGGCAGTTGGCATTCTGCTAGCTCAACCCAAGACACTAGCTTAGATCATTGGTGATTGATTAGTCTTGATTAGCTTAGATCAACTACAATTTATAACAGTTTTGGCCATGTTAACAAACTAAGTTTCTCTTGCCATCAGAGGCTGAGCTGGTGTCTCACTCTTTGCAGGTCACCTCTGCCATTGCCAGTCTTATCAAACACCCATTGAGGGCCACAGGGAGAGCTCAGCACCTTTAGGGAGCATCAGGTCAGCTTTTCCTGACAACTCCTCTCAGTGGATGACAATTCCCACTAATATAGTGGAGGGGTTTTTCACGCTCCCAGGAGCAAGGCTAGGAAAGTGCGAGCCGTGGGCAGCGGCGCTCCCTAGAATTGTGCCCCTTAGAAGCTGGGGTCGGCTCTTCCCGCTCCCGGCCCGGCGCGACCCCTCCGGCCGCAATACATCCACCCAGCCGAGAGTCCACGAGGAAAAGCCAAGTTTAATGGCGCGCGCTTGCTTTTAAGGGGGCGCGCGCAAATGCCCCGGATGTGGGTGGGGAAGAAGGGCAGAGATGGGGAGGAGACGGGTAGGAGTAACACACTTTATTGGGTACATGCAAACGAAGGGGAGGAGGGGAGGGAGGAGCGGCAAAGGGACCAATAGGGAGAACGAGGTGTGTGGGAGAATTCCAGGGGTATTGTGGGAAGAAGAAACTTGGATCGTAGTCATCTTAAGGGTACAGTGTCCATTCAAAAGCCTCATGGTCCCGATTCTGTTGCTGCACGCGCTGCCCGGGGTCCCGGGCCTCCATGTCCTCATCTGCCCAGCGCCTGTAATTCTTTCTCGGTCTGGTCTCCTCCGACAAACTCCCATTTACAGAAGTTAATGACACTCTGGGTTTTAGCAGAAAGCTTTTCAACAGAGGGAAATTCTCGTGTTCCTGACATATGAATGCAAAACTACCTTCTGAACCTATTCCAGTAGGTAACCACCTTACTAAAACCCAGTATAGCTTCAATTCCAAGCAGAACTGCACCTCACTATCCCAGGTGATAAAAGCTTCTACTGTCACACTGACTTTGCAGTAAAAAGAGAACTAGAGACTTCTTGAGTAAGAGTGAGATTCATCTCATCCTTTTATCATATTGCAACACCACTCAGATGATTGAATCAGACACAGCTGAAAAAGGAGGAATGTGAGGAGCTTTAACTCTGTGACGGGGAAAAAGAAACTCTGAATTTTCAAACATGTGCCAGGAGTCCACCCAGAAGTGTATGTACACCAAATAAACAGCTACCTGAGAATCCAGAAGAAAAAATAGAACTGGGCTTTGTTGTCCTGTAGTAAATCCCATGAAATGGAATACTCAGTGCAAATGCCATTTACACAGAGCAGTGCACATGCCTTTTGTGGTGCAGAGTCCTCTCTCTATTCCAGTTTAGTGAAATGCCTCAGCCAGCACCTCATCAGGTGTTTTAGGAGATAAAGGGCTTTGATGTGCTTGGCTAGAGGAAAAGCTGACTTTCCTACTACTGCAGGAAGAGAATATGCACAGCACCTCTGAACATGCCCTTTTTGCCTTGCCCTGAACTCCCACTGGTGAATGCACTTGGGTTCTCAAGGCCTAATACAAGTGCTGTGAAATCAGTGTAAGGCTCTGGTCAGCCAGTACACTCTTAAACTGCTCCCAGGAGAGTGCTGGGAGCCACCTGAGAGTGAAGAGACGGGAAAATACATATTTTGGAGTCCGTAAGAAAGCATGGTGAAGGATGGACATGACTAACTTGAGGAAGATGATTGCTCCAGAGGAAACATAGAGCAGTGACAGAACAAGGAGGAATGTTTTTAAGCTGAGAGTAGGTTTAGATGAAATAAATAATAACATTTTCCCTGTGAGGGTGAGCAGGCTCTGGCACAGGTTGCCCAGAGAAGCTGTGGCTGCCCCATCCCTGGGAGTGTCCAAGGCCAGATTGGACAGGGCTTGGAGCAAGCTGGGCTGGTGGAAGGTGTCCCTGCCCATGGCAGGAGTGGAACAAGATGATCTTTAGATCTCTCCAACTCAGGCCATTCAAGATGTGGACCTAAAACCAATTTCCAGTGAAGCTGTTGTTCCTTCTGACCTGTATTAGTTACATATTTACCTGTGACAGGAAGGATGCTCCCTGTTTTTCTCTCTTCTCCTTTGGAAACCAGGACTGACTGGGGTTTAATTGTGCCTTTTGTTTACTGGCACAGCAGGAGCAGCTGCCCCTGGAAGGCTATTCCAGCCCCTCAGGTGCCCATTCAAACACTGGGGATGAAAGTGTGCATGACCTGTGAGCACTTTGTGCTCCAAGGAGGCTGCAGTCTCTTCTCCAGCACATCATTGCTGTTCCTTTTGCCTCTAGACTTCTCCTGAGAAAATGCTTCTGGGGCTCAGGTATTAAAGTGAAAGAAAAAGTCTTTTGGGAGAACACTGAATAAATTCTGTGATAGTAACCAAGTTCAGAGTAATGCACATATTGTGTTACATAAGCTGGTTTGTGGCCATTTTTGTACCCAGGAAAATAAGGACCAACATTATTTCACTGCCAAAGTATCTCCAGCTGAGAAAAAAACCCACTTGAGTATGTTCTTAATTTTAAGCACATGAATAGATTCATAGCCCTTCAATTTCTGTTCTTTATTACTATGTAAAATTCTGAGCTCCTTTCTCAGATATTTTACTTCTTATTTCTTCTAATCAGGCAGAACTCCCAATAATTCCATAACACTCTTGAGGCATTCTGCAAGCTATTTGTAGGTGCTTTCAGCAGAAATAACTTGGACAAATCTCTCCTGCAGAGACTTCCAAGCAGGAGCAGCAGGGTGCAACATTCCCTCTGCCCCTTTTCTGTGACTCCACACTGAAAACCAGAGGGCCAAGTCAGGCCACTTCAAACCTGTGAAGCATCTGCTGACAGTGCCATGCTGACAAATGGAATAATGCAATCAGTAAGGCTGGGAAAAACCTCTGAGTCCAACCATCAACTCAGCATCACTGTGTTCACCACATAGCCATGCCAAAACTGTCACATCCACCTGTCTTCTGAATGCTTCCAGGGATGGTGATTCCACCACTGCCCTGGGCAGCTGTGCCAATGCCTGAACACCTTTCCAGTGAAGAAAGTTTTCCTAATATCTAATATAAACCTTCCCTGGTGCAATTGGAGGCCATTTCTTCTTTTCCTGTCACTTGTTAGCTAAGAGAAGAGCCTGATACCCAGCTGCCTCCTGTTAGGGAGCTGTAGAGAGCAAGAAGGTCCCTCTGAGTCCCCTTTTCTCCAGGCTGAGCCCCCCCCAGCAACTCCTCATCAGATTTGTGCTCCAGACCCTTCCCCAGCTACATTGCCCTTTTCTGGAGATGTTCCAGCACGTCAAGGATTTCAAGTATGGCTTCACCAGTGCTGACAATCACTAGTCCTGCTGCCACACTGTTTCTGATCCAGGCCAGGATGCCCTTTTGCCTTCTTGCCCACCTGGGCACACGTGGGCTCCTGTTCAGCCACTGGCACCAGCACCCTCAGGTAATTTTCTGCCAAGGACTTTCCAGCTGCTTATTCCCCAGCCTGGAGCACTGTAGAGCTTTGTTGTGACCCAAGGGCAGGACCTGGAGCTTGGCCTTCTTGAACCTCATGCAGTTGCCCCCAGCCCATGGATGCAGCTTGTCCAGATCCCTCTGTGGGCAGAGATTTGCTGCTTTCTGGCTGAATTGCAAATTGTATTTGTACAATTTAATCTGGTTTGGGATGAAAAGAGAAGGTTCACCCACAGATAAGATCTTCAGAAGATGATGGATGTATTTAGCTGGAGCAACCTACTCTAAAAATAGATCGCTGGTTCTTTTATTTTGGCAGAGAAACAATGAGGTGTGGGAAGAGGAGAAAGAGCCTGAGAAACTCCACATCCACTGCTCCCAGCTGAGCTCAGAGGCAAGGCTGGAAAATTGTTTCCTCCCAAGTTCTCCAGCCAGGGCTTTATCTAAAAATGTTTGAGAACTTATTTATCTTTATCTGAGGCTCCTAAGAAATGCATCTTAGGGGGTTTGAAAACTCACTTTCTCATCATGCCCTTAGTAATCTCTGCACTCAGTAAAGTTCAAGTTGATAAGATAAAGGAACAAAGGCCTTAAGACACTAAATTCCTAGAAGTTTCTGAAAATAAGTAGCCAAGGAGGGAAGAGCCAACCTATCAAAGATGT
This sequence comes from Sakesphorus luctuosus, assembly GCA_013396695.1. NCBI lineage: Eukaryota > Metazoa > Chordata > Aves > Passeriformes > Thamnophilidae > Sakesphorus > Sakesphorus luctuosus. Next base: position 859,947 of record VWZD01011778.1, read on the forward strand.
TACATTTATCGAGATTAAATCTATTTTCTCACAGAGCAAAAAGCTGCACTGTCATGTTTATGCCATGAGGAAACTGCCGTGGAAAAAGCGGATTAAAAACTTCCAGACATGAGGAAATCTTAAATCTTTTACTGGTCTCAAAGAAGTCAGTGCTGAAACAAGCTCTTTGGAAATCACATCCCTGGAATTGCCATTATCTTTACAATAGATATTTTAAAGGGAATTTCTCCTCAGTTTCAATCCATGGACTAGTATTAGTACGAGAATGGGAATATCTGTTCCTCAGAAGAACCTTTTCTTCTTAGTCTTCACATAAATAAATCACTTTAAAATAACCCCAATTTTTTTTCCTAACAGTTCCAGTTCTAATACACAAGGGACACTGTCCTAGTTCAGCAGGT
>VWZD01011779.1:20941-36727 GCA_013396695.1 Sakesphorus luctuosus
ATCCCATCCTATCCTATCCCATCCCATCCCATCCTATACTATCCATTATTCTACTCTATTATTATTCTATATTCTATTATTATAGATTATTATTCCCTATTATTTTGCTCCTCCCTCCTGGGGAGCACAGGCAGCAGCAGCAGCACCTTCAGAATGTTTTTCTTTTTTAATTATTTAAAATAAAAAGGGAGAAATCCCCCTTGGAACAAAGACTGTTTTGTTCTGTTTAGGAATAACCCCTCTGGTTTTTTTGGTTGGTTTTTTTCAGATTTTTTTTTTTTTGATGAGGAACCCCCAGAGCTGATCCCAAAAGGGCCGAGCCACAAAGCTCAGCTTTGCTTGCTCAGAACCAAATGGCTTTTTTTTCAGGAATAATCATCCTCCTGATCCCTGAGCTTTGGGGTGGGGAGGAGAAGAAAGCAGAACATTCTCCTGTTCTTTCTGGCTTTAATTAATCCCACAATTAACCAGGCCCTGCCCCTCCAAACACGGCGACTTTAAGGCCCATTTAATCCCAATATGAAAACAACTGGAAACAACTTCACAGCAGAGCTGGAGGTTCATTTCTCTCCCTTCATTTCCCCCCAAATCTCTCTGATTCTTTGGGACATTCTGCTGATAAACAGAATATTTGCCCCAAGTTTGAGGCTTTAGAGAAGAGATTTCAGCAGAGGAGAATGAAATTCCATATTCATGGCACAGCATTTCCCTCCCAAACCCAACTGAAACCATTTTTCCTGTGGTCTTTTTGACCAGAAAAATGAACTTAGTCAACACATTACATAATTCTTCTCCAGCCCAGCATGTTCCCAAGACTTCTCTCCCCCCATCCATCACTGATATTTCACTTGCACCGAGATTTTGGAGCTCTAAAATTGCCAAGGCTGCAAACACGGCTCCATAAATCAAACCCTGATCTCATCCTGCTCCTGTAAATCCACTCAAACCTTCAGCCTTGAAAGCACCAGGGCTTATTGCAAAACTCAAATTATGCATTAAAAAAGAGACATCCATATTCAGAGAGTCCTCAAAGTCCTCCAAGTCCCGAGCAGGAGCTCCAGCAGGTCCCTCACCTGCTCCTCCCTGATCCTCACCTGCCCTCTAAAGGCACCAGGGGAAACTACACACAATGAAGATCTGAAGGTGTTCCACACACTCCTCTTTTCCAATTTCTTTCCCTCATCAGCCTCTCCTCCACGATTTTCCAACTGTTCAGCCACTCTGGAAGGTCCAAGGCTCAATGTGAGCAGAGCCCAACCCACCCAGTGACAATCCTGGTCTCACCAATTCCAAGCAAACTCCTCCAAGTCCTGAGCAGGAGCTCCAGCAGGTCCCTCACCTGCCCCTCCCTGATCCTCACCTGCCCTCTAAAGGCACCAGGGGAAACTACAGAGAATAGACCTGAAGGTGTCCACGTGCTCCTCTTTCCATTTTCTTTCTCTCCCTCCAACTTTCCAACTGTTCAGCCACTCTGAAAAGTCAAGGCTCAACTACACACAATGAAGACCTGGAGGTGTTCCACACACTCCTCTTTCCATTTTCTTTCCCTCCTTGGCCTCTCCCTCCAACTTTCCAACTGTTCAGCCACTCTGGAAGGTCCAAGGCTCAATGTGAGCAGAGCCCAACCCACCCAGTGACACTCCTGTTCTCACCAACTCCAAGCAAAGTCCCCCAAGTCCTGAGCAGGAGCTCCAGCAGGTCCCTCACCTGCTACTCCCTGTTCCTCACCTGCCCTCTAAAGGCACCAGGGGAAACTGCAGGGAATAGCCCTGAAGGTGTCCACACACTCCTCTTTCCATTTTCAGGCTCTCCCTCCAACTTTCCAACTGTTCAGCCACTCTGGAAAGTCCAAGGCTCAATCTGAGCAGAGCGCAACCCACCCAGTGACACTCCTGGTCTCAGTAATTCCAAGCAAACCCCTCCAAGTTCCTGAGCAGGAGCTCCAGCAGGTCCCTCACCTGCTACTCCCTGTTCCTCACCTGCCCTCTAAAGGCACCAGGGGAAACTACACACAATGAAGACCTGAAGGTGTCCACACCCTTCTCTTTTCCATTTTCAGCCTCTCCCCCACGACTTTCCAACTGTTCAGCCACTCTGGAAAGTCCAAGGCTCAATCTGAGCAGAGCGCAACCCACCCAGTGACACTCCTGGTCTCAGTAATTCCAAGCAAACTCCTCCAAGTTCCTGAGCAGGAGCTCCAGCAGGTCCCTCACCTGCCCCTTCCTGGCCCTGACCTGCCCTGGAATAATTTAGATTGGAAAAGACCTCCAAGATCACCAAGTGCAACCTCTGACCCATCACCCGCTTGTCAATTGGAGTGTTTCACCCAAAGACATCCAAAGGCCTCCCAGCAGGACATCCCATCATTATTTTATGGACATCATAAAAAATTCCTTTCTCAAAAATAACCTAAAAAATATTAAAATAATAAAGTCTAAATGACATAAATCCAATTGACAAGAATGAGATGGGAGAGGTGGAAGAGTTGAGGAACTTCCCCAATGGGAAGTCCCCACCAGCCCTTCTCCTGCCACCAGCCTGGATCCATCCCACCCCTCCAGCCCCTCCTTGTCTCCTTTTCAACCTCCCAAATTCCACTCCCCTTTTTTCAAAGCCTGAAATAACCAGCAGCTCGCACCAAAAAAATAAAATAAAATTACAAAAAAGGGCAATTAGAAAGCCAGAAATTCCTCCAAGTCCTCATTAAGGAAAAGTTTTATATCCCTCCAACATGTGGCACTGGGAAAACCTGGCAGAGGGAGAAGTGCCCTTGTCCACCTTTCCTTGGCAGACACGACCTGGTTCCTTTTAGGAGCCTTTTTTTTCCATTTCAAATTTACTACTTAATTTTATGGGAAACAAATAAAAGGGGGACCTGCAGATTACAAATCTATTAAGGATAAAAAACACCAGCCTGCAAATAAAACCCGAGAAAAATCTCACACCTCCCCTCCAGCCCTTTCCAATTTGCCTTTATGTGCCTTTGAAGAGAAAAAAGCCTCTCTTGGTGCAGCTGGGAGGTCCCCCCTCAGTGCCAGCTGCTGGCACACGTGTGGCATCACCATCCAGACCTTGCCAACATGCAAAATGATTGTCCCATCCCTCTTTTCCAGGTAAATCATTCCACCTGTTGCTGATAAAGGGGAAAAAACCCAGGTTTTTGAAGTGTATTTTAAGTGTATTTAGTTGTATTTTCCTCCCTCCACACGAGGTGGGTCAGGGAAGGTGAAGAAGGAAATTCAGTCTGGTGGGTTTCACCTGGTTTGGCTCCACCTGGAGCTGCACCTGCTTTTCATAAGGTGTGAAGGTCACCCCAAAGGGCTCTGGAGGCACCACAGGGCCTGGGGTCAGGAGAAGAGGAGGGAGAGATCTCCAAGAGGGACAGGGATGGGAAACAAAACATGGAAACCCTCCTGGGGTGGGACCATGGGAACCTTGGGAAGGTCATGAAGGTCGAGAGCAAAGTCCTGCAGGTGGGGCAGGGAAACCCCAGGGCAGATCCAGAATGGGGAGAAGGGATGGGGAGCACCATGGGCTGGTGCCACAGCAGCAGGGCAGGACAGGGGGGATTGTGCCCCTGTGCCCCCTCAGGGGAGCCCCCAAACCCCCCAGAACTGCCCCAGCCCTGGGCAACAACAGCCCAAGGACGTGGAGCTGCTGCAGCGAGTGCAGAGGAGGCCCCGGAGATGGTGCAGGGCTGGAGCCCCTCTGGGCTGGAGCCAGGCTGGGAGAGCTGGGGGGGTCACCTGGAGAAGAGAAGGCTCCAGGGACAGCTGAGAGCCCCTGGCAGGGCCTGAAGGGGCTCCAGGAGAGCTGGAGAGGGACTGGGGACAAGGCCTGGAGGGACAGGACCCAGGGAATGGCTTCCCACTGCCAGAGGGCAGGGCTGGATGGCAGGACATGGGCTGAAGCTGCACCAGGGGAGGGGCAGGTTGGACAGGGCTTGGAGCAGCCTGGGCTGGTGGGAGGTGTCCCTGCCCATGGCAGGGGGTGGGATGGGATGATCTTTGAGGTCCCTTCCAACCCATCCCATTCAGGGATAACTTTCATCCCAGGGAACGAATCCAATCACCAATAAGGTCACTCAGAGTCAGGTCAGCACAACCCACCCAGATTGTTTTCCTGCAGTGCCACTGAAATTCTGTGCCAGTGAAACTCCAACTGACTTTGCTCCATCCGGAGAGGACCAACCTGGTCTGCACATGGGACAGAGAAATTTGGGGTGGCATGAGATGACAGCACAGCCATTGGGAAGAATCATCTGAAAAGAACCTTCATTTTGTTTTATTGTATTTTCCCCCTTGCCCAGTGACTGGTGGAGCCCTGTCAGAACAACCCCAAAGATTTCCTTCTGCAAGTAATCAGAAGATCTTCAAGGCCATGGGACCTCCTCATCCACCCCATAAATTCCAAGCTGCCTTTTTTTCCCTTTCCAAGCCAAGTGCAAAAGGGAGATCCTCCCATCTCCCAAGCTCTTATTAATGTTGCTCTTCAAACGCTCTGGAGATGCTTCAATGAACAGCCCTGGAGAAATAGGAACCAGAAGTTCATCCTGAAGCCTTGTGGGTCCTTCAGAAAAAAATTCTTTCCAGAGAGAGTAATCAGGCATTGAGACACTGAGACCGACACAGACACTGAGCTTGGCCGTGGCACTGAGTGCCATGATCTGGTAAAGGGACTGGACTTGGCCCAAGGGTTGGACTTGATGATCTGGGAGGTCTTTTCCAACCCAATCCATTCTATCATTCTGTGATTCAAGGGCCAGACCCACCATTGCATTCCAGTCTCAGTGTCTGTGTGTTAATTGGAGGTGATGGACACCAAAGGATGGTGGACACCTCAAGAGCAGAGTTTGCCAAGTCCTCCTTCGCCACCCTGTGAGCTCCCTCAAAGTCACAGAAGAACATGAAGCCAAATTTGACCTCCCTGTGATGCACCAGCGCCAATCCTGGAGCTCCAGGACTGACCCAGCCCCATTCTCAGCTCCTGAGGCAGGAGAAGCCTCACAGGAATGAGAACTGAGGAGCTCTCAGTGCCATTTCCAGGAAAACCAGCCCAAATATGCTCCTAATTTCTTGCTCAGCACAAAGAGCCTCCAAAGCTCTGCCCTGAGTTTGCAGAACTCCTGCAATGAGTTAGGAATGATGAGGTGAGAGGTTCCTCCTCTGGCCAAGCTGTGGAGGACACACCACCACTGTCTGGGTTCCTCCTCCCTGAGGTCCTGCTCGGCCCCAGAACAAGGGGAGCAGCTTGGAAAACATCTGCTCCTCTTCCTCTGCCCTGCCATGCCCTAAAAACACGTTGTAAAAGTTCCCAGGGTGGCACAGGAGGGGCCAGGGCTGGTTCTCTGCCAGCTCTGGGTTCCTGAATTTCAAACAGGGACCTCATGAGCCTGTTGGGTGCACTGAGTTAAGGAGAAGGTGAGGGGTGAAATGTGGATTTTTTTTCCAGGCTGACCTTGGAAACCAGGCTCTGGTTCCTGCAGGAAACCAGCAACAAAGGTTGGGAAAGGGATGGGCCATTTAGTCATTGGGAGAGTGGAAAAAGGTGAAGGAAAAAGCAGCTCATGTAAAAGATTTCAAGGGCATCATGAAGACCAGGTTGGACAAGGCTTGGAGCAACCTGGGCTGGTGGGAGGTGTCCCTGCCCATGGAACTGGATAAGCTTTCAAGTCCCTTCCAACCCAAAGCATTCCATGACTTACTGTACCATAAATCCAAGTATGGGGTTGGATTACAGCAAAACAGGGTTTGCAGGACAGGAGGTGGTTTGGAATGTGTGACAGTGACCACTCACCCCAGCCTTGGAGAGGGAAGCAGGGGGACTGAAGGACAGGAAGCTCAAGAGGAGCCAGCAGTGTGCCCAGGTGGCCAAGAAGGCCAATGGCATCCTGGCCTGGATCCAAAGTAGCGTGGCCAGCAGGCCCAGGGCAGTGAGCCTTCCCCTGGCCTCTGCCTTGGGGAGGCCACACCTTGAGTGTTGTGTTGAGTTGTGGGCCCCTGAGTTGAGGCAAGAGATTGAGGGGCTGGAGCGGGGCCAGAGAAGAGCAAGGAGGCTGGAGAAGGGAGTGGAGCACAAGTGCTGTGGGGAGAGGCTGAGGGAGCTGGGGGTGTTTGTGCTGGAGAAGAGGAGGCTGAGAGGTGACCTCAGCACTGTCTGGAAGTGCCACATCAGGGAAGTTGTGGCCAGCTGGGGGTTGGTCTCTTCTCCCAGGCACTCAGCAATAGGACAAGGGGGCACGGGGGGCTCAAGCTCTGCCAGGGCAAATTGAAGTTGGAGAGCAGAAAAAACTTCTTTGCAGAGAGAGTGCTCAGGCATTGGAATGGGCTGCCCAGAGAGGGGGTGGATTCCCCATCCCTGGAGGTTTTTCAGCTGAGCTTGGCCGTGGCACTGAGTGCCATGATCTGGTAAAGGGACTGGAGTTGGACCAGGGGTTGGACTTGATGATCTGGGAGGTCTTTTCCAACCCAATCCATTCTAGGATTCTGTGATTGGCTTTCATATCAAGGCAAGGGATAAACCCAACACACTCCATCATTAATTCCAGAGAGAGTCAGACTTGTCTCCTGGAGAGATGAAGGACAGAAAGATCTGGAGGTTTTTATTGCAAGCAAAAAGCCCTCGAAAGAATCCTGAATGATCTGAGCTGGAAGGGACCTTAAAGCCCATCCAGTGCCACCCCTGCCATGGGCAGGGACACCTCCCACCAGCCCAGGCTGCTCCAAGCCCTGTCCAACCTGGCCTTGGACACTCCCAGGGATCCAGGGGCAGCCACAGCTTCTCTGCCCAACCTGTGCCAGGGCACAGGGAGGGATTTCTCCCATACACAAGGTAGGAAATCTTTGCCTTTCCCAACTCAGGATGAAACTTTATAATGAAATAAGGGAAAAGGGCGACAAAAAATCGATTATCACCCTTGACTTCAGGCTTTTCCAGGCTTTTACCTGCCCAGGGAAGATGGAAAACGTGGACATTCTCTCATCCGGTGGTGATGAGAGGGAGGAAGAGAAGAAAGAAGCACCTGCTCCTCTGATTGGATCACACATTTTTAGGCTTATTATACATTTTTAGACAAGAAAATCCTCTCACCATTCCATTTGTTCCATTTTCCCTGATTTCAGGATCCCACCCAGGGACAATTCCTGGAAGTGAAATCAAAGTTTCCTCAAAACCTCAACAGAGAAACCTCCACCTGAGAGAGCTCAGAGAAAACTCTTCTTCCCACTGGTTGTTTTCAGTGTTTGATTCAGCCACCCAAAATTTCTTTGGAAGAGGATTCCACACATTGGATTTCATGGACAGCTCTCCTTTGGACAGAGGGGTTTGAAACAGAAGGTTCAAAACAAGAAACAGAAGGCTCTGAAAAAGACTGCAAAGAAGAAAATTCCAAAGATAAAAAAAAGAAGATGCCAAACAAGAAAAAGGATTCAAAGAAATCCCAAAGAAAAAGATGTTGAAGATTCCAAAGATGAAGAAGAAAAAGATTCCAAAGAAGAAGATACTTCCAAAGAAGGAAAAGAAGATCCCAAGAAGAAATAGAAGGTTCAAAAGAAGAAACAGAAGGTTCAAAAAAAAACCCCAGAAAACTCTAAAAAAGATTGCAAAGAAAAAAAAATCCAAAGAAGTAGAAGCAGAAGAAAAAGATTCCAAACAAGAAAAAACTGATTCCAAACAAGGAAGATTCCAAAGAAAATTCCAAAGAAAAAGGTTTTGAAGATTCCAAATATGAAGACAAAGGTTCCAAAGAAGATTACACTTCCAAAGAAGAAAAAGAAGATCCCAAGAAGAAACAGGAGGTTCAAAAGAAGGAAAAGAAGGCTCAAAAGAAGATTACAAAGAAGAAAACTGTGATGATGTGGTGGGGCTCATCCACATTCCACACACAAGAATTTCCATCAGGAAACTCTCCCAGGACTTCAGGAGTCCCAGCACCAAGATGGTCACCTCATGCAGATATTGGACTATCAAGCTCTGGAGAAGATCTTTGGGAATACTTTGGAAGATCAGTTATTTTATAGAGTTAGAGAAGCCCAGAATGGGTTGGGTGGGAAGGGAAGTATGAAGGGCATCCAGTCCAACAGGGACATCGGTCAGACCAGGTTTCTCAGAGCCTTGTCCAACCTGGCTTTGAGTGTTTGCAGGGATGGGGCAGCTACTGTGCCCCTGGGCAACCCGTGCCAGGGTCTTGCCACCCTCTTTGTGACAAAGTTCTCTCTTATATCAAACCTAAATCATAGAATCCTAGAATGGATTGGGTTGGAAAAGACCTCCCAGATCATCAAGTCCAACCCTTGGGCCAACTCCACTCCCTTTACCACATCATGGCACTCAGTGCCACGGCCAAGCTCAGCTGAAAAACCTCCAGGGATGGGGAATCCACCCCCTCTCTGGGCAGCCCATTCCAANGATGCCCCTTGGATGTAAAACCACCCCCTGTCCTCCCACCACAGGTCCTGCCATAAAATGTGCCCCCGTTCCTGAGGACACCATGGCCAATGTCCCCTGATCCTCCTGCCAGGGGCAGTTCAGGACTGGCACTTGCCAAGTGTGGGCAAACAGGGACAGAGTTTGATGGATCCTGGGACTGAAAACGAGCCCCGACAGCCTTTGGTAAACAACTCCTGTGGTCTGGCCTGAGAACAGCTCTTGAAGCAGGAGAAGGATCCCAGAGGGGGGCATTTTATCTGATCCATGACTAGAAGAACCATTCCCATGCCCCAAGCCAGCCCTTCCTGGGCTGACCAGTGAAGCAATCCCCCCACAACTGAGGCCTGCCATTCTCCCACCATCCTGGAGCCACCATAGCTGGGACCAATAAACCTTCTCAATAGCAGCATGAAAACTCCTCCTTTCATCCCTTCTCCCCTCCAGAAAAGGTGGCAACTGCCATTCAAAATGCCCAACCAAAGCAGCCTTCAGATCAACTCCACAGCCCCACCACGAAGCCACAAAAACAAGTGACCAAGCCCAGAGAGAGCAAAGCTGTGGCTCATGGACTGGGCTTTGTGGGTCTTCTGGAAAGAGTTACCAAAGATAAAACAATCTTTCCATCATCTGATTTAAAAGGCACTTCTGGGCAATGTCTCTCTTGAAAATCAACATAAATTTGCATTTCTCCCCTGGAGGCTCTCACTTCCAAAGGCTTCTCATTGGGCTCTAACAATGCAAGTGCCCTTTCTCGGGGAACAATGACAAGTCCTGCCTTTCTTAATGGATTCTCCTCCCCTGCAGAAGCCAAAGGGAAAAATGTGATGGGGATTGAGAGCATCGGGATGTGCCCCCCAAACTGCTCAGTGTCCTCAGCAAAACATGAGGGAGAACTGGGAAACAAGGAGGGAAGATGTGCCCAAGGAGATGCCAATCTCACCACAGGAGCCACCTCAGGTTCCTCCCCGAGCCCTTTGCTCTTCCATCGCCTGCTGGAAAGGCTTTAGAGGGGACACAATGGAAGGGACAATGACAAGTCCTGCCTTTCTTGATGGATTCTCCTCCCCTGCAGAAGCCAAAGGGAAAAATGTGACGGGGATTGGGAGCATCGGGATGTGCCCCCCAAACTGCTCAGTGTCCTCAGCAAAACATGAGGGAGAACTGGGCAACAAGGAGGAAAGATGTGCCCAAAGAGATGCCAATCCCACCACAGGAGCCACCTCAGGTTCCTCCCCGAGCCCTTTGCTCTTCCATCGCCTGCTGGAAAGGCTTTAGAGGGGACACAATGGAAGGGACAATGACAAGTCCTGCCTTTCTTGATGGATTCTCCTCCCCTGCAGAAGCCAAAGGGAAAAATGTGACGGGGATTGGGAGCATCGGGATGTGCCCCCCAAACTGCTCAGTGTCCTCAGCAAAACATGAGGGAGAACTGGGCAACAAGGAGGAAAGATGTGCCCAAAGAGATGCCAATCCCACCACAGGAGCCACCTCAGGTTCCTCCCCGAGCCCTGGTGGCAAAGTGGACCTTTGCTCTTCCATTGCCTGCTGGAAAGGCTTTAGAGGGGACACAATGGAAGGGACAATGACAAGTCCTGCCTTTCTTGATGGATTCTCCTCCCCTGCAGAAGCCAAAGGGAAAAATGTGATGGGGATTGAGAGCATCGGGATGTGCCCCCCAAACTGCTCAGTGTCCTCAGCAAAACATGAGGGAGAACTGGGCAACAAGGAGGAAAGATGTGCCCAAAGAGATGCCAATCCCACCACAGGAGCCACCTCAGGTTCCTCCCCGAGCCCTGGTGGCAAAGTGGACCTTTGCTCTTCCATTGCCTGCTGGAAAGGCTTTAGAGGGGACACAATGGAAGGACAGGGAATGGAGTTAAGGCACTTCAGAGCCTGAGAAGTCACCGAGCTGCTGCTCAGGGAGACTTCAGAAAGCCATTCATCTTCTGAGGGGGCCACCACCAACGGCCTCATGGTGGCTCTGCCACAACAAGCTCCTCCTGGGAGGTCCTGTCAGGATTCCCGGGCCTGAGGAAGCCAGAGAAGATAAGGCTGAGCTGTGGGATCACCCAAGAACACAATGGGCTTTTCAACACAGAGGACCAGGACAAAAACTCCTGCCACCCATGTGGCAGCCTGTCCAAAGCACCAGGGACAGGTGGCACATCAGAACAGAAGCCCTTGTGCCCACTTCAGGACACTCCATGGAGACTCCCACAAGGAGTTGGGAGGTGTGGGAAGCTCAGCCCAGGGTGTTTGCACCAACCCAAAAATTTGACATAATCACAGGATTGGGTGGGAAAGGACATTTAAAGGGCATCCGGTCCACCCCCTTGCAAGGATCAGGGACATCTTCAACCAGCCCACGTTGTTCGGAGCCCTGTCCAGCCTGACTGTGGGGCCAGGGCAATACAGAGGAGCAGGACCAAACTCCTGCCACCCACCTCTGGCCCCAGGCAGCTCAGCCTGTCCAAAGCACCAGGGACAGGTGGCACATCGGTACTGGAGCCCCTCTGCCCACTTCAGGACACTCCATGGAGACTCCCACAGGGAGTTGGGAGGTGTGGGAAGCTCAGCCCAGGGTATTTGCACCAACCCAAAAACTTGACACAATCACAAGATTAGATGGGAAGAGACCTCCAAAGGGCATCCAGTCCAACCCCCTGAAAGGACCAGGGACATCTTCAACCAGCCCAGGTTGTTCAGAGCCCTGTCCAGCCTGACTGTGGGAGTGTCCAGGGGTGGGGCAGCCAGTTCTGTCCTGTCCTGTCCTGTCCTGTCCCCAGGGGTGTTTGGTCCTCAGCAGAAAACCAGCACTGACTGTGTTGGATCCATAATTTGTCAATAATTACAGACCCTTAATAGGTAGATTAAAGCCACAGTTTTCAAGCAGAGAGACCCAAAGACAAGTTCCTGCTCCATCTGTGGGATCCAGCTGAGGATTCATCCCAAAAATCCCACTGGGCCCATTCAGGACAAATGAAAACATGTCAACATCAAGCAGGAACTTCCCACCTTTAACTTCATGTCCTCAACAACCAAGAGGCCCATGAACACCGGAGGTTTTCTGTCACCCCCAAGCCAGTCCCACAACAGAAATGCCCCAGGAACAGATGGAAAGCAAACCCATCCCATGGATTTATCCCATCAGAGCTCCCACCTTGGACTGTTCGCTGGAAGCACAACAAGCTTTGAGCAACGTGGACACGGAGGAACAACTTCACCCTTCAGAAACAAGAGAACCACTTCCCATGGTGAAGATGCCAAAGAAACCCAAGTGCTGGGCACCAGCTCCATGAATTCCTGGGGCTTGGGCACAGCCAGGACCCAGGGGCACAGAAACAACTCCCTTGGTCCAGGAGGAGGATCTGAGGCACGTGAGACAAAGGTGGGACAGAAGGTTTGCACCCAGAAGGGCAACTGGGATTGGCCAATGGCTCTGGGAGGGTTTATGGTGTCCATAGACTGGGAAAATTAACGAATTCAGCTAAAAATTAACAAGCTCAGTTGCTGTTGGGACAGATGCCCATCAAGCAAATCACAGAATCAGAGAATCAGTGGGGTTGGAAGAGACCTCTGAGATCATCAAGTCCAACCCTTAATCCAACCCCACTTTGATTACCAGATCATGGCACTCAGTGCCACGGCCAGTCTCACCTTAAAAACCTCCAGGGATGGGGAATCCACCCCCTCTCTGGGCAGCCCATTCCTCCCAGACAATGTCTACATGGAATCATGGGATGGGTTCGGTTGGAAGGGACATTAAAGGCCATCTCATCCCAACTTCACCAGCCCAGGCTGCTCCAAGCCCTGTCCAGCCTGGCCTGGGACACTCCCAGGGATCCAGGGGCAGCCACAGCTTCTCTGGGAATTCCATTCCAGCCCCTCACCACCCTCACAGAGAAGAATTCCTTCCCAATATCCACCTATCCCTGCCCTCTGGCAGTGGGAAGCCATTCCCTGTGTCCTGTCCCTCCAGGCCTTGTCCCCAGTCCCTCTCCAGCTCTCCTGGAGCCCCTTCAGGCCCTGCCAAGGGCTCTCAGGTCTCCCTGGAGCCTTCTCTTCTCCAGGTNACCTGGGCCAGGGCCTGCCCACCCTCCCAGCCACCAATTCCTTCCCAATATCCCACCTATCCCTGCTCTGGGTCAGTTGGAAGCCCAAAGTTGGACATCTCCCACCTCACCTGTCTGCAGGGCTGGATCAGCTGGAAAACAATTCCTTGCTCAGATCCAGAACTGACCCTAAAAGCAGAACAAAACTGGGCAAACTCCATATTTTCCCTTCTCCCTTCCCTTTTTCTTTGCTCAGGGAGAGGTTCTCCATCACCACCTTCAGTCCTAGCACCTGGATCGTTCCAGAAAAGGAGATTTTCCTTGGACATTTGGCATTCCAGGAAAATCTTCAAATACCCTTCAAGCTCCAGGTGCAGGAAAACCAAAAATTATCCCTAAATTTTTAACAAGGACACCTGACTTGGTTTGTACAAAGCAAACACATGGAGGGTTTTTGCTCTGAGTTGTGGTGGGGCCCTTTTTATGGCAGCAAATAAATATTGCACCAGGTAACAAGAAAAACAATAAAACTCAGAATCAGCCCTAAAAACAACAATATCAAAGAGCCACGTGTGGGAGTGCCTAAAAAACAGGCTTTTCCCTGCCTTTGAAGAGGTTTTACGTCCTTTTCCACGGGGATCACAGGTCTCAATTTATATAAAACAAATGTATAAATGGGCTGGGAGAGCCTTGGAAAAGAGTTGGGAAGGGAAGGAAGAGATTCCCACGATGAGTGAGAGGCAAAACTCGTCGGATACAACGACAGAGATTCCTCCACTCCAGAGTACAGTAGGTTTTAATTATATTGCAATAAAGAGCTCTCTCTATATATGCATTTCTTCTGATTTACTACATGGCTTCTTTACATTATAAGCCAAGTGTGTTTCTTTTTTTTTTTAAGGAAAAACCAGGGTTTTTTTCCAAAAGAAAAAAGAAATAATTAAAAATAGAAGCGGAAAATTCTGGGAGCTCTTTGTTTATTGGGACCCCAACTGATCTTAATGAAAAATATGGTTATAATTTTTTTAATTTTTTTTTTACAAACCCCAGCACTTTTATGTTCTGCATAAGGAAAGTCCCTACAATGTAACCTCCAGGGCACTTTTGAAAGAAATAAAAAAAAAAACAACTAACCCTCAAATGGTCACAGGAGCTCTCTGGCCAAAAACCCCAAAGATGTGGCTTGCAAAAAATTCCAAGTATCCACAACAAGTGAAACTGGATGTAGGAAAGTATGTTCTCAACATTTCCTTCTGTTTCTGGGGAAACTGGAACCAGATGGTCCCTCCCAGCACACTGAGAAGGGCTCACTAAGCAGCTGCAGATGGAGCCCGACGGCTGCTCATCGTCCTTTGTGGGGCTGATGGATCCCATCCTGCTCCACGGGGTCACCTGGGGGGGAATCTGGGATGGGCCTCCCCTTGGAGCCTCCAGTGTCACCCTGCTGAAAGGCAGGAGGGCTCTGCAGAGGGATCTGGAGAGACTGGAGAGATGGGCTGATTGCAATGGGCTGGAGTTCAACAAGGCCAAGGGCAGGTCCTGCCCTTTGGCCACCCCAAGCCCTGCAGCGCTCCAGGCTGGGCACAGAGTGGCTGGAGAGCAGCCAGGCAGAAAGGGACCTGGGGGGACTGAGGGACAGGAAGCTCAAGAGGAGCCAGCAGTGTGCCCAGGTGGCCAAGAAGGCCAATGGCATCCTGGCCTGGATCCAAAGGAGCGTGGCCAGCAGGCCCAGGGCAGTGAGCCTTCCCCTGGCCTCTGCCTTGGGGAGGCCACACCTTGAGTGTTGTGTTGAGTTCTGGGCCCCTGAGTTGAGGCAAGAGATTGAGGAGCTGGAGCGGGGCCAGAGAAGAGCAAGGAGGCTGGAGAAGGGAGTGGAGCACAAGTGCTGTGGGGAGAGGCTGAGGGAGCTGGGGGTGTTTGTGCTGGAGAAGAGGAGGCTGAGAGGTGACCTCAGCACTGTCTGGAAGTGCCACATCAGGGAAGTTGTGGCCAGGTGGGGGTTGGTCTCTTCTCCCAGGCACTCAGCAATAGGACAAGGGGGCACGGGGGGCTCAAGCTCTGCCAGGGCAAATTGAAGTTGGAGAGCAGAAAAAACTTCTTTGCAGAGAGAGTGCTGAGGGATTGGAATGGGCTGCCCAGAGAGGGGGTGGATTCCCCATCCCTGGAGGTTTTTCAGCTGAGCTTGGCCGTGGCACTGAGTGCCATGATGTGGTAAAGGGACTGGAGTTGGCCCAAGGGTTGGACTTGATGATCTGGGAGGTCTTTTCCAACCCAATCCATTCTGTGATTCTAAATCCAGGAGTGCATCCATTGGGATGAATCCTCTTCTGCTGAGTGAAAATGGGGATTTTGCAACCAAAAAGCTTTTGGTGCCTCTGGAGTCACTTCCATGGTCATTAAGACTAATTTAGCTTCTTGGAAGGCTTAATTATGAGGGGTTAGTGTTGGATATTAGGAAAAAATTCCTCTCTGGAAGAGTGGGCAGCCTTGGCACAGGGTGCCCAGGGCAGAGGGGGAGTCACCACCCCTGGCACTGCTCAGACAACAAGTAGATGTGGCACTTCACAGTTTAGTTAAAGGGACTGGAGTTGGCCCAAGGGTTGGACTTGATGATCTGGGAGGTCTTTTCCAAACCAATCCATTCTAGGATTCTGTGAGAATCTGGAGTTGGGATGTGCAGAGAGATGAGCTGGGAAGCAAAAGGATGAAGGAGAGACCAAGGGCTGGTTAAGGTCAGCAACTAATTGGGTTTTAAAGCATGTTAGAACAGTCCAATGGATTGTTTCTATAAAGGGGTTTCTTGGAAGGCTTCAAGGCAAGCCTGGGTAGCCCTTGGAACAACCTGGTCCAGTGGAAGGTGTCCCTGTCCATGTTGGACCTAGATGGTCTTCAACCCTCCCAACCCAACCCATGGCAGGATTTGATGATTTCTTTTCTTGCAGAACTGGAAAAAAATGGTCTCAAGTATCTTCCTGTGCCCTGGTGAGGGATCAGAGGACCATCCTCTGGGATTGCTGTGGAATTGGGTGGAAAGTGGGACAGCCAAGTCCTTCCAGTTCAGTGGGATGGACAGTTCAGATGGACAACCATGGAAATACACCCAGGACTCCTCCTGATACCCTGGAATGAGCTCTGAGACCCAAATTCCAGAGGGCTGGTGACAAACCACTCTGGTTTCAAACCCCAGCAGATGGAAAGATGGGAAAAACTGGGAGTTTTTTCCCATTGGGAAGCTGATTTTGCAGCACAGCAAAGGTTAGTGAGCTGTAAGAGTTGAGCCAAGGGCACTGAGGTTGGCACTTCAGTG
>VWZD01011781.1:0-20254 GCA_013396695.1 Sakesphorus luctuosus
CCCCTCACCCCGGCCCCGCGGCCAGTGACAGCCCCTGGCCCACACCGCGGCCCTCAGGGCTCGGGGGGAACCCGCGCGGCTCCCGGAGCTCCCTGGGGACAAACGCGGCCCCGAAGCCTCACGCGTGGGTCGGGTCGGTCCGGCCGGGGGTCCCTCTGCCCCGCCGCTCCCGCCCCTCACAGTGGCCTCGAGCCCGGTGCGGTGTCCCCTCCGGGCCCCGTGGGGCTCTCCCCGGGCTGTGCCCCCTGTCCCCCCCCCGGGCCGTACCTGTAGGCCAGGGACATGCACTCGAAGAGCTTCGTGAGGGACGCGTCGATGCTGAGGCGGCCGCCAGCGCCGCCGCCGCCACGGGCCGCCCCGAACTGGTAAGTCTGGCAGGTCTGCTCGTTGACCGTGTCGAAGTCGTAGCCCTTCTTGGGCGGGTGTTCGCTGTGCGGCGACGAGACCATGAAGTGCCCCGAGTGGATGATCTGCGGGCCCGGGGGCTGCCCCCGGCGCGGCCCGACCCGCCGCCCCCCGCCCGGAGAGGCCCCGCCATCGTCCGTGTCCGAGGAGTCCTCGTCGGGCTGCGCGCGGGGGGACAGCGGCCCCGCGGCCCCGAGCAGCCCAGCCGGCCGCATGAACACGTCGGCGGCCATGGCCCCGCTGCCGCCCGGCAGAGCCCGCCCGGCACAGCAGAGCACAGCCTGCCGCCCGCCCTACTCCGCTCCGCTCCGCCCCGCCCGGCACAGCGAGCGAGCCCGGCCCACCCCGCGCTGCCCCGTCCGGCAGAGCCCGCCCCGCCCAGCTCCGCCCCGCCCGGCACGGTCCGGCCCGGCCCCCGCCGCACTTAAAGGGGACGGAGCGGTCCCGCCGCCGACACCGACACCGAGGGACCGGCCCACGACACCACGGGAGCGGCCTCAGGAGCCACGGCCCACATGGGTCACTGTCACACACCTGGGTCACTGTCACACATCGGTCATTGTAACACACCTGGGTCACCCTCACACACGTGGGGGTGGGTCACTGTCGGTCACTGTCACCCACTCCAGTCACTGTCACCTACCCCAAGCTCATTGTCACCCACCCCAGCCATCTCACTCACCTCGGTCACCGTCACCCACTCCAGTCACTGTCACCTACCCCAAGTTCATTGTCACCAGGTCACTGTCACCCATCCCAGCCATTTCATCCACCCAGGTCACCATCCCCACCCTGGGCACACATCTCAGGCATGCAAAGAAGAGCATTCCTGCCATATCCCAATTATGCCCATGCAATGATCCAACATTCCCTTTACCATGAAATCCAGGCTGATCACTGTGTTTAGGGCAGGAGTGGAAGGTCAAACACTCCCCCACAGATGGAAGCAGCAGGAAGGGACGGCCACATCATGGGAGGGCTCTCTTAGGGATCTTTAAAAACGAAGGCTAACATTCAGCTCATAGTCAGCATCACATATGATGTGAATTCTAAAGGCCAGTAAATACTCAGCACATTAACATTTCCCTAAAATAAAGACAAAAATGCTAGCTCCCAGCAAGACATTCTGACTGAGAATATTTTAAGTACAAAAAACTCCCAAACATTTCAAAACAACATTCACAGTTTTACAATACCTATTTTAAGTCTTCCATGTCCTGGAATACTTCAATAACATCAGTAACAGCACTGTATTCAGCACTTCCAAGACAACAGCCCATACATTTACCTCACTAAATTCTAAGCAAGCCACACATGGTTCATCCTGTAGGAAAAGAGGGATAACTTGTCAAAAGAGTCTTTAGGCAGGAAGGCAATTTTCTAGGTAGCAGTACACCAGCCATCACTTAAAGCAGGGCCAGCAGCCTTAAGCTACAACTAACATTTAATAAACTTCAAGGATTTCTCCTCTAGTCAGATGTAAGGAAAGGGGCATCCCTTAAATTAAATGCAGTTACCTTGGAGAAGACCTTTGGTTTGCTGTAAAATCAGCATTTAGGTGATGAGCAGCAGGTCAAGCCTGCCTGCTATCCTCTCCTCCTCCCCAGTAAGGAATTCCAGGAGGCACAGGGAAACACCAAGAGGCCACAGCAGCATCTTTGGAGCACGGCTTTTCTTACTGTTTCTTTTCATCAGCGCACAGTGAGAGGTGAAACAAAGGCCAACAAGGAACTTCAATGCCTTGAACAAGGCTTTGAGCACAGGGGGATTTCGAGTGCAATACACACTGAACAGACACTCAAGCTGTTTAAAAGACATACCCAGTGTATTCCACACCACTTAATGGTGAGAGATTATCCTCCTGAATCTACAGCCAGCCAGATAAGCATTGCCACACTGAGCAGGGAAGGAGCTCTGGGAACCTTTCCTGCAGCCTCAGGCAGGGCTGGCTGCAGGTTCTGCTGCCCAGGGAAAACCAGAGGCACAGCCTGTGCCCTGCTCCAGCCTCCTGCTGCTCCTGCCCCCTCCCCTGGCACAAGCCTTACCTGTTCAGAGGCCTTTCCTTCCAACACCCATCTTGAGTTACCTGTTTTGTCTCCTTCCAGTTCCACCCTGCACGTGGCTCCTCTATATATGCCAGCTGGTTTAATTCACTGATCTGGAGAAGGAAAGAACTAACTGCACTGTGGTTCAGATGAGTGAATTTAAGGGGTTGATGAGTATGAGCACCCCAGTAAATGCAAAGGAGGGGACAAACCCAGCTGGGAGTGGGCAGGCTGAGCTCAGCCCTCTGGGAGCAGTTGAGCCAGCAGGGCAGTCCAGCTGCCTGTGCCACCACAGGCCACTTTGGGACAGAGCACACAGAACACTAAAAATAAGCTGGACACTTTATATCCATCTTGAACGTAAAGAATCTTTCCAAAACTCCTCAGGAGTTTTACCCTTGCAAGCATCAGATTCGAGCTGGTTTCCAAACCACAGCACATTTCCACACTCTGCCCTCCCTCCAGTTTAAGTTACTGCAACACATTAACCCAGAACCAAATGAGGAATTTGGTCCTCCAATTACCAAATTATTCTGCACGTTGCTGTAATTACATTGCATTACATTGTAATATCTCTGTGTTTGTTGTTCTTACAACCACCATCTGCCCCACCACACTATCAAGACACCTTTGGACTGCTCAAAGGTGAATTGTTTTACATGTTACCAAACAAGACAACACCACAGAATGAACATTTAAAAATACCATTTATAAAACCAGAGATTTATTGCAAATTTTAAAAAAAACCAACCAAACAAACTGAGGTTAAGTTTCCTGATAAAAATTATTCACACAGCGTTCGTGTTGTGATTTTTTATTTTATTTTTTGAAATGAAACCATTGTACATTGTACAAACCATAACTACCGATGGAATAAATAAGTGAAAAATTATACTGCTGTACAACACACACACACACAAATCATAAGATGGAAAACGATTAGGTATTGAAGAAAACAAAATTCTTTACACCTTCTAACAGGCCCTTAGATATAAAGAACATTCCAAAACATGACAATGCTTATGTATGAAGATAGCCACCCAAAACTGATATTTTATACTGCCTTGTTGATTATTTTTTTTTGTTGTTTTGTAAGTGCCAGCACTTTTTGGAATGTTTTAACAACTACTTTCCCAAGCATAAAAATTCCAAGGAATAGTTCTGCTATAAAATGTTTGGCTGAGTAAATCTCTTAACTGGAAGGCCTTCCCACGTGTTCCACCAACTCAGCTAAGTTACTTGCTTGCTTCTAGTTTCTTTTTATTTTTTCCTCTTTTTTAAAAAGTTTTTTATTTATTTATTTGTAACTGAAGCTCCAACATTCAGCATTGTAGCAAGGAAGCACTTCTTGATATTTGCACTATTTCTAAAACATCAGCTGTATGAGAACTTTCAGTCATCTTGAAGAAAATTACATCTCTCCTCCTGCTCCACCTCTCAATGCTTTCAATAAACCCTTTTACAGTGAGTTCATAAAACAAGTCTCGGGTAGAGATAGGTCCAAGCCAAAACCAGCTGGATTTAGATCTGGTTTCAAACCTCTGGTGGGTTTGAATTCCATATTCTGGTTTGGTCCCATCTGTACTTTCTGGCATTAAAATGTGTTTAATCACATCCGTTGGCCCATAAATGTTATCAGGCACTTCAAAAAAAGACTAATAACAGTCTTATACACTATTTTGGATTTCTTCATACCAGATAATGTCAAAGTCTCTTCCCTTAGAGACTGACAATAACAGGTCTAAGGAACCCAAATCTATCTGCTTGTTCAGTTGTCTGTTGTCACTAGAATCTCTGGTTAAAATAAAAGATCTGAATGTATTCTGTGTGAGCTGTAAAGAAAGGATTCCTACCTCAGAAATAAAGCCTCTAGGGAACATGGTTATGATGCCTTGTCTTGTAAGCCACAGAACAATGAACAGTTCTGAGCAGAAGCCACAGGAGAGAAAAGGAAGTTGATAATTAAACCTGTTGATGTCAATAATGCCAATAAATGCTTCTATCTAATGAAAACTTTGAGGTATTTTTAGTGCTATTTATATATTTTATTTCTTCCTAAAGTACAGGAATTAGTTCCTAAATGAAAAGTCTATTTACTCCCTTGGAAACATCTACAAAATGAAAATTAAAAACTTGCTGTGATGCACCTGAAGAGAGGGATTAGTAAACACGACTACTTGTCAAAGGTGGCATCAGGTTTGCTTTGTTTTAGCATTAAAAACAACGAAAAGTTAGTAAATCAAAAATATTTTAAAAGTTTGAATCTTTCTAGATTTGCCCATTTAATATATCAATAGAACTTCTCACAAAATATCACTTAAATCTGAATGTAATATACATACAAATCAATCGTCATGGACCAGTTATCCACATTTTAGGCATACACACAATTCAAGAGAGAATTCTACCGCTTCATTGCATATATTGTGCAAATTCAGTTTTTGGCTCCTCATTTCCTTATTTTCAGAATGTTAATGGACTTCATGATCAGCCCAGAAATCCCAAAAGCTTCTTAGGGAGCACGCTGTTTTCAGGAATGATTTGCAATCCAATTTTATTCGGTTAAAATCCAAAAGGTTTTATTTCAACACAAAGGAAAAGTTCCGAAACTGAGTGTCATAGGTCATGTGGAGTTCAATCCTACAAACATCTTCTGGAAGGTCAGTACTGGCTCCCCACTGCTCCCTCCCTCTGCTCCCTCCCCCCAATTCCTCACTGCTTTCCCTACTCAAGTGGTGATTGCAAAGGTAATGCAGTAGTCTAAGTGCAAGCCATTTTCACTGTTGGAGAATCCCGACCTAAACATGCTTCATCAAGAGCTAATTACGAAAATGCATCAACTGGAAGCAGTTTCTCCTTTTCACCTAAAAAAGTATTTACAGTTTTTAGCTTACAAACTACACACAACCATTTCCAGAGCTGTGAGATCGTATAAAGTTCCAAGTTCCATCTCCCACACGGAGTGAGGACAGAGCAAGGGCCTGATCCAGCAGTGTGAGCACACGGATGGGTGTGTGAGTGTGAGTGTGAGTGTGAGTGTATGTGAGTGTGTGTGAGTGTGAGTGGAAGTACAAAGCCCACTGGAAGACACACCCTTGTCACCTGCAGATGGTTCTGCTCACCACCAATTCCAAGGGAGTTGCACCCACCTCGTGCCTTTCCATCGAGTTTAGCACAAACACACTTTAGCTGGGAAACAAGAACATCTGAATTGCTGTGGGGACTACGGAGACAACAAGGCTTATTTACAAGACTTGCTGAAAAGAGGAAAGGAAAGCCCCAATACAGTATTTTCCTGGAACACAGAAGTAAACATCTCATAATGAAACAGTACAATGAAATCCAGTTCAGTGAAAACATGGTATCAAAAAAGACCAATTGAACACAAACTCACTGTGCATCAATCCCTTTGATCCTATTTATGTACATAGTGGAACTTTCCTGTAAAGTTGTACCCAGTACAGAGATCTGGACCTAATACGTAAGTATTTTAAGTGCCTGTGTTATAGTAAATATTCAGATCTGGACTAGAAATGCTGAACAGATCATGTTAACTTCTGATGAAGTTAAGTATTTAGAAGACCAAATTTACAGTTGCGAATGCCATGCATTCAATAAAAGATCTCCACTATAGCTGCTAAAATAAAACATCAAGCTCCTTTTTCTCCTTGGACTCCAAGAGTGAAAATGGCTTCCTGATCTGTAGTTGTTTAAAAATTTAAGCACCAGGGATTTAAAACTTAAAAACGAAACAAAAACCCCAAACAAAACAAAAAAAAAAGAAAGAAGAAGAAAAAAAAAGCCTTACTACATGGCATTATACAAACATAGGCCACTTTGCAAAGGAGACAGTTGCAAAACAACTTTTAAAAGTTAGCACTGTTTTCAGAACACAAGGCACAAAACAAAAGCAGACATCACGCCAGAACAATGAACTTCACATGAAAGCTAATACCTGACCTGTACCATCCTTAAATATCTTACAATGTTAAATAGAGAAATGAAAAAAAAAATACAGCAGCAACATAATTGTAATTTTGACTTTAGAAACAGTGCGTAGACCCCTCCTGAGTTGTTTACTCCAACCATTTCAGAGACAGTAACTTAAAAGTTCTCAATGTTTGTTTCACAGGAAAAAGTTTTCAGTGTCTGAGAAGTTAAACCTTTGTTAGGCTTTCTTGGATTTTTGCTTGGTAACTTGAAAAGTTAGGAGTTCTGTCCTCATCCAAGAGAAGATGCTTAAGTAAGGTTGTTCTATAATTAAGCCCACTGATGTACCTTACATAAAAACTGACCAGAAAAATCTATAGTCTAAATCTCTTCAACATTTTGTTGGGAAGCCTCTACTTTCATCTTTTTAGAAGGTGGCACTCCTTCAGAGTCCTTAATGAGGGGGAAAAGAAAAACAGCCACGTTATCATTGCACTGAGGGTGAGGCACCACAAACATCAAACAAACAGCATGAAAACGTCCTGTGTGACAGCCAAGGCATCCCTGGATGCCAGAGCAACACTCCCAAGTGCCCCTGCCTCCTGAAGTCACTCCTCTACTGCCCTCTTACCTCCACAGCTTTACACACAAAGGGCAAAGCTCTAGTTCTGGGCTAAAAGCACAGCGAGTATTCCAAGGGACAGCAGGGCCATCCCTGTCCCTGCAGCACCCACAGCAGCCTCTCCAGCACAGAACAGCTCTGGGGAGTGCCAGGTGTGCACTGGAACAAACCAATGGCCCACAGCAACACCAATGGACGGAGCAGGAGCTGGACTTGTCCTGCCCTGAGAAGGGCACAACTGGAAGGGTAATTTCTTTGTCCCACCCACCCAGAATTTTCCAGTGTTATCACTGAATAAACATCCAAACATTGACTGAATCTATGAAAATTAACTTTCCTAACTGCCATATGCATTTACCTCTAGAAAAGGGATTTTACCTTTGCATGGTCCTCAAAGGGGCATGACAGTAAATTTGGTCCCAGCAATTCATTGATGTAAAATTTTAATATTCCCTTACAAAACAGAGTCTAGTTTTTAGTAACCAAAGAGTCAATCAGACCAACCTGGTATTACTGATCCCATTATGTGAAATTCAAGCAGCCAGGCAGCTGGACCACAAACCCACATACAGGTACATTTAATCCTCTTCAGCTGCTTTACTGTCCTCACCTTTGGAAATTATTCTAAATACACAACTGGCCTCCTTACATTTGTTTTTTAGTAAAAATACTCTTTTCCAAATTCCAAGTATTTGGGCTTTTGTGCTTCAAGTTACCTGAGAGTTTTTAGATGCCTCTGTAATTATATCATTTTCTCCAGAGGACTGAATTTCTGCTTTCTCTGAACTATTCATGGAATTTTCCATTGAAGACTGTGAATTCTGTTCATCAGAGGTATCTGAAAGTGCAAGAAAACAATTTTAAGCAAAGAAATGAGAGTATCCAGCAGGAGCTTTGAGGACCATCCCAAGCACATCCACTTCCCCCATGTGTAGTGGTTGGTGATAACACACATAAAAGCTGTGTGAATATACTGAATTAAGCCCCACCTCCAGGATCACAACCTGGCTGCTCCCAGAGCTTCTCCCTCCCAGTTCTGGCAGCAGAACCCTGGGATCAGACCCTAGAGGGAGCCAGGCTCCCACACAGCCTCACACAGCAATGGCAGGGCCAGCAGCAAACAAACCTCAACATAAACTGGCTGCAAAGAAACTTCTGCAAAGCAGAAGGAAAAGGCTGCAACAAAAAGGGCTGAATTGGGATAACTCTGGGGCTCAGGAGAGACTAAAGTTACCTGAATCAAAATGTCACAATTCCAGGGCTCTGATCTATCACTTTGGAAGATAAATATTTACTAAAGTGTATAACACAGCACATAACAATAGAAAAAGCTCATATTAATAACAGGTATTTTTTGCCATTATATCTCCCTGTCATTTTATAGTAACTGGCTCTGGAACTGCTCCAGAGCACTTGGTGTGGTTTTCCCAGAGCACTTGGTGTGATTTTCCCTGAGCACTTGGTGTGGTTTCCCCTGAGCCTCAGTTGAGCCAGGGGAGCACACGTGCTGTGCAACAACTTCACATCCCCAGGGTCAGGGAACAGCACTCTGGGGGTAAATCCTTACCATTTACTGTGGCCAGAGAAGCAAGTTGAGATTCCTCTTGAAGGAAATGGTGCACTGATTTATTTCAATTTGGTGACTGTTCTGTTGTCAAATTTTAACCCCAGTTAACAAGGACAACACTTAACATACTTCACCACTTTGGCATTACTGAGATAAAAGGTCTAAATTTAAATTGGTCAGTGGATCTACTGAGTGAAGAACTAAATCAGGAGGGCATAATTTAATTGCTTTGCTATGGGAAGAATTCTGCAACCCAATCATTAGAATGGTATTAAGGACGTCTTTTCTCTGTTATATTAGGACAAAGGAAGTTATCTCTCCAAGAATATAAATACAGACCACTTTTCAATTACCCAAAATGCCATTTAAAGAGTGAGGTTCAGAACAAGCTCTTAACCCACATGTATTTTTAATCTGTGCACAACTGCAATAGAACCTTGAAACGCTTTTAGAAAATTAGGACAGAATTCAGAGCTAACTTCTGAGTAACTAATTAGCAGGGTTAAGAGAAAAGAAAGCTCACATTATAGTTTGGACAATTAAAAGAATAATTTCAGTCTCTCTCACCTCTATTTTACTGCCTCACTGGATAACAAACATTCACAGACCTGCACAAAGCAACACCTTGGGGATGTGAGTGATTACATGGCAGCAGCTACCTCAAAGATGAAAAATTACTGAGTTTATAAATTATTTCTTCTTTCAAGGCTGAGATTATGACAACAATAAACCAAGCATTTTGTTTGTTTCCCTCTGAAAAGACTCTGAATGTCAGTGTGACCTTTCCAGTTGTATGAAGGATCACCAGAAAGTCAGAGAGACCGTGGCCCATTTTCACGTAAATGCTGAGAATTCAGCAACCGTGTCTTTCAAATAGTTATTTTTCAGTTTGAAAAGTGGATAAGCAAATAAATGACACACTAAAGGGTAACTTTTTTTCCATTTGGCTTTGCAGATGGCCTTCCCAGGTTACCTTCTGAGCCAGGCTGCTCCTTTGCCTCTGCCTGAGTTTCGTCAGACTTGACTTCAGTGCCGTCCGTTTGTGCTGCCAAGTTCTGCTCCGGGGCTGGGCTGGAGTTGCTGCTGTTCTCTTGTTTTATGGGAGAAGCATCAGCTATTGAGCTCTGGTTGCTGTTGTCATCTGGTAACAAAAGAGTGAAAAACAAGGCACGAGGCAAACTTTAATTCCTCCCTATTTTTCCTCTGTTATTCCCTGATAATACAATATAATTTAGCTCATTAAGGAACAAGTCCAAACATTCAGACTAACATCTAAAGTTTTTCCACACCGGCCTAGGGAGTTTTCTAGCAGTTATTAACAGTAGAAGACTTCAAAACCCACATGTAAATGATTTCATACATTAAAATCAAGAGTGTTTTACTCAGCTCTCACCCAAAAGAACCCAGAATTCTGCAGTATGAATAAACCAGATCAACTGAAATATCATTTAAACAACTGTTAATACACCCACAGAAGAGCAGCCCAAGGCACCACGTGAGCATGTGGTGCTGTTTTCACTTGGATTCACTCACAGGGAGCAAAGGAGGCCCTGGAGTTGTCGGGTTACCCCTGCAGGGCAGTGCAGGAGGGAGCTGGGGCCGACCTTCTCCCACTCACCGTGCATGTCCATCATCCCTGGGGACGAGCTGTTCTCTGGAGTGGTCACTTCAGAGCCACACTTTTCATCTTTGCCTTTTTTCTTATTCTTATTTTTCTGAAAAACAAAAGGCACCACACACAAATGAGATGCCACCACCACGAAGAGCAATCCATGCTGCAGTAGAAAACCCCTTCCACTCACTACTTCACAAGCACCTCCTAATGTCAAGTGAGAAATAAAGCCAGTGTGATCCCAACTGCCATTATCAATACTGCAGGTCCCAATAACTGCAGGGCTGTTTTTCCAATTGTATTCTTCATGACACAGAACACTCAGATATATTTCTGCCTTTCAGCCAGAAATTCTGATAATGGCACTAAACATGATCTTAAAGGGCTTTCCCAACCTAAACGATTCTGTGGTTCTGTTCTTCATCTTCAGGCTGCACAATTGCTGTGAAAAGGACAGAAGTTCTCAGCAGCCCCTGGTTCTGCACACAGGAATCTGAGGCTCACTGATTAAAGGGTTTGCTGCAACCCACTCAGAGAACTTGGCAGGTGCTGCTGCCAACTCTGTACTCAGCCCTGAGAGCTACAAAAGCAAGGTCAGAGGAATCTTTGCTACACCAGAAGCAGGGAGTAATATTGCTCATCAGAGGCAGGGCTGAGAGCCACCAAAATAACCTATTTCTGAGTGCCTTACTCTGCTCTGTGTGGCCAACACACCACCAACCCAACCCAGCACATTCTCCCTTTCCTGTGAGGAAGCTCCAAGGACACACCAAGACAGGACTGACAACACACCTAGAATTTTACACTCAAGAGACAGCTTTTTCCCTCCTTCTCAAAGACCAAACCTGCTCAGACCTTCTCCTGCCCCACAACTAATGCTGTTGCTCCATTCAAACCAGAAGACGGATTAAGAAAAATCAGACTGGCCTAAAACAAAGAGCACAGGCACAACAGCCCTGCATGAGCAATAGGTCACAACCTGCTCAGGACTGACCAGCAGTGCAGAGCACAGGCACTAAAACAAAGGAAGAGCCCGTGGATCCACCACGTGGGAACTCAGTGCTGCCAACTCGGAGGTGACATCATCAGTTCCCGGGAGAAAGAGCAGCTGCAGAGCCTTTGGAGGAGCCTGGGAGCTCCCAGCTGGGAGCCTGACTCCAGGAACAATCCCCTCAGCCCATGATAGACCTTTGGAGGAGCCTGGGAGCTCCCAGCTGGGAGCCTGACTCCAGGAGGAACCCCCTCAGCCCATCCTCTGGGACAGAGAGCCTCTTCCAACGGGGGCCCCTCAGTTCAGGAAAGATATTGAGGGGCTGGAGTGGGGCCAGAGAAGAGCAACGAGGCTGGAGAAGGGACTGGAGCAAGAAGGCAGAAACCTTGGGACATCAAGGCTGCAGCATGAAAAGAATGTGACTGCAGGACACCAAAGTAACTGGTCTTGAACAAGTGTCCCAATTTCAGCAAATCTGGAGCCTCAACCTAAAGATGATGGTTCTGAAAACACAATTAATTCTGCACACAGAGACCATTATATAAACCCATTCCTCCTAACAGGGAATCTGACTTCAAGTACCAGTGACCTTGAGAATGCTGCCAGAAGCTCACTTAGAAATTCTGTTTCCAAGTCCCACAGCACCCACCCTGCAGAACTCTGAGGAGCCAGGAGCCCAAATATCCTAAACCCTGCACTCTCTCTCACATAGACAGCACACTTCTCCTCCCATGAATTACAAATAAAATCAGGACCAAACATTTGACAACCAGAAAGAATTAAGAGGTTTCTGTAAATAAACCAGGCAAGTTTCCCAGTTGTTATATGGTTACTGCACAGAGATGCTGCTCAAGCACTGGAAGGACCCAAGAGGTTTCTCACACCAAAACCTGTGGGGCAACCAAAGGTACAGAAAGAAACAAACCCAGTTAAAACAACACAAATCAAAAATACTCTTGAATTTGGATTTTGAGTAAGACAAGTTCACGACATTGTCTTGCCTGAAAAAACACCACTTGACACATCTGTTAACACAGAGAGTTTTCTCCAGAGGTCTCAACTTGTATTTCAGACAAAAGTAAAAGCCTGTGACAGCCCAAGGAAGGAGTACCAAACTCAACATATATATTCTATTGTGTCATCACTCCACTGTGGTACCATGGGTTGGTTTTCTCTCTATTACAGTATTTCAACACATCAGTGTTCACTTTGAACAATGTGTAAGGCCCACCCACTTTGATTTTCACACCAATTTTGTGCCACAGGAACAGTGCACACTAAGAACATGAACATGATGCACACAGAGAACATTTATGAGGAGAAAACACACATTTCAATAGAATTGTTTGTGCTGTATTACTCAGGCTGGACAAGTGAATTCAGTTCCATGGGATCTTCCTACCCTCACATCAGTGTTTTGCACCTATTTCTGAGCAAAACAGAGAATAGTCTGCCCAGTTCCAAACCAGCTACTTCCCTTTAAAACATCAGGTAGAAGGAGCAGAAATGGTCAGTGTTTAAATTTTCCCTCCCTGCTTCCCAGTTATTCCATTAGAGAAAGGTTTCAAAAATCACTTTCAAGCTGAATATTTAACAGTTATCTGAGAACTGCTCCCAGCTGACTCCAGCCAGACTCACCCACTGACCCAGCAACATCCCTTTCTGTAGAGATCAACACCTTCCTGTGCAAGACCTACACCAGTCTCAGCCTAAAGGCTCTGAGAAGATGAGGAATATTCCTTGGGCTTTTCCCTAAACCTCAGAAGAAGCAGAAACTGCAGGACATACTTACATCATCGACCTTGGGCTCTGTTACTGGCACCCATTTGTAAATCCTTAGCGATGTGTCTCCAACTGTCACCCACTTCTTCTCCCTATAAAATTACAACGCAGGAGAAGTTAAAGTTAAATTTCTGATTCAGAAGACAGTGATCTCCTACTGAGTTGTCAGGATTTAAACAGGCTATTAAGTAGGATGAGCATTGTTACAGCCTCTTTAGCATTGCCTTGTGCAGATTGTTCTCTGCCCTTCCCAGGGTGGTTGGAGAGCTGCTGCCCTCCAGGTTTCTCAGGGCTCTCACTTGGCTGGGTGAGGAACTGCAGTAGCAGCAACAAGATCTGAGCTACAGGTACAGCTAAAAGAACAGCAATTGAAAATGCAGATTTAATGCCTACAATTTTCACTTCAGTTTCTAGAGAGCAGAAGAGGGTTTGGACAGACCAGTGTGTTTTGACTGTCATGAAGCTGTTTAATGGCATTAGAAATCCTGATGCATTCTGACCATCTGAGGTTTATTTGGGGACAGAAATTTGCTGCTGGCACTTTACCCTTCACTCCACCCCCCTGACAGAGCTCTGGGACCAACAGCCTCCTCAGGAGCACCGTGTGCCGTGATGCAGGATCAGCTCCTGGGAAAAGCAGGGCTGAGGCTGCCCCAGAGGCAAAGGCAGGACCTGGAGCACTGTGGGGCCCTGCCAGCCGGGACTGGTGACAATGACAGACTGAAGGAGGTGTGGCTGGAGGGTGGCACTGCCAGGGGGCCACAGGGACAGCGGGGGATGCCCAGTGCCCACCCCAGGAGTGCAGCCCCCGAGCTCTCCCACCAGGGCACTAAAAGAAGGTCCCCAATGCCAGAGACATTTCCTGCCGTGCCTGTGCTCCTTTGCAGGTCCCAGAGCTGGTCCCTGGGCTCGGGGGCAGCTCTGCAAATGGATCGATTAGAAGGGAACAACAAAGAGCCAGCCATTAAATATTCAGGAGCAGCTGAAATTCATTTGGCATGAGAACTCAAGTATTTCTTTTTTAAAAAAAACACATTTAAGTAATAGATTTGGGATCCAGTTATAGGTTAAAAAAATAAAGAAAATGTTCTTTGCAGGATGGGAGAAGCTGGATGTGACTCCAAATATATACATATATATCTGTGATAGCTCCATTTTTAGAAAGGGCCTCCAGAATCAAAAGCAGCCACAAACATTCTCCTGACTATTTGTTTTAGCTACTAAAGCCAATCTTTTTTTTTTGCCTTTAGAAGAGACATTTTCCTGTTCAATTAAAAAAAAAGCCCTAAATTATATATGACTATATGATACATTTTGGATCTGTCTATACAGAGATTTTAATTAAAACTATTTTAATTCCAAAACTATTTGAGATTAATTTCTTTCCCACTGCCCTTCCTGGAGCACCATCTCCCCTCAGTGTGTTTGGATACAGCCATCTGGCTACACTGGGTGGCTACAGTATGTCAAAATCCAATTTCACCCTCATTTGGAGCTCTACATGTGACAAAGATGACAGTGGAGATGAGGGCATGTCAATAATGAGAGCATACTTAATTGTGAAGTGATGATCATGACAGAATTTGGGTTTTTTAAGGATACAAGACCAAGTAGATTTATTTCTACTCAGGAAAACCTTTGAAATTATGGAAATAAAACCAGCTAGGGTTTTGGTTTGGGTGTGGGGGGAAGTGAATAAATGGGGTTTTTTTGTTTTAAATCAAGATTTTAGTCTTTTTCTACAGCAAAATATTACTTGGAGATGCTGCACTGGAAAACCAAAAGTTCAAGATACCTGTTAGCATCTCAAAGCAGCCTCACAGCATCTTCACTGGACAGACTGTAGAACACAGGAGGAAACCTATATTAGTAACTTTTCCCTTCTAGGATTAAAGTTAGCCCTGACATTTTAATTCTTTTGAGCTTCTTAAGCACCGCTGTAAGTTTTGATAACCCTCAGCTCTAGGGATATTGTAACTGAATTCAATGCACAGTAATTCAGACAACAATGGGAATAGGGATCTTTGGGGATGGAAGGACACCAACATCCCAGTCCTGCAAACACTCATGGCTAGAAAGAAAACCCACCATCACACTGTTAGTATGCAAATATTTCACATGTGGAAGCATTTACAGCATTGAAGCTTTAAGACCATGAAAGTATTAAAAGGAAAAAAGAAGCACAACCTCCTCTAAGACTTAATAAAATCATTTGCAGCACAAACACAAATTTGTTAACAAATAAATGCAAAGACTTGGAGACATTTAAGATCAACAGGGTACAATAACTTCAAGACTTCAGATGTTTATTGCAAATTAAGCTTAGAATATTATGTGTAATACTTATTGACCTTCCATTTCAAAACAAAACCCAAAATCCAAACAAGCAAACAAAGCCCCAAAGCCACGTCTGCTCTGACCACTCTCTTAAATCTCTTGTGCAAGGACATGACCCCAACCTGCTGGTTGAGGACTTTCCTTCTCACTCTGCTAGAACTGACAGTTTACAAGTTGGGGAAATGCTGCACAAACCACAGAATATCCCCCTGACCCAGCACCGGAGCAGGAATGAGGAATTCTGAGCTCCAATCCACCAACCTGACAGCTTAGCAGCCCAAAAATGGGGCAATTATTGACTCTACTTGTCCATATCTAGTTGATAAACTCCACAACTTTACAAAGAAAATAATTTTGCCTGTTTTAAAACCTCTCCATGGACGACTCAGGAGTAACAACAGAAAGCAGCAAAACTTAAAATACACACAGTAATATTTTCTTTTAATCTTCCACACTGAAAAGTATCTTCAGTCTTTAGCCATAGTAAATCCAGAAACTAATCAATGCAACAGAAACAAACCCCTCACATTTATCTGGAATTGTGTCAGAGCATTTGTAAATTCT
Source organism: Sakesphorus luctuosus (assembly GCA_013396695.1). NCBI lineage: Eukaryota > Metazoa > Chordata > Aves > Passeriformes > Thamnophilidae > Sakesphorus > Sakesphorus luctuosus. The sequence goes on from VWZD01011781.1 coordinate 15,856, forward strand.
GGACTGTACCTGCACAGCATTTAAAGGACAGCCAAGGGTACACAGGGTAAGCATCAGTATCAACACTCCTTCAGTGCTCGTGCCTGAGGAATACTGAGAGCCCAGAATTTACATCATTATCTACTCAATTCCCCATCCTAAAGAGCCCAAGACTCTTAAATATAGTCATATTTTGTTTAATAACACTAAAGCTCCACAGATGAGTATCAGATTCCACGTATAAAAGTAATCCCTGGGTGAGCAGAGACAACAGTGTATGTTACACTTGCACAGAAAGTGTCGAGGCAGCTTCTGCAGCAGCACTGAGTGCCAGAAACATTGGATGGCACAGACACAGGAAGCCTTTCCTGCCAATTTATCACTCAAGAAAAGGCTTTCCCACTTGCTTGGCCTTTTCCTTGACTCTCATCCATCACAGTGCTGTGTGTTCCCACACGGATTTGCTCCCACATGGCCCATCTCCTGCTGGGGATCACCAAGTGATGTCATAATCCTGAATTTCTCACTTGCACTGCAACAGAGTTTGGTGAAAATCACAGAATTATGACCTCCCTGTGGGATCAAGCAAAGGAGAGAGGGGAATGGGAAAGAAAATGCCATTATTACACACAAAAAGTGCTGTCAGATGCACAAAACCTGATTTTCTGAGGTGCAGGCTTGCTGTTCTGAGCTCACCTACTGCCGGGGGATGTTTGCCTGGTGACTCAGGGGAAGGAGCCCCAAAAACAGGAGGTGTGTATTGACCAGGCTGCAAACACAGTAAAAAGCCCTGTGGGGTGACTGGACATGGCCATGTGGGTACAGACACCCTTTCCTCTGAGCTCTCTCACTCTGGCACAGTTTGGGAGCCCCCTGCACCTCACACAGGCCACCCTGCCTGGCTCCACGTGGCCACAAGCACCTTCCTAAGGGCAGAGAGAACCATTTACACATGCCAAAACTCTACCTTTAACCTCAGCTTCCACTGAAGTCAGACAGCATCTCCTGGCTCAGAAAGAAATAATCAAAGACAGAAAAAAAAGTACCAGAATTGAAGCATCATAACAGTGTTTGGGCCATACAGAACTTCAGTACATTCCTGCACATACACTGGGTATTTTTATTACAACTGCAAAGACCTGAACTAAAATCTTAGCAGGAAACCCACCACAGCCAGGCTAAAGCAGAATGGCAACCCAGGAGCAGCAAAGAGCTTTTTTCCAAAGACATCATGTTAAGAAGTTCTGTGTCATAACTCCTTTTCAGAGCGAAAGCCTATTTTAAGGAGGAAGAATGAGCAGCAAAACCTGCAGAAGCTCCATCTCTGAGCATGACATACCACACAAAAATATTTTACCAACTCTGAATGGAGACAGGGAACAGCAAAGCTCCAGCAGCACTGCCCAAAACTCCAAGCAGTCACAGCCAGCGACCCCACCCAATGGCACAGGCAACACAGCCCCTGGGGACTCTGTCCTGACTCAGCTTTCTCCAGGTTGTCCAGGTTCACCTCCTCTTCCTAAGGTGCTACCACTACCCTCAGAGTGAGGCTTTGATGGTCAGAGAAAGGTCAGAGGATTCTGCAAAGATACTGCAATTCTAAAACAAGGCAAAGCAGTGACACTTCCTCATTCCTGGTCCATCCCCACCAGGTATTCCAGACCTCCATCTTCACACATTGCCACAGTTGTCCAAAAGTCCAGCAATGCTCCATACTCATAAAAATTATTTCACTGCCTCCCAAGACACCCTACCACTTCTGCCTCCTGCCCATTAACTTGTCTTTCAGTAAACATCTGCATTTTCCTTCGTTTAATAAATCAGACTTGGATAAAACCCCCGAGTGTTTCCAGCATTTTTCTGTTGCTGGTTGAGGGCACAACAGACTTTGCACCTCTCTCTCTTCTTGAGAGCCCACTCAGAATCCACAAGTACCCATCAACCTTTAGAAACAAAAAACAACCCGGTAACTTTCACAATCCAGTGAGACAAATTTAATCTCAGGATTTTTTAAGACAGACTGAAAGAAAACTTGCAGGTGCTGTTAAAAACCCCCAAACTGTTCTCATACCGTGGAAATTTCACATTTCTGCCACACAAATACAACACAAGCACGTCCTGGGTAAGCCACGTGCTGTGTGTTTTCCAAAACAGATGCTCATTCATGAGAGTGGTTTAAACAAAGGAGATAAGGTTACAGTAATCTCAAGATAAAAACGTAACAACTTCACTGTTTACTACTAAGTTCCAGCAATAACCCGAAGTGCCACGTGCTGAATGGACATGAAAAGAGGGGACCTGCAATCCAAGGGCTCGCCGGCCAAGAACGCCAATTTTCTAAGGGACAAAGCCTTGTCCTGGTGGAAGCTGCTCCCCAACAGACACGTTCACAGGCGTGGCAGACAGGGCTTCAGCACAGCAAGGTGCTGCACACCTGCACAGGTGGATAAAGCTCTGGATAAAGCCTCTGTCTGCTCAGAGGAGAGAGTTCCCAGCCCTGTCTCCCTCCCCGCTCGTCCCTGCATGCAGCGCTCTGAGAGCACGAGTCTCACAAAACTCTGTCCTAGGAAATGTTGGGTGCAAGGTAGTTTAATTTTCAGTGGCTGCATTTCCACAGAAGAGCTGTGGATGGCAACAAATTGCTCCTATTATGCAAATGAAACTGCACACTTGGAAATTGCCGATGTGGCTCTTCCGAAGATGCAGGAATTGCCAGTGTGGAAAGTTCAATTTAACAAGCCAAGTGTCCTCAAAACACTGAAACCACAAAACACAGAATCTCCCTTGCTAACTTCCCACTGTACTTGACTGCAGGTGTAGGGGAAGAATCATGAGATTCACCTTCACCTTTAAAAATAAAGCAACTGGTTTATGTAAATACTTGTGGGGTGCACACGCAAAAAGCCGTATCAATACTTCTGACTAATCAAGAGAAACATTGCACAAATGCATATGGGAACCCTTTAAAGCAAATTGTCTCTTGGGAGGGTTAATATGTAGAAAAATCTATTTATACCGTAAGATTTCTGTTTTACAGAGAGAGCCATAGCAACTGACATGATGGCAGAGAGCCCTTGCCAAGAAAAAAATAAATAATCTAGGTATTTTGTTGAATGGCCAAACTCCTGTCTGTACTGCTCTCTGAATCCTGCAAACCAGGATACAAAGGGAGCACGCTGTGCTCATGAATGAAATACCTACAGACAAAACAGCCCCACGCATCCAACCACGCTCCTGCTGGAACAAAAGTCCTGTCACACCGTTGGACATTGCTCTGACCCTCCAAAGCCGGCCCAGCCGTCAGCAAACTGCCCTTAAAACACCACCCGAGCAGGAGAGAGTTCCTGAACCCCCCTGGGCTGCTCGGGCTCTCCACACAATGCCTGGATTCTTTGAAATCCACATCTCGTGCCCGGCGTTATTGGACACACGTCCGGACTCTTTGTCCGGCTCACGCCAACGGGCCCGTTCCTGTGCTCAAGGCCAGTAAAAACACAACAAGCCACTTTACTCCAAAAACCAACACGTTCGATTCTGTATTTCCCCTCTCGTGTTAACGCAAACAAAGCGTGAGCTGAGGATTGCGACAGAGATGCCCCTGATCTCACCAGGTCCAAACCAGCTGAGTGATGCAGGTCAACACTAACCCCAGGGATTCCCCCGTAGATTCCGTATGTTTAAAGAAAGTATTTTAAGATACACACAAGCACAAAAACTACTGAACAGTCAGCCAACTTGCTGGAAGGAGGATTCACTCTTGAGTCACACTGGCACTGCTCTTTATCCCATCCCAAATCCCCGCACCGACCGTGCCGAACACGGCAGCGAACGCTTCGCTGTATTGTCTCAACACCTCGTGTGGGTTTTTCTAACAAAAGCCGAAAAAAAAAGAGACAAAAGCGGGAAAATGCCAAAACACGTTGAAGGCCTAACAAAAAGGACTCATTCAGATGGGGTATAACCTTTCATTATCCGATTTAAGGGAAGTTTCAGGGGCAGCTTCGCGCTCTCTCCCGGAGCGCCGCTGGGACACGATCGCGCTCGGCTTTGCTGCGCTTTTACGCGCAAACCTCGGGAACTTGAGAGGTAAAATAAATAAATAAACAGCCAACGACTAAACCACAAAACAAACTCTCGGGAGCTTTACGGGGGTACTCTTAAGTGTTAGGGGGGGTATTTTTTCCTTCNCGCCGGGGCCGCTCCCCGGGCCCTTTGTCGGGGCGGGCGGCGGGAGGTTCCCTGCCCGCCCCTGCCCTGCGCTGCCCGCCCGTGGCCGCGGCACCGGCGCCGGACCCCCGGGGCGAGCTGCGGGCCGTGCGGGGGGCTGCGGGGAGGGGGCTCGGCCGCACAATGGGGCCGCCTCTCGCCCTCACACGCCGCCGCCGCCGCCTTCACGTGACTGGCGGCGGAGCGAAATGGC